>NW_019379556.1:11333-165775 GCF_000648655.2 Copidosoma floridanum
TTTTTTTTTTTTTTTTTTTTTTTTTTTTTTTTTTTTTTTTTTTTTTTTTTCAAATTAGTGGAAATCCGGGCAATGGATGATTTTTTGTTAAAGTCCGTGTTTTGTTGAGCTCCGTGCGCCTCTGATTTTTTCCCCCCTTTTCTCCCCGCTCCATCTTCCCGTTTTCCGAAAGAAGCGTGTTTAATGGGAACGACGGAGGGTCTGGCTGGCCCTGTGGGGATGACTCAAATATCGATAAATTGTTGCTAAACTGACGATTTTCTCTATTACGTTGAAAATCGCTGCTCAAACTCATTTTCTCGCTGATTTTTTAAACACTTTTCCATTATCGGTGGTATGCATTTTAAAAACCGCCATTTATATGGTAATAGATTCATGTCTCGTCCGATACGTGACCAGGAAAGTGATTGCGTCGTTTTTTCACATTATAACAGTCGAGAGACATTTTTACGAAACTACAAATGACAATTACGAGTTTATACATTCAGCTACGTAAGCTCTACAATCTGTCACGTATTTAAATACACCAAAAGTATTTATTAGTCGAGTTCTATTGGCATTTGGTAAAATACATGTATACAATGTCACTGATATTAAACTCAATTAGGACACCGTATAGTCCGTAATGGCATTCGAATTGAAATTCATTATCGTCGATCGAGAAAATCAAATGATATTATTACAATTCGAAATCACTCGTTCGATTGGTACGTCCGTGATTACTTGTTACGTCTGGGAAATCGGACGTGATGATACAGCAGTAAAACACAATTAAATCCCAACTATAAACTTTTACGTAACGAGCAAGCTGCAGAGACAAAACAAAATTTACTCATCCCAGCTCGCTGACTATAGGCTAAATAAGGATTAAAAAAAAAGTATTTTATTTATTTTCATCATCGTTGACCAAAAACTACACGCGAGCAATATAAATCACGTGATATACGCGCGTCGTTAAATCGTATCATCGTCCGGTCGATCACAGTAAATAATGTCACCCTCGTTTCTAACCAGTCCCAACTGGTCTCCGGATAACGTTTACCGATACAAAATCCATGTCACTTTTTTTTTGAACTGCATAAAACTTGTTTCGCCAATCGCAGCAAAGTAACAATTTTACGAAACATTAAGTGCTTGGGTACACTGCTCTCTGCATAACCAAACAGTGCAGGATTAAGCGTCTCGTCGATTGATAAAGTTCGAAAAGCGTCGGCCCGCGCGCGATGTATACAGGGTACTCGTATGCATATACATCTATGTAGCAACCAGCCGGAAGTTGCATTAATTGAATTCAAACTTGGCACGGTCGGGATTTATTGAAAGTCCGACGATAATCTGGGGTGAAGTGGAGCGTCGAGGAGAGAGGGACAGAGAGATCGTATCGAGTGATTGGAGTTGGGCATATCCGATGGCGTCGAGACGCGCGTATACCCGATGGGAGCACAAAGAAATGATGCAGACAGAAGTTTGCGGTCTGGAAAGTTGTGGGGATTTAATGTGATCCCGCCATGTCGGTGTTGTTAACTTGAATTTTTTTTTTTTTTTTTTTTCATCAAAGTAGATCTCTGTTTGCTGCAGAGTTGTATTTCTAGTGGTGTAAAATGTGCTATTGATCGTAATACTTTTTAAAATTTTTTTATTAAAATCTAATGGTACATAACAGAGATGAAAAAACATTAGACGTACAATTGTTTTGTTTTTTTCTGTCTTTTTAATGAAGACTTCTGTCCAACACCGCAGCTTGGCCTTGAAAGCGAAGGTCTGACACGATTGTATAAACTGCACAGTTTCAGCGAAACTGAAACGTTTGTTGACAAAAACGTTGTAATGGCTTTGAAAATGTGATAAAAAGTATGTAGAAAACATGTATGTTCCATTGACACAATCACAATGACAAGTGGCGTTTGGGTTTTCCTGTACATCAGCGTACAGTTTTTATCATACTATTTGCGTAATTCACATAAGCGATTCTCGTAACGGTATCTAATCGAAACAAAGTGTCCCGGACATGAACAAGACAGCTGCGCTTACTAATGAAGGTACGTCGATGTATACATTGATGTGTGTGCTTGGCCGGTCTTTGCAAAAAAAAACTCTTTCACTACTATCTTGGTGCAATAATGATATACCAAGTGATAAATAAATCAAGTGTTTCTGAAAATTCGTTTATAAAAATACTACAAATATTAAAAAAAAAGTCTTTTACAAAAGTTTTATATATGAAATCTCAACGTCGTCATTCCATGTGTTGATTATTTTTTTAAATAAATAAATTTGTAGTAGTTAATAAAAAAATTGGATGAAAAATAATGACAGAGAGAACGTGATAGAGAAAAATAATATTTAATGTACTGAAAAAATATTCAATAATGTTAGTCATAAAATGTGCCCATATGTCGTCAATTGTTTGTTTTTAATATGTTTCACTTATTAAGCACATTTTTTTCCTAAGCAATAAAGTGCTCACAAACTCTGAGAGGAAAATTTTAAAATATTAAATGTAAACAAAACAATATTTGGAAAATTAAAAACTAAATGAACAACTAATTTACAACTACTTCCAGAGAATTTTTTCACAACCGATAAAATTAAATTGTTTCGTAGAAATTTTCCATTTTTTTTTGTCACGCATACAATATTTTTTCCTCTCGAGGTTATCTTTTTGCCACAAAATATTGTCAAGCTATTTTATAAATTACTGTAAATCCATGTATTGTTTGCAAAATGAATATAATTTCACGTCACATAACTTTCTTTGGGAAGACACGGGGGAAATTAATGCGAGAAGAGATTTTCACGAGAGACAAGGTGTAATGGAAGCGACCAAGAGTGCAGAGAATCGTCTCTTTGCCCACTCCTTGCTCGGCTGACAGGGGAATAAAGTTTGATTCAGTGTCACTTGCTTTTTTTTTCATCACAAGACTGAAATATCTACCGTCAGAGTATACCATGGCAGATATGAAACTTTTCATTCGCAAAGTTTTGGTCCGTTCGGAACATCAGTAGAGACACCCTTGGGAAAATTCAGATTACAGAAGATTGAAAAGAGCGGCAGCTTCATTGTGAAAAAAAAAAAGAAAAAAAATACAGCTGGTTCTCAGCAGCACGCTTTCAAAACATCTATTGAAAGCTCACTATTATCTAGCATAGCTGTCTAAAAAAAATCCCGCGCACCTCATTCAAGAGCGCCACTCGACCGATGAATCAGACTCTGGCTGTCGTTGAGAGAAAGGATAAGAAAGTACGTATACTCATGCGCCTCACGTGGAGCGGCTCGTGGTTTGGATTTTTACAAAGCCCCGCACCACCTATCTCCGATAAGTGCATGCTTGTAGATTGTGAGGAAAAAAAAAAAAAAAATAGATGACGTGTAAATAAATAAAGAAAAAAAGGCAACGAGGCTATCAGCGCGGGCAGGATTATCATCGAGCGCGCACGGCTGCTCGGAGGCGGATAATTATGTAATCGTCGGCCCGATAGCTCGACAAGTTTACGCACGAGCGCGCGTGTAATCGCTCCTGCGTTACCTGCTTTGGAGTTTCTTGCGGGATAATTGACAGGTGCCAGATTCGCGAGCTTAAATTGGAGAAACACTTGGCTCGCGTGCGAATGATGGTACATTCGCGACATTGAGATGCGTAGACTAAAGTACATACAGTCCACGAGGATCTGGTTGTACACGCTTGGATGTCTAGTTATTTTGGGGATGAATGCTTTGCTTCACTAAATTACGTGTACACGTAAGACTCGTTTGTCAAAGGACTCTGTAGTTGCGGTGGTAATGATAATTTCCCGGCAAGACGGTGTGCGGGTGATTTATGTAACGTTATATTACATCACGATACGATAGTGATAATAATGCGATGCTGCAGATAATTGCGAGATGCTTTTGCCTCGCGAAGAACGATTTTGATCGTATATCTACGGCTAAGTAGAATAAAAAGGCGCCATGGCAGTGAAAGGAAATTAACTTCACATCATTGAATTTTCACGAAAAGTAAAAATGATGTACATTGTATGTTTTTCCGTTTAGAATTGAAACAATACAGAGACACTGTACTTTTTATTTTCGATACGATCATTTTTAACTCGGGCGCACGGGCACGATAAAATATGGGAAGAAAATCGGAAGAGTGAAGCGGATCGTCGAGAAAAGTTGCTGGAATTAAAAAAGAGATGAAAGTATTACATCGTAAATGACATTACTATGTACGTTATTTAAACGATAAATCATAGCCAGGCCTGATATTGTTTCGCGATTCTTCCTCGGTCGTAAATAACTTTGATCGCGTTGTGTACACGGCGACGGAAAAACAATTACGATAAAAATCGTTCAGGTAAAACTTTTGGTTTTTATTGCCTTCGCTACGTATTTTTCGCCCCGAAACCGATCCCGTACAATTCATTGTTATACACGTATACATTCGTTCCTCTTTGCAGTGCGAGCGATTAAAATCTATAAAAAATCTGTGATCCAGTATCGACTCCACGTTCACCCGTTCCGTTCGACGATCCTCCAAGTCTGACAAAACGCCGAGTATAAGTCCAAGGACCCGAGCAAAGTTTCGGCCTCATCACCTCGTTTTCACACTTTGTTGCACTTGACCCACATACGGGGTGTACACCTACTCGACAATAGACGAATCAAGCAGCGCACCGATAAACTTCGCTCTCCAGCCGAAACTTGTACACCGATCGGCTCTCCTCTCTCCCCCGAAGCGATAAGAGAAGCCAGGCACGACCACAGCGAAAATCCATCATCCGTGTGTGCACCGACACATCTGCGCGCAATGCAGCCCAGACAGCTAAATTATTGCCGAGTGCAGGGGCATCCCCAAAGAGAGGGAGAGAGAGAAAAGAAAGAGATGTAATAAAATGAGATGCTATATAGATGGTGAGAGGAGGGGGCCCAAGTGTTTTAAGGTCGTCGACCAATGGCCGGCCGCTGTGTACTCCTCTCGTGATCAATTCAGGCCTCCGGTGCACACACACACACAACCATGCACGTGGCGATGTCCGGCCAGGCCCAGCGCAACTCTACAGTCCGTCCGTCCTATCTCTTCCTCCTCCTCCTCCTCCTCCTCCTTTTGTCTCAGCGCCAACACTTCTCTTTATAATGGAGAGCGCGGGACTCGCGCGCTAGAGCGTATACTTATTGCGCGACTCGGCGGCCACGCGGCTTCGAGCTCTCGTGGGGCTTTTGGTTGTAGTTTCCGTGAAGATCCATAGTTGGACTTTGAATCGCGAGTCATGTCGGGGTGCCGATTTTCGTGGGCCATCGTTGCCCTTGTGCTGTGCCAATTGGGGCTCGATCGGGCCGGTGCCAGGATCGTAGGGGAGCTGGACACGAACGATGTGCCGGATTTTTGCGACAGGTGAGTCGAGAGGAGGGTGTTATTGTGGTTAATCGATTGGTGCTTGTCGTTTCATTGGAAAAAAAAAAAATCAACTCCCGTCGGAGCAAGGAATGTGTATTTCGAGACGACGACAACAATAACAACAACAGCAGCGTCTGTCAATACGGATCATTTGAAATAAAGTGCAGTACCCGTGACTGTACGGGTTGACTCTCCCTCTCTGCTAATGATCGAATTTCATCGTCAATTAAGATATCGTTTACGGTCCGAGGAAGTAGAATTAAAAAATAAAAAATCCTCGCGCTTGGAGAGTGCAAGACAAGCATTCTCGGCATTCTTGGCAATAATGCTTCAACTGATCGTTCGCGTAGCGCTTAATAGAGCTCAGTTGAGTTATAAAAAAACGTGGAAATTATTTAACTGTTATTTTGTCATTACTGTTTCATGTTATTTTATTTTTTTTTTCTTTTCACAATTGTTTACTAACTGATCTGATGATACATCGAAATTATTCGTGTTGTTGGTAGTGAACTTGACGTTGCGTTATTTTCCAGTAGAGGCTCGTGTATACGAGCAATCACGCGAAAGTGTCTAGCTTAGATTGTACTTGGATTTTTTTTATTATCGAGGATGACCATTCAGATCGTGATTTTTATTTTTTAAATGCCTTTAGAAATATGTAGAGAAATTCGTGAACGTAACATAAATGCGGTATACTTAACGTAACAAAAAAGGTATAAAATATTTTTTTAAACCTCTTTCAAGTTTATCAAAAAGTCACAAGGCAACTGAGAAGAAAATGGATATGTCTAGCAATTTTTTTCAAGTTCCACAATTTCTGGATAAAAAAATTGCAATATTAAGAAAAAATAAATTTTCCCATATTTCTCGAAAGCAAAATGAAAATAAAACTATTTTTTACAACAACGTGCATACAAAAAAAAAAAACTTTTCAAGTACAACTAAACACTACTTTTTTGCGGAATAGCCCATATTCTTGTGTAAACACATGGACGGTTTTTATAACATTCCCGGAAATCAGCTACTTGACATGCTTTCGTTTCATTGTTTTCTCAAACGTTCAAAGGGTAAATAAAATATTTGCTGGCTCACGTGACCATTAGCTCATAGAGACTATTATTATTATTATTACTGTAGCGTTACCTTCATTTTTTCTGGCATCGAATAATACAGTCGGTATTTTCTTTTTTCATACACAGTTTTTGAACAACAATGGAATCTCATCTGTCACTTGTTATAATATCTTATATTGACCCGATTATTCCTTTATTGTCATTTAATAATGAATATTAATTATGCGACGGCAATGAGTGAACATATCGTGTAGGAAAACTTGTTAATTATTATCAACAAAAATTTTCTTTTTTTTTAGAATTAATGAGAAGCAGATAAAAATTATTTAAATAATTTGTATTTTTTTTTGCATAGTATTCCGTTATATTTCCAAGAATTTATTGACATTGTAGCAAACGTCACACGGAATGGCACATCTACTTTATCCGCACATAAAAGATCTCTTTGACGTAGCGATCGTTTGGTTAACGAGTTTAATTGAAACAAATATGTGCTCAGATGATAAAGTATTACAAACTGAAAGACCAAACGATCAAGAGTCATTTATGTCATCGGTACATAGATTAGATATCACTACGTTGGATAGTTTACTCTTTTTTGCTACCGTATTTTTATTACGTTTTTATCTGATGTTGACCACTTACTATAGGCAGACTCTTGAAATTCCACGGTACAACTTTAATTGGGATACCCTCAAAATGAAACAAAAAATTACCAATGTTTATATTTACTATGAATCAAGTAACGAAATTTTTTTACAAAATATTAAAAATTTTACACGATGATGACGTCATGAACGTACAAACTTTCATTCCCAAGTATTTTTTAATTTTCTGGAATCTTCATCTAAAATTTTTTTGTAGAATTGTTCATAGTCGTACATATGCGCGTGGCATGATGAGATGTCAGTGATAGATCAGAGTAATTTATGGCAACTGGACTTTGCAGGCAGAGAGAAAAAACTCAATGTTAAATTGTATCTCACAGGTGTCAAAGCAAATTATAGTTGTTGGGAGTGTTTTTATTCTTTCAAATTAATGTTTTTCATGAATCACTAAATCGATCATTTACTTGATGAATTTTCTGTTTAAAGTGACCGAAAAATTTTGCTAAATTGTCATCTTTATCTTGAAGATTGAAAAAAAAAAAAAAAAAGAAAAAAAATCAAGTACAAATGAATTCTAAATTTTCTTACACTTTATAGACAACATTGATTTTACATACAGAAGCCATTAAAAGCATTAGCAAAAAGCAATCAAATCGATCCATTGCTGCACATTTATTCCTAGTTGTCTTAAGTTTTTTTCGTTATTTTTTCTTTTTTATCCTCGATCTGAGGTATTTTATCGAAGCAATATTATAACGACATAGTAAATACACAAATAAATACACACATTTATTTTACTTCCAAGCAATAAATGTTGAAAATTAGTAATGTACCACGCACGACCAGAGGTACACACAATTATTATGCTTTAACTTACTCTGTTTTGAAGAAGGAAAGAAAAAAAAAAATTGATAAAAGCGATAATCGAGTTCTTCGTTTTTTTTTCCATTAAACCGAACCGAGTGGGGTTCCGTGCAAAGGACGTGAGCTCATATCGATGGAAATTCGGTCTCTTTCTCGTACACCTATACTCCGTGTCCTTATCGCTTCCGGGCAAAGTAGTACCTCGAAAGAAAAACAACCACTTGAGCAGCTATTCACAGACAAAACTTTTTTGAGGAGAAGAAAAAAAAAACAACAACAATTAACAAAGATCGCGAACACATGGCTGCGACAAAAATTTCACGCTTCCCTCGATACCTCGATCGGGTACAAAATCGGTCATGCGTTTAAACCAACAACAAACAAAGACACGCGTGTGAGCTCGTGACCAGCATCATGTACTCTGTTTACCCGAAAGGACCAGACCCTCTCGAGAGCGAAGGACCATCTGTAAAAACACGCGCGTCGCCTCCCTATAACGTTATAAAGACGTATCGCACACGACGTCCCGGCAACTTCCTCGATACGGTGACCTTCCGCGTTGGGGATGATGGGGCAGGGGATTATTTGTCGCATCCGGGCTTTCTTATTTCCTTCTACCGGATGCACTTACCTCCGAAATCTCATTTACCGCGCCAAGGGCGGTTAATCTTTATGATATCATCTCGAGTGCGGGTAACACGTGCTCGATGGGGTTTTGACGAATTGCACTTGTATCGATCAGGGTGATACGCTATATATGAAAAAAAAAAAAAATGGAAAAAATGGTCTATTGCAAATATACAGTTCGGAGATGTAGAAACGCAACACCTTAAGCCTGATGCGCAATCGATCGTTTCGCTGAGCAAGCGCGGCCTTGTGCCAACCACCTGCTGGCTTTACAATCGAAAGAACACTCGGGACTGCCGAATCCGCAATTTTGGCTTTCACATCGCATGTCTCGCTTCTTTGGTTACCGGAAATGTGAGTGATGTATGGCCGATGCGGGAGAGGCTTGCGCTGCAAAACCCGATGCAATTAGGACCCGTAGTTTCACGCTTCCAACTTTCGATTCGACATCATTGGATCTCCTGCCGAGCAAAGTTTCACAAGAGCTGTGGGTTTATTAATGTGTGGTAGGGGAGTTTCATTAGTTTGATTTATCAGTATACAGATATTTGTGTTTGTGTGGTGCAACTGCATCAATGTCATCAATCGACTCCCTGCATGACATGTCTACTCGTATGAATGTATGACTGCCCCGGGAATACGTATGGGGTACATTGGGACTGCACGAGTTAACAACCCCAATTGCTCAACTCCAATCGCTCATATACGTTTACCAATATCCAAAGCTTAATTAGTAGTGGAAGAGAAGGGTAAGCTGAGGTTGTGTCGGTTTACTGATACATCTCGAGACTAGCCACTAATTGGACTGATGTTTGTTCTAGGGAAGGATTGCATCAATTTAGCTGCTGGTTACAATATATCTTTGTTAAAAAAAAAAAAAAAAAAAAAAAGATTAATTAAAAATAACCATAGATTTTGTAGAATTGGTAATAATAAAAGTTATCGTTGCACAACCAATGAAGTACAAAAACACAATTTTTTTAACTCTTAAAACAGACACGTAACTTTGTTCTGTTGTTATCTAATCATCCAGTCTAAACGTCATAGTAAGCGTTTGTCTTTAATCGCACGGTCGCAGAGATAACAGTAAGCTGTTTATTAAAAGCTATAGTATATAACATCCAAGGAGGGGATGGTGAAGGAAAATAAGGACAAAAACGTGGCTAGGACGCAAACCTGCACGACACCCCCATGTTATTCCTTTTTATTCCAATATTTTTCCATAAAAAATTCATGTATACCTGCTACGCGTTTTCTCATATCTCTGGCAGTGATCCCCGGGAAATCGATACGCAAAGATTGTCCTTTTGCACTCCGGTTCTTTTTATCCCCGCAATAACGCGGGATTTGATGCGCCCGTATTCCTTCCGACACAACTTGCGATTCTCCCGCTCTCGACTTTTGGACCATAAAATGGAGGATTATTATCGTCCAGGCCCTCGGGCCTACTTTCAGCGTTTGTCTTTGAAGAACAAGAAAAAACCTCAGCCACAATCTGTGCAAGGTATACAGATGCACCTTAAAAATGAATACAAACTCGTTTTCTCCTCACCCCCTTCTTTGATAATATTTCTCATCCAAAGGAAGGGTCAAGGGGGGGAGGACTGCGTGCACGCCGTAGTTCTCGCAAAATTCATTATCTAGCGAGATTATGAAGTTTTTTTTTTCCCCTCGAAACTTTTAATGGATTGCCTTGAGTTGCTGCTGTTGCTCGTGATAATACTTTTCTCCTCGATCTCTCGAATCGCCAAAGGCGCCATCCCCATTTGCCAGCCCTGCGCGTGTTTATGATAATGAAAACGCAATTTCGCGACCAAAATTACGTTTTTCACTTATTCGCCCCTCCCAAGCGCGGAATTTTTCAAATTAATTTGTGCGAAAATCACTCAAGTTTGAGCCAGTGCTAATTGGATCTCACAAAAGCGCTGGACAACGTATTTGTTTTTTTGTTTGTTTTTGTACTCGAAAAAAAGTAAAAAAAAAAGTAAAAAAGAGAGAAAGAGGGAGTGGCTGTAGCGGGAGCAGTATATATGTTCTTGACACTCGGACAATGGGGTCCTCGCGCCGGCATCCGTTTCGACGACGCGAGAGACACCCTAGAGGGCGAGCTTGAGAGGACCGGCAGAACGTCAACTGGACAAAGAAGCGCGTCGGGCGACGAGTCGCGTAATGAGGTCTCGCAGAATGGGCTTCCTTGGTTGCCGAGAGCTAGCAGACGCTGGCTGCTCTCCTCCACAGTGGGGCAAGGGAATTTTCGTCCTGCGTTATAGTTGATTAACTAGGACGCGGGTGGATGCTCTGGCTTGATTAATTAAAGTTACTCGCTGACGTTTCAGGGTCATTTGTTGTTGTTGTTTTTAGCTGGTGCTAATCTAAATTTTAACGATTTCGCGAGCTGGTATATCCATACAGGTAGGGTTGAGAGCTTCGTGAGCTTTTTAGTGGTCTTTGTGTCCATTTTTCAGAGTTTTTTTTTTTTATCCAACAGTTTGTAAAAACATCATGATGAGATTTCATAATTTTTAGGAGAAAAACAAAATACCAACGAAATGAAACTTGTACACTTTAATTTATTTCATTCCTTAGCAGGTAAGATCTTACCTCTAACTTGTTCTACCCACCTGTACGGAATCGGAAATTTCGCAGAGATAAATAATAAGAGCAACGTGATGACAACGTAGCCCCAACTTTAAAACGACATGATCGGATTAAGCTGAAAACTCTTCCCACCCTAACTATGCGAATTCCTCTCTCTCACTGCGCAATAAGCTAGTTATGAGAGAGTCTCGTTGTCTCGGGTATGAATATTCATACGCGAGTCATGTAAATTCCCTTACCTTTGACGCGTTTTGACAAATTTTCTTGAAAATCCTTTGACGCAAAACTGTTTTACGGTCCGGAATTTTAGATTAGACGCAAAGGAAGGACTTGTGGAGCAGTTGTTCCCGAGAATTGTATTGTTTGAAAATTTTTTTTTTTTGGCAGTCAAACTGATCTTGATTAAAGGCCAATATAATAAGGAAATGATTTATGACCCCGGAATACAATGAGCGCGCTGTAAATAATCAACCGAACCAGAGGAATTTATTGGAAAACGTTTATCATCAGGACGCGGATCGTAACGCTCGTCCTTGATAACGCTGATTTATGAAAAATTCGGTCCTCGATGAAAAAGAAAATTATTTTTCTTACCAAAAATTTTATTTTCAACTCGGTGCTGTGGGATTATGAATTTTGTAATATTTGAAATTCAATTGATACTAGATATAACATCTGACAAGCAATTAAAAAAAAAAAAAAAAAAAAACCAAGATACATCACCGATAAACTTTATCTGAGAAGATACGTCTTTTAGAGTACACTCGTGTTTGTGTTAAATGTGTGATGATTGCTTGATTTCTTTTATTGCACAGCTTATCTGCGTAACGTTTATCAATTCGACGTTGTTACAATAATTCATGCATTTAAGAGATAAAATTTATCAAGATGTGCGATTCGAATCGTACGACATATATTACAGCTTAGAGTTCACGAAGTGATTATTTACCATACGCACGTGTTTAAACTACTATCACAGAGCTAATGGTCCGAGAGTCGCATTCGCAAATCACGAGGCGTAACTCGAGGCACTTGGTGTCTCCTCGCTTCTTGTCCACAAAAGAATTCCAGTGAAATTTGCACCACCCACCAGCATCTCTCGATCATTTCGTTCTTTGTTTCAAGCAACTCGGAGGAAGAGCCTCGAGGAGTAATGTTAAAACCCCAGCGCGTCGTACACATTTTTTCTTGAGTGTAGCAACGGCGATCCTTCTTGCTTCCTCGAGCCTTTCTCCGCATGCAATCTTTACTCTCCGGAGGGATAGCATCGGAGGGAGGAGCTTTTCGGCACGTAGGGTACGTACTCCATCGATCCAACTCCTTCCGTCGGCGGATCACAGGGACGACAGTTTACGTGACTGGATTACCCAACCACCCTACGCTCTCTCAACCGTACACATGGATGCCGTGCGTCTGATGTACATCATGACGCGTCCGCGATTTCCCCGAGCGAGTCAGGAATCCACTTGTGCAAGAAGCTCTCGACGCGCGTAACTTCACCGATACTGGTGCTCGTTTTCTCGCAAAAATATGCCGAGGTAAAAATCACGCACGGCTGCTTCTTCGTTTGAATCCTGTTTTTTCTCATTCATGTGTATTTTTTTCATGTTTTTCACCTTTACGAGAAGCTTTTTTTTTTCACACCTCAATAAATCCTAAAATTTGGAACGAAGATGATTGATTACTGATAGGATATCATATTTGGGATTGGATGTACTTATCTTATTTGTAACTAATAAAAAAAAAACCATAGTGTAATGAGATTCTTTGGATGCATAGGGTGCACCAAGATCCTGCAGGGATTTAAGGAATTTTAAAGCTTTAGTCTGCAATCTTTTGTCGGACACTAAATTGTGACAAAAGCGCTGTCGAGCTTGTTAGTATACGTGAACAATGTATCGTCTTCGAGCGTGTATTCCTTTGTTTTTCCGGCGAGAAAATTAAAATGTTTATTAGGCACCGGAGAATACCGGCTACTCTTCGGAGGTGTGTAAATTCTCGTTCGTTATTACAAGCACCACCTAGGGAGAGCTTACGTTTTCCTTTGCTCCGGCTATCTTTTTGTTTTTTTCGAAGGAAAATTGAGATTGAGCGAGTAGTACTCTTCGCTCTTTTTTAAGGTGAAACCCGACAATTTTTTTCTTTTACAAACATAAACATCAAGCATCGTGAGATTCGTTGTCCAGCAAAAATCGCACGAGGAATAAATAGCCACGTAGGTGTTGAACTAATGATCTCAAAAAGTTCCTGATTCATATAAATGCCAACATCGCCACTTACGCAAAATAATTAAGCTTCCGCGCTCACACGCTTCGCCAATGCCTGAGTTCTATCATGGACTTTTTTTCCTGGCTCTTGCAGCTTTTGTCCACATCCGCAGTTACAGTCTCCATTTCAATGCTCTCGCGTGGCACAAAAAAGCCACGCTCGAGTATCCGCGTACACAGGGTACGTCGAAACGAGCTACCTCTCTTTTTGAAGTAAAAAAAAAAAAAATGCTCTAATTGACGTAGAGACAGCTTAGCTTGGCCAAACAACTGGACAAATGTATTTTTTTCCGAAGTTTGTCTTTGTAAAATCACCCATATGGATCAGAGTTTTTCTTTTACCACACCATGAAAAAAAGTGCGGATTGTGAAACGCAGTCGACAACGAGATATCACATCGGAGGAATTACGTCATTTCTTTGACTCCCAACTGTAAAAGTCGAGCTTTCTGGTGTTGAAAAATGTACAGCTTAAAAAAAAAAATTCTATCCCACCTCAGTCGTACAAGTCTAAAATAGCCCTTGAATGGGGTATTAGACTTGGCGTTCGTCAAAAACTCGTTCGAAAAACTTTTTTCTCAGCAAGCACCAAGTAAAGGGAGGGAACCTACTGAAAATTGTGAGAGTATAATTACCAAAAGACTATATTCAAAATAAACAGTGGAAAGGAAACTTGGCGTCCACTTTTTGCGAGGATCGTACAACATCGTCATTGTTTCCTAAGAAGCTTGAGGCGAAGGTACGAAAACTTCGCCAAGAGCAATAACCACTGTAAAAGCTTTCACTACCTTTTCTTCCCTTCCCCATTGTCGTGACCGTTATTTGACGCGAAATAGCTTTTGTACGTAAATTATAATGATAATAATAAAAAAAAAAAAGTAATAACAAAATTAAAAAAAAAGGAAACCTTTTATTTGTGTTGCAGCCAAGTCTATTGTCAAGGCGAGCTGCTAAAGAGAGTCCAGCTGGCAAACTTGACGCGCGACAGCAAAGCCTTCGTCGATCTCTACCAGAAGCAGGACGAGGAGGTGACGCTCGCCAAGTGAGTGAATAGTCGAGCGATTGAATACCCACCAAACGGCACCTAACTCGTTCGCACATATGTTTTCGTACTGTAGAAATCGGATTCTCGTTTCCACTTCACGCCAAGCGATAACGATCAAACTTTTGGCCCGGGCCCTGAAAAACGATGATGTATGAAGTTGCGACGATCGTCGATTTTTTCTCCCTTTGGAAATTTCCGAGGAGTTATTTGGCCAGTCGAGCGGTACCTGACAGAATGACGTATCAGTTACACAACATCTCTTTTTTTTTTATTCTCACACACGAGAGAATTAGTTTCAGTTTGGTAATAAATTCCAACGGGCTCGAGTCGCATGCATTTTGTTTCAAAGCGCGAACCCACTTCATCGTCAAATACACTTGAAATTCCCTTCAATCATTGTACAGATACGCGCCATTGAAACGTAAAAATGCCCCCAATGATTCGCAGTTTCAAAATGCTGATGCAAAAAACGAACGACAATCCGAGTCGCGAGGAGTTGCGCAAGTTCGTGAACGACCACTTCGAGGATGTGAACGAGCTGCAAAACGCCACACTGGCCGATTGGAGGGAGCACGTGAGTCTGATGAAACGAGTGAGGGATCCAAACTATAAACGCTGGGTCTACGATCTCAACCAGATTTGGAAGATGTTGGCGCGCAAGATGACCGATGACGTGCGCAATCGTCCCAGGAGGCACAGTCTCATCTACGTCGATCATCCCTTCATTATTCCCGGGGGACGATTCAAGGGTGGGTTATCTATTTCACTGTTTACTGCCTTTTTTTTTTATCATCGGTTAAGTGATGCACAATGCAAGAATGGCAAGGTCTTCAAAAGACTTTGAAACAATCGAAAGTCTAAATTATTCCATGACATATTCATATGACTTTAGATTTAGATTTAGATTTAGATTGCACTTTATATGTATATATATACACGAATTACATGAAGCAAGTGATTGTAGGTAAAAGTTAATTAAGATTGTAGTGGTATAAGGCTAAAGAAATAGGTACAATTTTGTATATGCTAGAATTTGTTAAACATTATATCTTACAATGATAATAGAAATTTGACAGTACTCGCTAAAAATAACTAAATAAATAAAAAGGATTTTTATGTAGTGCGTAAAAAGCGTGTTTGGCTGAATTAAGGTTAAATTTTGTTGTAATTTAGCTTAGTTTAGCAGCTGTATCATTCATTCAAAGCCATCACATTCTCAATCTTCTCTCTATTTAATATTGAATTCCTTAAAGATTCTTTGAAATTAGTAATGAGCGCAGGATCGAAGACTGGGATGCACGTTCTGTTTAGCAAGTAAATAGCCTGGATCAGGAAAGAATGTCGAAAAGTTTATGTTCTAAAACGTGGGCAAAGCAATAAAGTGGACAAAGTTCTAGCTGAGCGCCTAACTTCATCTGAGCTGAGATTAAAATTTTTGGCTAAATAGAACGGGCGGTTATGCGCTATAGTTGAGTAGGCCAGTGACCCCAGAAAGTAGTCGCGACGACCTTCAACAGATAACCAACCTAGGGGCAGTCGAAACGGTGTCACTTTAGAATAGCGGGGCATGTTGCCGAAAACAAAACGCACGCAAGCGTTCAGTGCTGTATGAAGCCTAGCATTTGAAATCGAATCAATCGAGTGGTAGGCAACTGACATATAGTCAAGTAGTGGAAAAATAAGAGTTTCAACTAATTTCTTTTTAAGTTCAAAAGATAAAGATACTTTCGATGACTTTGACAGTCATATCTTTTCACCAACACCAGTAGTAAGCCACTTTTTAACTATTCGTGTATGGCTGGAAGGAGATATCCGGAAATACCTTATTTCGTTTAAAGAAGTAAGAAAAAATAAAATAAAACGTGTCAACCACATCGTTTCCAGAGTTCTACTACTGGGACAGTTACTGGGTGATCGAAGGCTTACTGCTGAGTGACATGTACCAGACGTCGAGAGGTATGATCGAAAATTTCAAGGAGATGATCGAGAGGTATGGATTCATTCCCAACGGCGGACGTGTGTACTACCTGATGAGAAGCCAGCCGCCTCTGTTGACGTCGATGGTGAGTACATCGCGCACTACAGCGCACGAATTGTTTCAAGGACCATAGTGTATAGAGTGCAACCACGTAATGTGATTACTCGGCAGATCGAGAAGTACTACGAGTTCACGAAGGATTGGAAATACGTGGTCGAGAGTCTGCCGATTCTAGAAAAAGAGTTCAAGTACTGGAAGCAGTACAAGACCCTCAAGATCCCCGTGAACGGCAAGATCCACGAGATGTACCGGTACGTGACCAGCAGCGAGGGTCCACGCCCGGAAAGTTACCGGTAAGTGTTACAGCTGTGTCACCACGACTATGTGACAGCAACTCTTTCAATGGCAAATGAAACGCAATCGCAGGGAGGACTACCACCTCGCGCAGGGCATCACCGATCCGGAAAAGAAGCGTCGTTTCTACAACAACGTGAAGGCCGGTGCCGAGTCCGGCTGGGACTTTTCGGCGCGTTGGTTCGTCGGCCCGAAAGGCGAGTTTTCCTTCGATCTCGACAACATCAACACCCAGGACGTAGTTCCCGTTGATCTCAACGCCTTTGTTGAGAGGAACGCCAGGACCCTCGCCATTTGGTTCAATGGTCTCAAGAATTACAAGGCAAGTCGTTCAATGTGGTACATTTCACCCTTAACTATACACTCTCTTCTCTAAAGAGGAAAAAAAAAAAAAAAATGTAAAGTGACTAAGCAGCTTGTCGCAAGAAAATTACCGATCCCCTTTATCGACTGGCTCTCCAGCGCGGGCGAGGTTTATAAACGCGGTTCGAATATTAATGGCTACCGCCTGCCCTAAATAAAAGCACGTACGATACAGCTGAAATTTTTCTCCTTCTTTCTTTCAAGGAGATGGAGGGCGGAGGACGTTGGAGGAAATGATTGTAATAAATCGTTCGTCGTAAATGTCGGGCTTTTCTTTCGTCCTAGTCGGTCGAACTTGGCGTTGCTCGCGTATGAGTTATCGGTGAAGGTATCTTAATTCGATACGACCGACTGTGAATAGAGAGAGAAAAAAAAATAAGGGTAACAGTTCCTGCTGGGAGGACCGTCACGGCAGGAAGAAAATGGAAAGAGTTTGAATGAATGAGTAGTTAACGTTGGTTCGAGTCATTTGCCCTTATATTGTAAGATTATTCGTTTCTTGTTCTTATTGGAATAATAGAAAAGTAAGATTTTTCACTGAGAGTAATATGTCCATCAATAACGAATCTTACAAACTAAATCAACAGGCAATCGAATGTTAATCAGAAATCAAATAAATGAAACCTCAACCGCTCCGTTAACCAGTCGAAAAGCGCTTACCCTCAGTTTTTTTTTTTTTTTTTTTTGCAGCGTAATCATTGAAAGCCTTCTCTGTATGTACACGGATTTCTATAGACAGTCATTTTACCACCCTTAGCCTCAAAACAGAGCGAGAGAGCGATTTTTCTTTCCTGCAATGAAAACCTGCAAGGGAGATAAGCGGTGTTTCAACAGAGAAAAGAAAAACGCTCGTAACTCGTATTTCGTTGAAACTTTTTTTTCCCCTGCTTTCTTTCATCCCTCCCTCTTAGGCATCTGTATATACACACTGAGCCGAGTGCAGCTCCGGAGAAGAGAAAACGCATCGCCGGGGTGTTGTTGGGCACGCAAGGGGCTTGTTTGGTTTAAAGTAGCATTATTTTGTAAACTCGCGCCGACAGGGCTGCCTTCGGCCTTGGGACCAGGAGACGGTTATCTCGTTGTTGGTTTGATGATAGTTGGCATGTAATTGCTCTAATTTTCGGTACATTTCTCCCTTCCTTTGCATCTCAACGACTCGGAGGCCAACTTTGCACGACTAAGCAGCGCGGCGTTCTCGCTCTCTTCTCTCCAAGACGTTGTCCCGGAAATTTTAAGCTTATAGACTTTAGGAATTCTCAAATTGTTTCGTCCCTTTTTTTTTTTTTACTGTCTCTTGAAGAGCTTAATTTATGGGTAGAAGCTAAATTTTTTAGTAACTTATACAACGGACTTTACATATATTGATAGTCGATTATTCATCTCTATAAAGTCTGTATAAGCTGTTTGTTAACGTTTCACGTTTCCGGGTCTAAGTAACTATAAACATATATAATTAAGTACTCCATCATTTCTACGGCCAGTTTTTGATTGATAGATTGTCCCGAAACATCACAAACAAGGTTTGCTTTCTCAACCGGCCGTGATGGAAAGTAAAAAACGCTTGTGCCCTCTCTCATCTATCGACCCTATTTTACTTGGCTAATCATCACGTATTTGTTCATGATCTATTTGAAACACTAATGTACCCGCCTCTTGATAAATTTTAATTTTTTGAAACAAAGAACCAAGTTATAAAAAAAGCTCATTCATTAGAAGGTGCATTTCATCGTTAATAGTTTTTGTTTTTTTTTTCCCTCGCAAGCAGAAAGCAAAATACTACAAAGGCATAGCAGAGGATCTGCGCGCAGCCATTGCAGCCGTTAACTGGAATTCGACAGAGGGTACTTGGTTCGACTACGACGCCAAACATCAGAAGCACAGGACCTCATTTTACCCGTCAAACTTGGCACCTCTCTACACCATGAGTTATGAGCGAGATTTGGCCAGCAGCTTAGGCCAGCAGATCGTCGACTATCTCCACCGCAAGGGCATCCTCGATTTTGCCGGTAAGTGCATGATCCATGATACTATTTTGAAAATACTAAAGTTACCAGTGTACAGCGTATTAGATTCTGAAAAATGCAAAGTAGAGCTAGACTGGATTATTGTTAGATAAGAGTGATGTTCTTCTAGGCGGTGAAAAAAAAAGAGTAGAATAAGACCAAATATAGTTAGACAAGAGTCATTCTAGCAGAGTTGTAGCATCTAAATAATGAAAGTAGAAAAATCCGATTTGGTCAGACAACGGTCATTTCTTTATAAATGGTAAATAATAATAGAAAGGAGAATAAGACCAGGCATGAACTAACAAAAGTCTTGCCTTTAACGCATCTGCAGAGATGAAAGGAGAACAAGACCAAATATGGTCAGACCAGAACTATCCTCTTATGAATGATCCATAATGGGAAGTAGATCGAGACAGTTATGGTAAGACAAGAGTCATTCTTGTGTAAATGTTAAATAATAAGAAGATAAAGGCCAGACATGATCAGGCGAAGGAAATCCTTTGACTTGTAGCATCTAAAAAATGAAAGTAGAAAAATCTGATTTGGTCAGACAACAGTTATTTCTTTATAAATGCTAAATAATGATAGAAAGGAGAATAAAACCAGGCATAAACTAACAAAAGTCTTGTCTTTAAAGCATCTTTAGAGATGAAAGTAGAACAAGACCAAATATGGTCAGACAAGAGCTATCCCCTTATGAATGATCCATAATGGGAAGTAGATCGAGACAATTATGGCCAGACAAGAGTTATTCCTTTTTTAATGATCAGTAATGAGAAGTAGATCAATACCGCTATGGTCAGACAAGAGTATGGGAAGTAGATTAATACTAGCCGTGATCGGAAAAGAGTCGTGCCCTTGATTGTAACATATAAGAAAGGGTAATAGAATGAAAGCGAGTATAGTTAGACCATCAGCATTCCCCGTAAAATGGTTCTGGCGAAGAAAATTTCGATAGATATTCATAAAATCAGTTCTTTTATTTCCATAACGAGCCGAAAAAAGAAATTGTGCATAAATTGTAGAATGGTTATCAATTTTTTTATTGCTTTTTATTCTTTGATAACATAATATGAAGTCATTCACATTATTTTTCGCGAATAATAATATTATGAAATTGTTTGAAAACTAAAATTAACATTTTAAGTTGAAGACACCGTTATAGCTGCTTTTATTGTATTACTCAAAAGAAGGACGTAGATCAAGACCAGGCATAGTCAGATAACTACCGTGTGTAGAATCTTGAAAAAGGAAAGTAGAACAAGACCGATTATAGCCAGCCAAGAGTCTCAAACGTACCATTTTAAATACTAAACAAACAGGAGGTAGAACAAGACCGGATATGGTCAGACATGCATCACGATCTGTAGTGTTTACCGTCTATCTTACTAATCTCAACTACAAAGTCGAGTACAAAATTACGCAATAAGTTTTCTTTTAAAAATTTTCACACGTATTTAATCGTTTTAATGAGCTTGCCTTAAATTCAAAACTCATGTAGTTTTATTTTTTCCATAGAGTCGTAGATAATATATTATTTTTACTTTTCTGAAATACCGTTTTAAGTTGTCAAAGAAATATTTGCTCAAAACATTACTGGACATTAAATAAAGTCTTGATCCAGTGCTTTAGTATTGAAGTTTCATAACTTCACTCAAGTAATATTGATGCGATGAAAAGAAACATTTAGTCGTTAATGCAGATATTTGTTTGTCAAGTTAGTTAAATGTTTATTATAGTAAGTTAACTTTGTTATTGATTAAATAAAATATTAATTACCCTTTCATTGTTTGAATATTACAAGTATTATCTTGCGTTTATCATAAAATCAAATAGCTTAATTTACGAACATGTCACACTCCAATTATACATAATCAAAATGAAGCCAGAGAAATGGGTTTTCCCCGGTCCTTAATTAGAAATTTCGAGAGCTCAATTGTTTCATAAATTTACGGCCAAGTGTTGACATTCGTTTCCAAGCGTGAATAATTTATCCCGCACGTGCACGGTACATATAATGTGCTTTGATAATTCATCGCTCGTTCAGCCGGCGTATCATAAATACGAGCACGTGCCACAAAAAATTCTAAATAAGCACGAATCCTAAAATAAAAATACGCTTTAAAAAGTATTGAACATTAAGTTTTTATGCTCGCCTGTAAATCATGACTTTTATACTCATCTGGTATTTAATATCCCTTTAAATAACTGCAATACTTCTTATCTCTTCTTTTTAATTTTCCATCAAGCAGATGCTCTGCCTGGGGGCTATAAAACACCTGAGTAATAAGCGTTTGCACAATCAGGATTTCAAATCGTAGCCGTTCATAAATGAGTCCAATGCGAGCTGCGGAGCAAAAAAAATAAAATCATCTCTCCTGGACGAATTGGATCGAAAGAGAAAGAGAAAAATAATGTTGGTTTTAAAATAATATCACTGGAAATTAAAATTACACAAAATTTAGTCGAGACGACGGGAATTAGTGGCACGTCGAGTCCGTAATTGAAGGAAGATTACAGAGGTACGTCAAGCTGAGAAAAGCCTTTTAGCTCGAGCGTAAACTCAAGTTAGCGCGGTCTCCTCAACCGGAATAGGTATATATTGACGTTGTCACGCAAAGCCTTGGCAATGCTCTCTGTTGGGACATGAGTAGGATTCAGCTCTGGATGAATAAATAAAGACACTCGGGATTAAGTACAACATGGCTGTGGACACAAGCTGCTGTTGGTAACTGCTGACATTTCTTACCCGTTGTTGTCCCTTCAGTGCTTTCTCGTCGTCATCATTTCGGCTGGTGGATTCCGGCACCTGCGATGTTGTTTCGCGAAACGTAAGACGTAATTCCTACTGAGCACGAAGCTCTTCGTTAAACATTTATAAACTTTTTTTTTTGAAAAATTCACAAAATTTAATCACAACAATTATTAGTATCAACAATTTTTTTTTTCTTCTTATTTTCGTGGAGAGTATCTTTAAAACTACTTAAGTCATAAGATATTATAATTCACATAAACCGATAACCTTCCTTGTATCTCATAATACAATATATTCTAACAAAATTATTCCTTTTTCAACACTTTTTAAGTTCATCTTTGAATTCAAAGTTATTATTAGATCATTTTAACCTCAGGTATTTGTTGGATAATATTCTGCCGTGTGCCACGTGTTACAAACAATCTTCATAAATATTAAATGACATCATCTGTGACTAGGAATTTTTTGATAAATGTTTTACTTATTTCTATAACCATTATTACTAAGCGTGCGGTCGCTCGGTTGGCTAGGTCGTGGATTTTCACGCGGGGAGATCGTGGTTTGATTCCCGGCCAGTGCGACTTTTCGGGCAAGTACCTCTGTGATTTTTCACATGTGCTTTTTCACCACGCAATGCTCCTCGAGGAGGGTTTAGGCGACCTTCCCGCAGCGAAAATTGCCTAATATCCCCCTACCCTCCCTCCCAGTGATGGGGGGCCTTCCCATCCTTTTTCTTGTCCCTTTCCCAAGTGCTAAGTGCCCATAGTAGTGCCCCTTATAAAAGGAGCCGGACGTAGAGCACTATAATATAAAAAAAAAAAAAACATTATTGCTATCATTTTTATTATTATTATAATATTGTTATTATTATTCTTATTTTTATTATATTGCAAGCATACAAGTTATAATGTGCGGGCAATTAAACAAAAACAAAAAAAACAAAGCCTTACTCTGTAAATAATTGAAGCAGAACTCGAAATACCGTGCTGCGTAAAATTTGTGTAAAACAATTACTCCCATCGTTGGATAGCGGAAGCAGAAGTAAAACAATATGCCAGGTGGTGTGCTCTTTATTCTCGGAAAACGTAAAAAGGGTATGCACACGACACGGGAAATAGAACAGCAGAGAAAGAGAGGACATAAAATATGCATCGCACGCGCTTGCTCGTCCGCGTTTCTCCACGCAATACAACGGTAAAAGAGAAAGATGAAGCACGTACTGTCCCTCGCGGGGGAAGGTCGGAAGTCAGGGAGCTTTGTTGGGGAACAATGGGTCAGTAGTAGCTTCTCGTTCCGTAAGTATGATAATGTACGTACGGTATGGAGTATGAACTACGTAACGGCAGTGCTTATGAGTTTGGCTGTTCTTTGTGTTTTTTTTTTTTTTTTTTTTTTATTTGTTTTCTCCATTTTTATCACGATGAGAGTACCCTATAAATGAATGTACGAACCATCAAGTGCGTATTTGCTTGATCGATGTTTGCTTCTCAGGCAAGGATAATGAATATTATAGTAGGAGCGGAAATCAAGTTTCCGTTTTTTTTTTATATAAAAGCGTTTCATTAGTCTGATTTTCAGCGCAAATGAATTAAATGAAGATAATTTTAAAGAGTCAATCCTTGTGAAAAATAATTTCAAAGCACGATCTTTAAAATAGAGGGATAAAAAGCTTTTAGGAGGAATCGTGAGATTGTACGTCGTGTATATTAAAGTCCAAGAAATGCCTTGAAACATAAATAGTAAAAAAATCTAGTGCACGTGTAAATTTAAGGAAAAATCGCTCTTATCCTTTTAAAACATGCATCCCCGTCCTCTCGTATATTTAACTCTTTTTTTTTTTTTTTTTTTTTTTCTTAGATGATGAGTACTAAAAGTTTCACGTTTTAAAATTTTACGAGCAGTATAAATAGCGTAAAACTTGATTTTTCAGTCACTGCAGTTTGTGTACGTAAGTGCACCCGGCTCAAGTCGTCCCTTTGAGAAGCTCTTACAAAATGCTTACCAACTAAAATTCGGTGATAAGCTATTACTTTTAAATTCAATGGCTCTTGTACGTGTACTTTTTCGTTTTGCATTCAGCTTGCAGAATTTTTAAAATAATTTTTTCCTTCTATTTTCTCGTAATACCGATTCAAATAGAATTATCTCTGAATGCAATTATTATTTTAATAAATGCTTTTTCAAATAACAATTGGCCTTGGTAGAATGAAAAGAAGTTCGATTAGTACATAAGTAGATAGTACGTTAGTACATACTACATAATAATAAAAATAATAACGCCCTCCAAACCCGAAAGGGAGTATGAAATGTATATATTATATATGTATATATATAAAAAGATAAATAAAAATAATAACAAGAATAATAATTACATTCACTTATCATAGTAGGATGGCTGGCGGTCATTAAAAGCATTTCCATTTCTAAAAGCATTCTATTCATCGTTCCATTACGTGCCTCCAAAAACCTGTAATAATGCAGCTGTGCACGGACGTGAGTTTAACTTTTTGCGTTGTAAAATACCAAGTAAAAAATCATAAAAGCCTGTACCGGCGCAACGGTCACACAAAAGAGAGTACCTACAAAGAGAAGTAAAAAGCGACATTTCCGTATGTTTTTATTTTTTTTTCCTTTTCGTGAGTAGGGAGCTAGGAAGCTTTCTCGAGCACCCCAATGGAACATCACGTGCGCCGCGATCCATCGGCCAACAGAAAGCGAGCGTGGAAACGCGTTATGAGGCCGCGATTACGGGCCGAACTTTGGTTCGCGCGAGCTCGAGTACCCGTCGGGGCAAGATGTGGTCGTAGCTTTAGCTAGCGGGTGCAAGCTCGCTAACCGCGTGATTATGCGTGGCCGTTATACGCTGTTGTGCGGAGGAAGGCTATGGGCAAAGCTTTTCATCGGGCACTCGCTGATTGAGCTCCGCTGCAGTGCGTTCGCATTATCGTCCACGGGAGCGAGCTTTTTGCTCCTGTAGACCTGTTCCTGAAGTGGGTTTTGACGAGCACTTTCGACTAAATTTCGCAATTGTGCTCCACGATGTGCTCTACTCGAGCGTTTGATGAATAATTATTTTTTTCTCTCCGGTGAATATTATTAAGCTGCGTTTAATCTACCTGCCAATCTTCACTGCAGTGCGCTCGTCAGAGCGATATATTCCACTCGGGACTGCTAAATTATTATTGATTGTCGAATGAGATTTTCGCATTAATAGCGCGAAATGACAAGTGTACAGTGATTTCTTGAAAGATGCGCGATTCATCGGAGTAATTTATGCGTCGAGCTATTGGATTTAAGAAAAAGCTCGTTATTGCGTTTTAATAGAGAAATTAGTTACCCCCGACGACTCGAGCGCCTCTACTTCCAAAGAGTTTTTCATTAGAGCTAAACGAGAAGAAAGCGTAGCGGGGATGAGGGGAAAGTGAAAAGAGATGATGGAAATTCACGGTATTATTTTCTCGTTGAGAAACAGGTGGTGTCCCAACGTCGCTGGACAACAGCAGCCAGCAGTGGGACTTTCCCAACGCCTGGCCGCCGCTGCAATCGATCGTGGTGCAGGGCCTGCAGAGAACGGGCTACCAGCCGGCTATGAAGGTCGCCAGGACTCTGGCCTACACTTGGCTCAGGTCTAATTACATCGGGTTCAACGATACGGACAAGATGTACGAGAAGGTAAGTTCTTGGCCCTTTTTTTACCTTTATTTTGGACAGAATGAATACAATCTTTGTGCGCACACAGTGTGCCGCAAACTAAAGGTAAATGTCTCTCTGGAGTCAAAGGTTGAAACGAACCCCAAGTGAAAAAGTCGTCTCAAAGAACTCGGCTATTCACGCATGGGTGAAACGTTTAGAGCTCATACGAACCGTTGGAAGAATAAAATTATGCACAAAACAAACTAAAATGTATTTTTAAGATTTAAAGTAAAGCTGAAAAAATTTGAGGTTGAAGTTGCAACGATTTACGTGGAATGAGCAGCAGTGAGAATTAGATGGCTTCAGTTTCTTTTTTCTTAAAGCTTCAAGGTATTTCGTAATTCAACCGAGTTGCGTTAGCGCTTGCACTTTTTGTGAAAAAAGGCAATAAAACGTGGGGAGAAAATTTACATTTAATACGAATATTTTAAAGGAATGCCGAAAAATTTGTGGAAAAAAAAAACATATGAATAACGAGGCCAGCCCTCATGCGAAATATAGCCGAAAAATGCTAAGAGTCAACTTATGGCTGCCCCTAATGTCCCCACTACTTTAAAGACCGCAGCTCAAAAATGAAAGCGCAAATTGCGTATCGCCATTAGCGAAGTATCATTTACCTTAATTCACCAATTTTTTCTTATCCTTGAACACGAAGAGCTTTAAGGTGAGGATAAAAATGATATGCCCCGCTTTTGGTGAGACGCTCCAAGTAGGACTTGAAGGAATGGTTAGTTTGTCGCTGTACATCATGCTATGATGCAGTATTGATATACTACAGTAAGGTGGAAAACGAGAAAATAAATGAATTGCACTTGTTTACCAGAACCTCATCATCGAGAGATTTGTCAATGACGGCATTTCAAAGAACCATGAAAAGGCTTCTTTCAAATTACTGCAAACACTGTTGACGATGTATACAACTCAGGCCTCGCTTTGAAAGCATTAATGACCCTCCATTTGCAATTCCAGCGAGTCTTCCTTTTAAATTTCAGCTTAGCGTTTGATTAAAGAAAGACCTTGTAGCAAACGATTTCCACCGCGAAATACGACGCAGTGACGAAGAAAAAAAAGATGTTGGCCACGCTACAACTGTTTACCCTCGGCGGCTTGAAACTCTAACCTTGGCTAAGGAACCGCATTACACAAGAGATTAATTTCGTGGGAATTGGAAAAACCGTGGTGGCATTGAAAATACGATTTTCCATTTTTCTCCGGTTGGTCTTACACTTCCGTGACACCGGAAAACGAGAAACAAGCGCGAAACCCGCGGGGGCTGGCGTTCATTTTGATTACACTCTCGAGTGTTTATTAACCCAGATCTGTATTTTACACGCGAGCCATGGGGAAATACTGACTCTCCGCATTCAAATTCGTAAGAATAATTATTGATAATTATTGCGAACAGGGTGGGCTTCCGCTCCCTTTTTCGCAGATGCTTGGGCGAGTAATTGGAGTTGCGTGCACGTTCGGCGACAAGGAAATGGCCTTGGGTGCACAGTCGAGTTGCGAGCTGTTAAATTACTACGTGGGACGGTCAAAAGGTTATTATGTTTTGTTGAAGCAATACTGTATTCAAAAGGAAACGGCGGCCTTACGTTTGATAAAGGAGTTTTAAGTAGTGCAAAACAAGTTTAGTCAGCCATCTCGTTGCTTGGCTTTTAATGGATGGAGAAAAACGTATACGGCCTTTCGTTGAGCAAAGGAATTATAAGTAGTACAAAGTGAGTTTAGTCAAACATCTCGTTATTCAACTTTTTATAAAGAGTAATGTACGGCCAATCATTGAGTAAATATATCACTAGTAGTACAAAGCAAGTTTGGTCAGACATCTCGTTGTTCGACTTTTAACTATTGAAGAGTACAGTAGATGTACTTTTAATGAGCAAAATAAACTATAAGAAATGATCAGTAGTACAAAACGAGTTTAGTCAGACATGTGTTCGCAATGTTGATAGGCCGATCTTTTTAGTAATGGAACTAGTGTAAGCGCATGATTGTCACTTGATGTAAGAGTCACTGAATTTTCAATTTGAAACCAGCCCATCAACTCAGCTTAATGAAACAATTACGGTTAAAGTGTTTACCTTTGAATTTAGCTATCCAAGGAGGCGAAAATTACCGCAACAACGGAAATGCCCGGCAAGTGTTAATTGCGCTTACACGCCGGAACAAATTGCAATTAACAATCAGTCGAAAATCAACGAACCGGCTCCTGCGTAAACAAATTTATGAGATGATGAATGTGAAAAAAGTTCTGTTGGCCCACTATCCCCGAGCTTGGGGAAACGAATAAACATAAACTCTGGCAGCCAAAGGTAAATATTGGCTCTCGCAGAGTATTTCCACGGCCAGCTCGCGATCCATTTAAGATTCCGTAGAACAGGCATCGGCAAAGTTTGAACTCCATCCCTCCTCTTTGAATGCATTTTATCTCTTAGACCCCAGGCTGCTGTGGGAAAGTTTAATTCCCTCTCGGTAAAGATTAGAAAAACTTTTGTATATATTAAATTATTTCTGCTTTTAAGTCCACGCGAGCTTAACTGATTTACTTCGTGGTATAGTGATCGACCCATTGCAGCTTTCGAATACCAAGTGACTGAGACGCAAAGGGAGAGATGGGGAGATTGCAGGTCAGAGTGCAGCATCTCTCCGTACTGATGAGTTGATTTGTCCTACGCACGCAACTTTTAATTTTATCATCTACGAGCTGTTCTACTGTTTCCTTTTCCTTGAGCTATTTTTCTCTTCTTCGTTGTTTTGTTTCTTCCAAGGGGATTAGCACTAATGGGCTATTGTTGATCTCGTTGGAGCTTCGTTTCTCGCAACAGTTGTTTGGAAAGTTAATCACTCTTATCTATATTTTAATTTACGAAATTTAAAGTAATTTTTTTTCTTAAAGAGTAACCGTTCGGTCAGTTTGAAACTTAAAATGCATTGTTTGTTATTTTTTTGTATTTATTTTACTTTGTTTATAGTTAAGCATAGACTAAATAAAACATCCGTTCTTAATTATTTGATTTGCATGTTAATGTTTTTAAATTGACAGTTTTTTCTGTAAATTTTAATAAATGAACGATTGAAAACGTATCTCTTTGAGAGAGAATAATACGAGGGCACTTAAAAGTGTACCTTTGGTTGTTTACTTAGTGTTAAATTTTTCTTTGGGTAATGCTGACGTGTTTAAAAATCTGTTTGAAATGAGCAATTTATCTAAAATAAGAAAACAGGGGTAAAAAGCTTTCTGAAAGCAAATATGGGGGGATACATAAAACTTCAAACTCATGTCGCATTATTTCACGCATGAGATGCAAATCCCTTATACAAAATCTAGGTGGAGCACCTGCGAGTCGGATCATCTCGAGTCAATCACTCATCACTACAATTTCTCGTCCAAATATGTCTATCATGCGCATTAATCTGTATCGATTTTCTGCGTATTTTTCTTGGCATGATTTTCAATACTTCCCTTCTTTCTTTTTTTTTAAAAAGTAAATGCACGCTTTTGAATACACTAGGTCTAATACGTGATACTTACGTCATGCAGAGAGGAACTATTGTATAAGATCAAAAACAGATTGATAATTCATGTCGTAAGAACTCCTCGTGTAACAAATTTTTCGTCTTTTACTTCTACTCAAGGTGTGTCTGACGAGGCTTATACGTTATAAGAGTAGTCCGAAAATATGGCAATCATTAATCGATAAGGGCCAAAGTACATTATATACTCGCAACAGAAGAAATACTTGTTTCACTTTGAATTTTGCAGTTGTGCAGTGTCACTTCTACTATTAGAATTTCGCTATGGATTTTTTTCTTCCAAATAAACATACGCTACAGGAAAAATTGTCTCAAACCCATTAGCGTGAAAAAATATGGCCCTTTTTGCAAGACGAACCACACTTTTTCCTAAAAAAAAAAAAGACCATGCCATGAAAATCTATCGCTATTGCCAGCACTAAATTTGCATGTGTCCATTAAGGCACTGAAGCTTTCTCGGTCGAGAAAACTTTCGGAAACTGTCACTGCTTATAAAACTATTAAGGTGTAGACTTAACAGACTACATAACTTTGAATATGCGAGCGAAAAACAAAAATAAGAATTTATAAGATAGTACTTAAGACTTGGATGGTTTTAATTGTCTTGTAAACGAACAGTAACATTTTATTATTAAGTTTGGGTGTCTTAATTATTTGTTTACAACAAAATACAGTTTTTCTAGGGCTCCGCGATTTTTTAACGTATAGAGAAGAAACCTATCAATTCATGATTTGTTTTTAGTTAGCGATTATTAAAATTATTTAAGGATAGAGTAATTTTTCATTTAGGTCATGGGGTACTCCAAAGGTTCGGCAGCCCGACGGTTAATTTGAAAGTAAAAATACACTAGGGGCAAAATGACGATCCAATGGTTTCCCAATTTCCTCAACGCTCCCTCGAGAAGCGTTTCATCCTGAAAAATGAGAGATGCATCGGCAAACTCGCCTCCACTCGTGGCGCCTCTGTTTAATTGAGAATAAGGGCATTGCTTTGGAAAATTGTTTCTTTGGATCGAAAGCTCGCGAGAGTCTGTTATATCATCTGGAAATTGCGACTGCACTTATCGGATTGGTTCGTCCGTGACTGAGTTCATTTTTTGAGCTCTCGGCAAATTGCTTGAATCAATAAAACGACACAGCGGAAAAAACCCCGAAAGTGAAGGTGACCTAAAAACAAAGGAAAAAAAAGTTTGCGGAGGTACACCACTCACGTTGAGGCGAGTGTCGTCTTATTTCACGCAACGTTTCGTACGTATACACACATCACGTACCAGCGCACACTCTCCTTGAATCAATCTCTGCTCCGCTGCAAGTGTAAAAAAGTCTCTCTCGCGTTTTTCAGTCACAACCACTTATCCGGCAACCGTATTTTCCGCTGATGATCACAAAGAATAGAAGAATATTATGTAAAGCACGTAGGGCTTGGCAGTGAAAATAAGAGGAAGTAAAAGTTTTAGCCGATTATGAACGCGAAAGATCATGTATACAGGGCTCGGCAAAGTTTCGACTACTGTTTTCGAGTGCTCGCCAAGTGGCTTAATTTTCTCCATTAAAATTTCCTTACCCTCTGACGTACTTTCGCAACATTTATTTGTGCCATCAAACCGAAGATGTTGAAGATTTTCAGAAGCTAAGGATTTTTGTGTCTCTGGCTGAATCGTGGGATATTTTTTTAATGTTTTACCCTCTGCCGAAGTAAACGTGAATCTTCTTGCGGGGATACAACTTTGATCCCCTTATCACGATAATCCATGTAACTCTTTTTCTAACGGAGCGTGATTTTAGAGCGTCCTTTTTTTGTGAAATGAAGTTAAAAATTTTGTCGAAGCAAGTAAAAACTAAAATATGAAGAGTAAACGAAAAACGGACTCGTTAGCACGCGAAACTAATGCACGTAATGGTACATTTGCTCCGTCGCAGTCGAAAAACGGATGCCAACATTTCCCTCGAAGCTCGGGTCCCATCCCTTTCCCTTCGCGACGAATGCACCATCGAGCGCGCGAAACTGCAAATTTTAACGATAAGTAAGACATTTATCACGCGCACGCGGAAATATTAAATCGAGCAATAGAGGAAGGGAAACAGCGAATCTCTCGAGGAGGTAGAGTCCTAGGAAGTGGGAAAGCAGGCGCAATTAAAGGTCTTGAGGAGCATAGGGAGGCACAGGACGTGATGCGGTTTTCTTAACTGCCGAGTCGTCAAGTTTTTACAACCGCGATCTTTATGGAGTGTGTATACGTTTCCGGGGTCGAGGCTAGCTTTTTAGTGCGAATAATTTACGGGCTCCGAGGCAGTTAGGAGAGCCGTGGTGCCGTTCTCAGGGGCTTTACTCCGATGATACGCATTGAGTGCATCTTGCTGTTTCGGGTTTAATTACGCTGATGGACTCGATGGGGTAGTTTGTAAGGGAAAAGTTTTTTTTTGTTTTTTTTGGAGGGGGATTGCATTTTTGTTTTCAGTTTTTTGCACAGGAGCTACTAAGTGTTTTTAATGTTAATATAACTGTGGAACCCAATGTGTTTTTTCAGCATAAGATCTAGATTTTGAATAAATTGTACATATATGAAACCATTTTTTTTACCATTCAATGAAACTTTAAGGGTACTAGGAAAAAACAAAAACTTTTGCTTGAATTTCCGAGCACAAGGCTAACAAAAACATAAAAAATAACCAGCCCCCTTGTGTAAATTTATACGTTCTCATTGTTTAAAGCCAAAGCAAAACTGAGAGACGAGTTTTGCGGTCCCTTTTACCTCTGAATTATTCGACACCGCAACGTTGTTATACGCTAACGAGTCAAATTTCGTTTTCATTTATAACTGCTTTGACTCAAATGTCTGGCAAAAACCTCTCACCAACAGAAAAGACGAAAGCCATTTCCAATTACACGCGAAACCTCAATAATTATAAAGAAATCAACCCCCAGCCTCTCGTGTGCTCGAGCAATTACATTATCATTAGATATTACGGAGTCACAAATCCTGGTCAATTAGTTCAGACATCGAATCTCAGGTCGCATAAAGTACACATCCAATCAGTCGAGGGCCGATTGATTTTATCGACTGCATACTGTGCACCTAAAACTAATTTCCTCGCTTTGCTCACACTGGACTATATCGAAGGCCAACCAGTTCCCAAACAATCGGCTCGACATTTTCCTTGTCAAATCACCCATTGCTTGCATACCGCATCGCATTAAAACGCTCAAAGTTGGCCCAACTTTTCGGCTTCTCTCGCGTGCGCCTGCTTTAATTTACATACTAGTAGCCACAGACCAAGAGAAATGTGTATTCATGCGCATGCGGTAGCATCTTTTTCCGCCAAACCATCATCATTGCTTCTCGTGTTCGTGTGTGAAATCGACTCGGATCAGCGGCCGAGGTGCGAAGAGGATATCTCAAGCAGCGCACCCCTCGCTGTGGTGGAGAACCAATTACCATTCAAATCGGCTATTAAAGTTCTTGCCCTGATGACCGAGCCGACGATTATAACTACCTCCTACGGCGAGAGGAGACCCGAGGAGATAAGGGCTGCTCGTGTGTGCGCGTACCTTTTCGCGGTGCAGCGTCTACCCCTGCGTGCTACATGTACGATCGTGATGGGGTATTTGCATGCACGCGTCGAGAGGCGCAATCGCGCTCGTAATTACGTCGTCGTCGTCGGTTCATCGAGTTCTTCTTCGCGTCGGGTCACCTACTTGAGAGGGTAGTAATTGCGATGGGCATCGCGTCTGACGGGAAAATGAGTTTCTGTGGTGGTTACTTTTACGAGATGCGATGTAGAGTGCAGTTCGAGAAGTACATAGGGCGTTGGGATTCTTTTTTTTTTCTTTCGGTTATGAACCCCAAGTTGATTGAAATTCTAATGAAATTCAAAAGAAATAATAAAATTAATGGGAATTGACGACTTTTACGATAAAATTTTTAATTGGTACGTCTTGTCAGCTACTTGCACTCGCATCGTGACTCGTAATTCAATAAATGATTTATTGACTACGTAATTTTATACACGCTTCCGTACGCAGTTTTATTGTCTTTGATGGTCTGTCAGATTAATCAAGGGTTAGTACTTGATTTGCAAAAATGAGCGTCTCGTTATTCATCTCAGATAAATGTTGTTTTTCACTTAAAACTCATTCAATGAATTGCCATGGAAACTTCCACGAGTACACGCGCATAAAAAATTAAAGGTACTCAAATTAGTTCAACTCAAAGTCAGCAGGAAAATCGAGGGCAGAGTTTCGCTAAAAGCTCCAGTAAAGCTCGCCGCAGCACTTACATTTACAATAAACCGGAGAGTACAATTCACATCTCGTCCGAGCATAAGCTGCTCACCCCTAATCGGCACAGCGATGGTATACTTACCGATGCAACTCCCCTATATTCCACACTCATAATAATTATGCACAACGCAAAAGCTCAGCACAGCATCCCGGGGTACCTACTCCCACATGTGTGCCAATACGTCGTGGTGACCACTCGACTTTGAACGCACTTACAGTTCTGGAGAAAAGCAGCTTTGGCCCGGCGATTTTGCATTCGACCGCGTGCTCGGATTATCGGCGAATTTTCATCAGGAAGTTAAGGCTCGAGTGTCCTTTTATAAAGTTTGAGTAACGACGGCTGAGCGATGTTGCACTATACGCCGAGAAAATTCCCCCGAGGGCTAATTGAGTTTCAAAGCTTCGGGAAATTTGCCAGCACGTCGACGCTCACGTGCTTATGCGTGTGTGCCTATACGAGTTGCGTATACCTGAACCATCAGTGCAGGGGGGGGGTACTTGATGTATTTGCAGGTTGGTATACCATGGGCTTTGCGTGGGGTTGGTTGGGCTTACATGGATTTTTTTTCTCTCAAGGACTGCTGGATTCAAAGTATCGCGGTTGTGTAGGAATTGGTAATGAAGTCACAATTTGTAATGTATGATCAAAGCTTGTACATTGTTTTTTCATTTTTCATGCTTAACAAATGTAAAGTTCAATTATCAGAGTTTATTTAGAATCAAGTCTGGTTGATTGAAATTTCCAGTGCACCTACATGCGATGTCTAATTCCAATATCGGTAGACCCGTTCATTACTCTAATGTACATGTATGTATCCATATTCCCATTAATTTATAATTCCATCAAAATTTAACTATGTCTACGTTCCGTTTAACATCGCGCCGAGCTCTAGCACTGGGTCAACTCCGTATAAAATATCGCCAGCGTCAGAGTTACCACCCACCGACCCCTTCCCGTGAAGTTATCGTAAGAAAAAAGGATCCCGCAAAGGCCCTTGGGAATTCTCGAAGCGATAAAAAAAATCCAAGAGCCTTCATCTGTGATCCCTCGTAGAGACAAGGCAAAAAGAGTGTGTCGATCCGTACAAAAAAATTTGGCGCGTACCAACGGGAATGGGTCGTAATTAATTTTCAAGAATCGGTAAATCGGCCATTCGGCTGGCAACGATTGAGTCCTTAACGGCTTGATACACGCTTGACTGGCCTATTCGATCGATCTCCTTCCAGCCCCTCTTTCCAAAGTTCCTGAATACATCTCTTTTATCTGCCCTACCCTTCTACCAGCGATAAAAAAACTGCCCACTTGAGTGCGCCCTGCGATCGTTTTATGAGAATTGCCGAGGACGCGGATGCTCAACGCCTTGTTTTTTTTGCCCTGCAATTAAGAGCGACGTCTCGTCTTGGGTGTACCAGCTACTTGGGATTTTCTACGGCACGGTTTGATTGTAGTTGGGAAGACGGAAAAAGTCTTTTGGTATGTAAAACGAGAAAAAATTTATGGGAAAGGGTTATCCTTGAGACATCTTTGATCTCGAAGGTAGCAGAGCAGGGCTTCGAAGGACACGCGTTTAATTCCTCCCTTAGAAAACCCATCGATTCAACTTCGAGACACTGATAAGAAAATAAAAGTCTTTTTTTTTCAAGAAAAAAGAAAATACGTTACGTTACCTATGTAAAACAGTCGTGGATCGATAAAATTTAGGTTAATTTATCTGTCTATAGGAACCCATAGTTGTAACTCCTGCTTAATTTTTTTATCAAACTGTTGTATAAGGTACAGCTTACTTAATGTAAATTTGAGCACACTTTAAATGCTTTTGTTGTAAGGAACTGAGAATTATTTTTCATACATTTTTTTGAGTAAATTACAGTCTCCCAAGTTGTTAAAAATAAAAAATTATTGTCTCACTTGATTTTTAGAACTATTGCTATCTACCGCCTCACTATAACTATTATTAATATTTTTATTTTCGTAGCAGATATTATAAGGCATTATTATTATAACGATGGACAATACTTCAGACAAAGGCATTTTTTGCAATCATTGAGCACTTTGCTGATCGACGTGAGGCTCAGTTAATAACTTGCAAACCTAAGATGAACGTGGCTAGAAATTAATTATCTTGTGCCTTGAGGACAAAATGTTTGTTTTTTATTAGTGGAAATTTTTATCCAGCTGACATAGAAGTGAAAGATCTTGGATATTTTATTTAAAACTTTAGTAAGCAATGATTGGGATGTCTCAAAATTTTCGTGGCATTTTTTCCTCCGTTGCACAGCTGTGTTGAAAAAAAATGAATTTTTTTTTCTAGTAAAAATTTTATTTGTTTTTCAGTACCCAAAGTTTTTATTTTATCTATGCGTAATTTATTTCTGTAATCTACTACGTGTTGCATGACACCATTTTACAATATGGGTCTTCTTGTTCTTGTTCTTGTCTTGTTCTTGTCTTCTTTTACAGCGCATTTCACGCATTTACAATCAATACGAATTTGATATTTGTAATCCACTTTGACAGTATGATATCGTTAATAACATAATAATAGGTATTTGAGCATACATCTGTGCATATAGCGTGGAGTGAGCGATGTTAAAACCCCAGTTCTAATTGAGACGATTACTTCATGGAGGTTTTTTCACTGCTGGTTTTCATCGAAGCTATTGTATGAAAGTATATATACTGCTTCAGAAGAGGATAAAGAGCTACGTTACTTCTTACTTTCAAGTGAGACGAGGGTATCGTAATTTCGTGCCACAATACGGTTTTTAATACCTATCAATTAAAAATTGTAACCTTATACTCCCACTGTGCAGGGAAAAAAATTTAATGTTCGGAACAATTTTAGACCTCGCTTTTGTTTACAAGATCTCAGACCTGTCAGGTAAACAGTTCATTACGCAATGAGGGATCAAAAGAGGCGTGTAATATTTTTATTTCACGCAAACTGGTCGGTTTGCCATAAAATTACAAACTACTATTTTTTATTAACACAAAAGTAAAAACAAGAAGTATTTCAAATTTAAAACTGACTCGTTGAGTTTTGTTTCTACATAACGTCTAGATTATCAACTCTGTGACAGTAACGAGAAAATATAAATTGTTTTCAAAACAAAATAAGAGTAATAATATAATCAATTATTTTATAAAGCTTGAAAATAATTACTTTAAAATTTAGACAGCTATTTTAATTATGATAACTTTGATATATCATCTTTTAAATATCTAACAGTAATGTATTCATTAAATGTAGATTTGAAAGTACTTAAAGTATCTTTATTAATCCTGTTAAATTAACCAAAAGTTAATTATACAATTAATGCGAATAAAAGGCAAGATAATTAATTACACACTTTTTAACATGGTTTACAAAGGCTTCCGTGTCATTGAATGTAAATAATTTTCTTAAATTTCTTTCCACAACTATTATTTACTCTTGAAAGATCATGTTGACCCTTGTGCATATCAAGGCACATAGTATGAAGAAAATTCTTTCCACAGACACTGCAACGATTATTCGCACATAATATGTCATCCTTAATATTTCTTCTACTGGCACTGAACATATTTGTAAACGACACCCTTGCACTATCAGATGATGACAATTGAACGGATTTAACAGTAGGTCTTAGCCTTGCTTTGAGGTAGTAAGAGTAATTGTACGGTGTAATCAGGATGGGGTTGCCTTGTTTGAAAACTGGTTTTCCTGTTGATAAGAAAAGTTCAGAGTTAAGGTGAGTCATAGATGGCTAAGTAGTTGGGGTACTAGTCTCCTTCCTTTCGAGACTTGAAAGATTTTAAAGAGAATTGTCACTGAAGTATAGCAGATGTTTTTATGAGTAAGAGAATTTCGATATGGCCATACGTTCCGTGGATCGGTCGTTACAAAAATTTACAAAAAATTTTACAGGTTTTGACGACAATAGAGTAAAGAGATCTATGACCAGTAAATATTTCTTTGAAATTTTCAATCGTTTGGTTTTTAAAGCTTTTCATTTTTATAATTTTTTAAAGAGATGATTCATCCAAATCATATGAAACAAGTGCTAAACGTTCACAAGAAAATTACTGTGTGAATAAATGAACAAATAAATTATTCTTACGTGCAGTTTTTTTCATTGATAGAGTTGAGTTTGACAAAGGAGTTGTATCAATACAGCACAAGCTATTACAAAAGTATCACGTTGCTGATCTGAATAATTTTAAGACCAAAAAATTACGTCTTCAGACTGTTAAATCTGCTATTCGTACAGTTACGCACCCAAAAAGTAAATGCGTTCACTCTCCAAATGGCTTCACTACTTATAGTCCACAATGATAACGATACAGTTAATAGTTTAATAAGTGTCTCACTACAGTACATGTACATCTTTTTTTTACGTATGACCGCGTTTTAGATCTGACGTTAAAAAATGCTATTTTTATTTTACAATACATACATAAAACTTAAAAACTATAGAGACGATACATGTAAAGTAAAAGTTAAAGGTACCAATTAATGGTGGTTAATATGTATAGAATTTTTTTATTATAAAAGTCTTAGAATATCTTAGTTTTATGTGTGAAACATTTATTTTGATTAATGTAAGGTAATAATGATAAAATTTTTCACTTTAACATTAATTTAAGGAACTGAGAATTATTTTTCATACATTTTTTTGAGTAAATTACAGTCTCCCAAGTTGTTAAAAATAAAAAATTATAACTCTGAGCAGCATTTTCTGGCATATGCTTTTAAAAAAATATTTCAAGTTATCTGTACTCGACGTTACAAAAATAAGAGCTCTGAAAGACACCTATTAGAACGTGTTCGTTATCTGCATTTTTTAATTTAAAGTCACATAATTTATATAATAGATTTCCCAATTCCTTTATCTGCGATGCATTAGTTTTATATGGTAAAAAAATATCAAAGTTGCCGTACAACGATGTTATAAAAAAGTAGGTGGTTTGTGAGGAAAAAAAATACGAATCCAACAGTTACATCAATTCACAAATGCTTCGTTGTCCACAGAATCAACATTATAACAACAACACACACGTCTAAATAAATAGCAATTTTCATACTCAAAGAATCATTGACCTCACTAGAAAAAATTTACACCAGTTTATTTATGATTCTTTACTCGTGTGACGCATTATTTTTCACTTGCAAGCAAAACAGTTACGAAACGTCATGAAAATGCAGCATCATGTACGCAAAAAAATATTGAAAGCAGAATTCACTGGAATAATGATAAAAACCAAAAAAGCGAAACAAGTTTACGACACTGAGGAGCTTGGCGCGATATTCCTTTCATCTCCACTCGACCTATACCTCGTTTTTCCTTCTTCGTCGCGACAGAAGTTTACGTTACGTTTCCCCTACGTGCTCTCGCAACACCTGTACGCATGTACTTATGCACACGCACGGGAGTTAGACGCCTCTTCTCTTGTAACCATGCAGTTGCTCCAAAGAGAGAATTAAAGTAGAAAAATAATATATATGAGTGAAAATGAAGGTCGAGCAAAAAATTTATCTGGAGTATTTTCTGCACTTTATTTAAATGCATTGTCACACGATGTTATCCACTGGTACATTACTAGTTATACTTACGGTGAAGTACGGATTGATCAGGATCGAGGCTGTTTTTCCAGTTAGGGAAAACACGGAAAAAAGTTTTTTCGCAGCTTTTGTCTAAAAGTTCCACAAGCGAGAATCGGTTTTTCGAGTCCATCAAGTTTAGCAGCTCGCGATGCTAACCACTAGGCTATCGGGGATAACTTTATAGATTTATATATTGTATGTTATCGCTTCCAAAAACTACATGAATTTTTAAAAAGTATTATTAACTTGTTTATTCAATTTTTTACTATAAAAATTTAAGCTCCTGAGAGCGTGCAATATAAACTGTATGTAATATTTTTATAATATTAACATAATAGTGTACAGTAACCAAAAGTGCAACACAAAACTTTGGTAGACGAGTCGGATGGCTCGGAATGTCAGACGAAGATGTAAGCTTCTTATTAATTATTAAACGTTGCTTTTACGAGGAAAAACGTCATGCCCGAACAATCCCCAAAGCTGCTTTACGTTTAACCGACTTTTTTCGAGGCTTTTTCAAAATAAAAATGAAATAAACGTCTACGCAAACAAATATGCGAAAAAAATGTTAAATAATAAAAGAAAAAAAAAATCTTTTTTTTTAAATTACAGTACGATGCAACTAGTCCTGGCCGGTACGGTGGCGGCGGTGAGTACGACGTGCAGAACGGCTTCGGCTGGACGAACGGCGTGGTGCTCGAGTTCCTCGCCACCTACCCGGATTTAACTTTCAACAGCAATGCCGAGAAGCGTCCGCACTACGAGAGATTCGGTAGGTAAAGTAAGTGTACGTAAGTACCCGTGTCAAGGTGATTGATGTCGATTTCAATGTCCTCCCCCCGATCGCATGGAGCTCAGTCTAGTCTAGATGCTGTGATCACGTGATTCTCGAGGGGCTCGCGAATATGACTGAGACAAATGCCTGCTTTTCACTTCCAGCTTTTGTATACGTTACACAGGCGCTTCCAATTTTACCGTCCCCTCGTCCTCAACCATGCGGATCATGATCCGCGGGTTTGTGAATGAAACGATACCCCACACCAATCGGATTCATCTTTGAAGTTATGATTCATTAGTTTGGAGGGTGTGGTTGCGATGATCGTTTTCCGGTGTTTTTTCATGTACAATCTAGATATTGCCATGGTGACTTCAAAGCTTGGAAGCCAACGATTTATACTGATACGTGGAGAAATCGAACACGCATTTATCATTCTCGTGATGCAAATTGAGTTTATGTGTGGCTTGGATGAAATATTCAAGAAAAGAAAAACGAGACCCGCGCTTTGAAAGTAATTTTGTGGAGCCGAGAGTCCTTGTGATAATCAAACGTTATAAATCGCGTCGTATTTTGATTAATTATCGTAATGAAGTATACAAGCACTCGGATGATCAATGTACAGCATCGAAAACGTGAGATTACATCTTCAAAAGCATCAGCGGGTGCAATTCAACCACGGGATGAAATTAAAAGCCATTTATCCTTAAGGCGGATACTAAGATGCTAATTTACCATAGAGGAGATTAAGCTCCGGTATTTTACCGCCCAAGAGGCCAATTTCTCCGGGGGTATACCTCCGAGTTTGCTTCGCACCCACTCGCGCCGGATCTATGTATCTTTATCTCGCCAGACTTTCCACCGCTTTCTCGCACTTTGGCTGCGATTTATGATTCCGCGTCCGTGATCTTTTTACACAGACCCGCCTTTTTCCCCCCATCGTCTTCCGTGCCCACTCCGTTCTATTTTCTGTTACAGCGTCAAAGATTTTAAGCTGATTATCTTCCGACGAAGAAAAAGACAGTAGGTACTCTAATTTGTGAAGTCTGGCTGCTACTGTTGTTTCTGATTTATTGGTACGAGTTCGAAAGAGATAAGACCCTTTGGTATTTAATTCTCTGATTTATGCACTGGATTTTTTTCTCAGTCGTACCAATTCGTTTGAGATTGTTTTGTTTTCACTTCTGAACAAGAAAATATATCCCATACGTAGTAGAAACTAGGTTTTTGATCTAGTGTCCAGTACTAATTTTTTTTTTTTTTTTTTTCAACAAATTTGTAGTCCGTAGATCACTGAAAGGTAAAAAGATTTCTGACCTATTTACGTGTGGATCATGCCAAAGTGGAAATTAGGGCTATGACAGCAAAGAATCACGTGGCAATGTTAGATGTTTTATTAAAATGCATAACGTATATTATATACTAATGAATATATATATTTATTTGTTTCCAAAACTTTTAGCTTATCAGAATCATCTGAGAACCGCAGGATCCAACCGACCAGTACTTAGATCTATATGGAATCATTATTGCCAGAAGAAGTGAGAGCAGAATTATAAATCTAGTAAGACAGTGCATTGATAAAAAAAAAAAAAACTAAGATAATTGAATTTGACATTGTATTGGTGGTATTGTTTTATTTGTAAATTATTAGAACAATTTATAAAATAATGAGAAGTGTACAAAGTGACTTTATCCAAATATCTGTAATATTAAATGTTATGAATGATGGTAAACAAACTCTTGGAATAATGTTCTACAAGATTTTTACGACTTACTTGTTGAAGCCAAAAAAATATGCATCAGTATATTAGTACTATTAAGCAAGAATAATAATAAAAAAAGTATTGAAAAATTGTAATGTATTTTGAAATATAATACTTGATAAATAAATGTTTGAGTATTTACTTACTGCATTATTTACTGGTTCCCTGCTGTTTCACGTAAAAAAAAAAAAATGTTTCTAAAAACCATTACGACTTGAAATTAAAAATCAAATTATGAATTTCTTAATTAATTCGTACGGAATTCAACAAAATTTAAAAAACATTTTTCAGAGATTTCATGAAAACTTTCGTTCACAAAAACGTAATAAACAAATTTTAACGAACGTTAATTTTATAGAATCTCCCTCGTGAAGTATTTGAAAAATAACAACAACAGCCCAACAGATTTTCTGGACTCAACTATCGGCATGAAGACAAAGCCAAGATTTTCCCAACAGGTACAGCGATGCTCTTGCCAATGTATCTAATCCTACCAACTGCTGTTCAAAATGAAAAACCGCACGTGTGATCTCTGCCACTAAAGTGAGGTCTGGCTAGTGGCCAAAATCGTGTTTGCACTTGCCGAATAAGCTGCCCTCTCGGCATGACAATAGCTTTTTTCAAAACTCTGCGTTACAGCCACTTTCCAATTCCTGGTACAGGATCGCACTGCAACGGTGATCACGAAGCTTTGTCGCAGTGCGGAAAAATCAGGCATTGTCGAGTTTGTCGAACTACTCGGTGAAATTATTAATTAGTCTTTGTCTTTATGCTTTTCCGCTACGCTGACAGTGACGTGTACATTGCTTTAAAATTGCATTAATTAAACAGCTACAGGATGAACAATACCGTTTATTACAAAAAATATTTACACATGGCAGGGTTTTTCGTTAGCTTGAATAATGCGTGATTCGTTCGAGCGTAACGTGCAACAATTGGAAAAAAACCAGTCCAGATGTCTCTGAACGAATTTTATCGGAAACGTTCGCCGTTGTCGTATCCGAGCTGGAAGAAGTCCTTTAGTACGACGTTGAATGAAACGCTGACGAATCCTTGAACGCTCATTCTCGTGACTGAAAATGATAAAATAGAATATAACAAAAAAAAATGATAATAATAATAAAAAATAAATGCTCAAGTAACTTTGAAAGATTTAATGATGGCGTAGTTGAAATATTTTTCTCCAAGGAAAATCTTTTCAGTCCATCCAAAAAATAACGTTGAAAGGAAATCGAAGATGTAAGCTTCTTATTAATTATTAAACGTTGCTTTTACGAGGAAAAACGTCATGCCCGAACAATCCCCAAAGCTGCTTTACGTTTAACCGACTTTTTTCGAGGCTTTTTCAAAATAAAAATGAAATAAACGTCTACGCAAACAAATATGCGAAAAAAATGTTAAATAATAAAAGAAAAAAAANAAACCGAGGGCTCGGAGAAAAACTTGGTCTGAATGTTAATATTGAAATTCGAATATTGAAAATGAAAAAAAAAATACGTATACACTCACGCTCTCTACCATCGCCAGCGGCGAGTATACCAACGTCGACTAGCTCGGGCCTGCGTCCACTGAACCATCCAGCAAACTGTTGCACCAGTGAGCCCGACTCGGGTGCGTAAACCGCTATTCTGTTCATCCGTGAAATCCAGCACCGAAAGAGTATGGAAATAAAAAAAATGGTAACAGAGATTGAATGCATGAGAACTTATGAATGGATTCTATGATATGTTTCTAGCAAAAAATAGAGACGAGAAAAAGCATTCGCGCGAAATTGAATGGATGTAAAGGGTTAGGCTTTACAGAGTATACATAAGTCTTCGTGCACACAAGGGAACTGATTTATTAGCTTGAAAGCCCCTTCAAGGACTGCTCCGGCGCATTGTTTGCTTTTTTCTCGCGCTCGAGAAAGTTTTTACCCCTTTTTTCCAAGCGAAATGTAAAAAAGGGATCTCACAATCGGGTGGGTTGGCCATACGTGTGTAGGTGTGCTATTGATTTTACTTAAATGAATGTCGTCCGGACAGATCCGTGGGTGTGCTACATCAGAGAGCAGAGGTATAGATGGGAGGAGAGGGACAATGGGGAGTCCTGTGTCTACAATCCTGTCGATTTAATACAGATTTGTTCTTCCAATGATTGTGGATGTTTGCCGATTCCCAGTTCATTCATTGCGATTGAAAATCAAATGCAATCTTTTTCCCGTGAGATTTTAATTGCGCTCGATAAATCGCTCTATCGGTCGGTCGGATATTTGTTAAATGCGCCCGATACAACTGGTATGCTGTGCATGTAGGGAGATCTAATAAAATAAAGTAGCATTGTAGTGGATTCTGCGCAATAAAAAGAAAAAAAAAAAAAAAAAAAAAAAAAACAATATTAAGAAAGTAATGAGTATTTCAACTCAATTATTTGCCTGGTGAGAGAATCAAAGTGACACTGCACAATCAAAGAATGTACACAAGCATGTGTGTATGTTCTTTGGACACAATGGACACTTTGACAAAGTGAGCGTTCGAGAGAAAATGCCGCAGTCATAAATAGGGCGCGAACGATGAAAGCAAACAGTATAGGTATAACGTAATGACCGACCGTATCAAGTTAAGACGTAGGATGATGAAAAAAAAAGAGGCTACGACCATTTTTGCTTGTTTCTCGGCTTACTGTCTAGCCTCCCCCTAATACTGATGTTAAATCATTAGACAAAATGCTGGGAACTTGCCACGCGTATGCGATGTATTGTGACACACGTATCGCTTAATCAAGCCCGGTTAGGTGCGAAGATTAATTAGGTATGTATAACGAAGCAGTGGATAATTAAATTAGCAAATATTGAGGGGATTCCCCTGCTGATGAAGGTATATTAATACATTTGAAAAGTTTCTTTGTGCAATCAAACTCTGGTATTTGGATCACTTATTCGATCATGCAAAAGCTGACTTTTCCACAGTTTCAACTTTTTGTCTCTACAATGAGAAAATTACGATGGAATTTTTTTTTGGAAACGAGCTACTTACGTTGTCATTTCTCGTTTGAGCAGGAATAAATTTCTAAACGATTATCGATGCGCATTATAATCCAGGAGTAAAAATCACTTGTTATCTTGGTATTTAACAATAACTAAATTAAAGTAACATTCTAAACTCGTTTAAATACGTAAAGATACATTTTTAACCAAGAGTGTTAATTGATCCAACAATATATCATTTGAAATGCACCTCTCACTACGAAATTTTCATAATCACTTAAAAAACTTTCTCTGTACTTAAAATCTTCCTCTGTTACTGACCATTTGTTGCTAGCCAAAAATATACCAATAAAAAAGAAACGCACAGACAGATCTTTGTTTTCTCTTGCAAATTCTGAGGGTAAGATAATCTTAAAAAATGAGACGCTGCGATTATGGTTCTCCGAGCCCATAGTAAACAGTCGTATCTCAAGCACGTGGTTGATTTGCTTCTACTAATTTTTCTAAAAGGGAGGTGCCCTGATTTATGCTTGCCCCTAGCGTAATACTATTTGTAGGAGAAAAATAAAACATTATTATAGATGTTCACGTGTTGCTAGTCTTGAATCATTGGCCACCCTCGATGCGAATACCGTAGAATTTACGTGGCTGGACAATAACAAAAATAAAATTTGATAAAAAACATTACCAAAGTAAGCTAAAAGTGACGAGCGTGCACTAAATATAATGTAAATAAAAAATAAAAAGCACACTTTGAATTCCGATTTTCTCATTAACTGCCGTGTACTATAAGGTGGAACGTAAAACGATTTCCGTCAATCTGTCACGACCAACAACGAAATATTAATATAATCATCGAAGGTCACGGAGAATGGGATTCTACAGCAACAGCAATTACTGCTAGCAAAATTTGCTACTGGCAGATTAATGAAGCTCAAGTCAACGATAATTGCAGATTTTATTTCTTAAAAAAAAAAAAAAAAAAATTTATGACGGAAGGAAAGTTAAAAAAGTGTAAAGGACCTTTCTTTTTTACATTTCTATGGCACTTCCAAGTACCTACGTACCATTAGCGTTCAAAATACCTTTTTATCTACATTGTATTTTTATACGTTGTTGAGAATTTATTTGAATTTGGAGTAATATTTGTAAGATGGTCACATTCGCACCACGGAAGTACATGAAAATAAAAAAAGCAACAGCTTACCGTTTTTCGTGCCTGCCCGTAATTAATGGGAGTCTGCAAACACCGTACCCCTGGACGACGTCGTGTCCGAAAGTATCCAGTCCGTAAATCGAAAGCAGCAATTGTGGCCCTGCAATCAAAGCGCTGCTAATACTCTAGATATATTACTCGTTTTTTTTTTTTTCTTTTTTTTTTGTACACACAAAAATTGTTGATGATTTTTTTTTGTTCATTTTTTTTCGTGGTCACGCTTGTCATTAACTGATTGCCCCACGGCCAAGCCGACTCGCACTGATGGCTAACGATAATTTTCACGCCACACTTAAAAACTCGTGGCTGGCCACTAATCGGAGTAAAAGGTTCTGGCTTTCACAAGTCAGCCTCATCTTGCATTACTATTACTATGTGGCTTATTTTTAAGACATTACGCTGATATAAGAGTGATTATGTATTTTTTATGTATTTTTTTCCTTATTATTACAAGGTGATGGACAACTAGCACCTACCCCATAAGATAAAAAGTGACCAATTGAAGAAAAAAAAAGTATAAAATTGGGGGAGCTTTAATTCTTGAAATACAAAGAAGCTAGAGTGTGATTAATAACTGATTATTTTTTTACAAAAGTCGGATCTGTAGTTTAATTGCGACAAAAAAATTTCTGATTCTTAACAAATATTTTTTGTGGTAGAATAATAAATTTAAAACCAATAAAGCATAAGCCAAGCCGATTTTATCGTAAGCTAGATAAAAAATGCATGCAAGCTGAAAACCACTGAAAAATGTTTGGCTTTTCTAATAATTAGAGAATATTTTTACATGTACTAAACTTGAGGAAAAAAAAATGAAACAATGAAAAAAAAGACACAATTACTCACAGCCGAATGGACTTGTACTTTTAAATGCCACGTCAAGCGGGAAATTCCAGACTGCTAGTCGGCGGGCATCCCCGCTGCATTTGCTCATTTGTGTGAGACCTTCCTCGATGCCCTTTAAATAATTAAGTGGCTTTTACTACTTTTGTGTGGTGCATTTGTATAATACGCGGATTCGTAAATGCTGGAAAGTTGCCCTCATAAATTTCACTAATGGAAATGTCTAGGAAATTGACAAACTTTCCGCGGTTGAACTGCAACAAGTTCTTTGAAACTCGCAATTGAAACACTGATTGTATTAAGTATTTCTACTAATTTTGTATTGAATAAAGTAATAATACATTTAAATCACATTTATTTTTCTTAATGTTCAAACAACACTAAATGAAGTTTTTTTTTTTTATTCATGGTATACAATGTAAAAGATGAACCTTAATTCAATTAAACGTTAAATTCAATTTTCAATTCTGTTTTTTGGTCTAAAGTTCGGCTCAATTAAATTTTCCGCGTTTTGTTAACGATGCCAGGGTGCCTCAGTTGTTTGTGCTAATCAATATTCGTTAGAACCCACGTCATTAGGGTATAATAGTAACAAAAGAAAGTTCATATTTCAAAAAGACAAAAGAGCGTAACTATACGCGGAAGATATTTTTTGGGCCGAGCTCATTCGCCCAAGTAAACAATGCACGAACATAGTACATTCGCCAAATTGAAATTATTCTTAATTACGAGGAAAAAGGGGAAAAATATATGTATACACGCGTTAGTGCACACAATAGCTGAGTTAGTGGGTGGCACCGGTGTCGAAAAGTAAAAATACAAAAAAAAAAAAAAAAAAAAATAAAAATGAAAAAATTTCCAAAAAAAAAAAAAAAAAAAAAAAAAAAAAAAAAATTCAAATGTAAAAAAAGAGAAGAGCGGAGAATAGAAAAGAAAGAAGGCATCGAAAAAGAAAAGAAACGCAAGAGGACAAAGGAAAGCCCGCAAAAACAATGACGAGGACCAAGATACCACCCCCCTCTCCCCTCCCTCATCACGATTTTCACGTGTGCACGTAATAAGCAGACACTTGCACACACACACAAAAAAAAAAGAAAAGAAAACGTCACACAAAGTCGTTGGATACAGCTGCAATTATAAATACACATGGTAAAAAACCAGGTAGATTTGTCTTTAATCTCACCGCGAGTACACTCCACTCTGGGCCAAACTGATATGCGTATTTGCAGTAGGCGTTGCCGACCTCGTAAAAATCCGCGGACTCGATCGAGCCGGTCAAGCTGAGGTAAAACTCCCCCTCGGTGCTGTCTACTCCGCCCCCAGACATATCCGGACGACCAGGACGAAATGCCTGATGATGTTACTTCAGGAGACGAGGAGTTCTAGTTTACTTTGGAAACGAGTGTCATAAGTTAGGCGTCGTCATGTGTTTGGGTGCGATGCATCGTCATGACAACCTGGCCTTTCAAGTGTTGTTTTTTTTTTACGGTTTCATGACTGAAATTAGGTAAGTAACTTATTTAATTTGTTTTATTAATTTTTATTTTGTCAGAGTTTCAGAATTTTATTTATGAAAATTGTGATAATGGTACTATAAAAATTTAGTTTATTAAATACATGGATGTTTAAAAGAAAAATTTTTTTTATGGGATAAAGTATGTTATACAACCAATTATTTAATTAGCAAAAAGTTTTATATGTTGACTACATTTTTTAATCGTGATTCATCGTTAGACATTATTATAAACTATTTTCCTCGTAACAATATTAAAACTCGATTAAAACTGCTGAAAATTTTTAGAATATTTGAATCTGCATTATTTAATTAGTTATTACATTTTTCAACACTTCATTACTGTATTATTTTAATCGTTAATGAAATTTAGATAAAAAAAAAGATAAAGCAAAAAAGTTTATTCTTTTTGAATCACTGTAATACCAACTGTGAGTAACTTAAATTAAACAGAAAAATATTTGTCCTCATTTTATGAGTAGCTATTTGTAACTATTTTTCACAATAGATGAAATTTCTAGGACTTTTGAGTTTACAAATCCCAATACTGATGGACGGTTATTCTTTTAAATGTCAAATCCAGAATTCAGTTAGGTATTTTCGAATATTTGACAATAAGTTACCATAAAATTTCTACACGTAATGTGAGTTATCTTTTTATAAATATATACAAATACAATCAAAAGTGATACAAATAGAATAAAAAATAGTTGATTTTTTTACTCTGAAAAAATATAAATTATGCCCAAAACTGTATTTGATTTAAATTGAGACAAAATAAAATTGCACATAATTTTGGAATATCCCTTTCATTAATTACACTTTGTCCCATATGTATCGTATGTGTATTCGGTTAGCAAAACAAAAAAATGAACAAAGTGGTGTCCTCCTTTTGTAATGTGTTATGCTTTTTGAATAGTATGAAAGTGAGTACAAAGGAAGCCACAATAAGGCGAAGCACGTTCAACATAACTAAGTTTAGTCAAAAAAGGAATTTTATGTTCCTCTTACCCACCGAAAAGATACTCCCTGATCTCCTAAAAAAAGTTATGCGTCACTGCATTTTTTAAAACGCCATTTGATTGGCCGTCGATGTTTGACCTCATTGGAAAGTTTATACATCTTGCCTTTTGCCACATATAGGTATACTACGGAATTCTATTATCGTGGTTACCGATTACCTACATTTCATAAGAAAGCCAATTAATATACTTATATTATTGTTTCTTTGTTATCGACAACGAAAAAAAAAACGCTGTCACGATATAGTAACTGCATCTCCGATCGCGTGGTGGCAATTGATACAATAATTCGTGAATATCATCGTTTATTTAGTTCCCGCAAGTGGCGAGAAAAGTGTTTGGTTAGTATAAATAGAAGAATTTTTTAGCTACCGATAGAAATGTGTGCACACTGGCTCGCCTATGACGTAAGTCTAGGATCACCCACGTGGACGGAGTCGGTTTGAATGGTTTTCTAACATGAGTTGAAAAACGTGTAGTAGCCCACCGACCCTACCAGAGGTAAGTTGAGGTAAGTTGAACGTGGGTGACTTGCTGGTGTGTCATATTTTTTGTTTTTATTTTTGCAATCATACTAAATATTTATTTCTTATTGCAAAAAGAACTGTCAGTAACGAAGAATGTGCGAAACGCGTTTAACTTTACTATAGTTACTTTTGATATTTATTAAAAAAAATTTTCATACAGACTTCAAAAGTTATTGGTGGTCAAACTAAAATAAAATTAGAAATACAATAGGGGATGAAATTTCTTGTAATTACAACTTGAAGATGTAACGAGTCATTAAATTTTATTCAATCAAAAACTATAAATTTAATGAGTCAAAAACGTATTAATGCATGTACCGAATATAATAAAATATTTACAATATTGCATTATTGATTTTAGGTAGCAGATGACAATAAAATAGATGGGTACCAGGAGACATTGAATCAAGGCCACTAATATTAAAAAAACGAAAAAAACAATGGTTTATCCTTTTTTTAAATTTTTATTAATTTGTAATAATCGCAAGTATTGACGATGATTCGATCGTTCGATTGCAATGAGTTATTTGCGCGCTCGCGCGCTCGCACGCAACTTGACAAAGCATGTGCCACCCTTTGGTACAACTATACAATAGATATTCGTATACGTAGTTGTAAATGTACGTACGTATATATATAGGAAACAAAATAAAAAGTAAATCGCAAAATAAAGATATAATAAATAGAATAAAGGTAAGCATATTACATAATTATAAGCAATGCACAGGCTCTAGGGGAGATACCTGCGCGATAGATCGAAATTCGTTTACAAGTTTATGTTTACTATGGTAAAATATGTACATGATTCTCTAAGTGCTCGAGAAAGCGCGTAATGGCGCAACGATGATGGACGATCTCGGTCCGGGGCGTACACAGTTTTTCCAAGATGTTGAAACCGAAGCACGATCGTCGCAAATCGTTCGCGATACGAGCTTTCTTCTCTGTAGGCATTTGATTTTTACATTTTTTTCTTAAAATAAAGCGCTAAAAAAACCTATATATTTTTCGACATGTCACATACGCAGCACTTGTCTATTGGATAATTCAACGCGAGTTGTACCTTTTTTTTTTTCTTCTCAAAGATCACTCGTTCTTATGGCATCTTTGTCGTGTTTGTTATATGATTTTTTTTTTTTTTTTTTTTTTTCTTGTTATTTATCGTTATTATTCATTATGTTTAAGTTTTAGCACTTTAAACGCGATCTACGATTATCGTTCGATCATCATCCTAAAACAATACAGATCTCAAAATTTAATCCTGATGCATCTGTAATAAACGGGTTACGAAAGTACCTGTCAAGGGGTACAATGGAGCCGATTTTTTTTAAAAATCCAGCTTCACAATACTAATGTATCATACAAAGATTCAGCAATAGATTTCTTTAAAAGCCGTAACGTAAATTTTTTCGCGTTGCATAATCACGGGGCCTAAAAATAATAACGATTGCATCGCCGACGCGACCACATTCGTATCTTCCGCTCTCCCGTTTGGAAATCGGTAACATCGAGCAACAAAGATTTCAAAGCCAAGGGAGATTGGAAGGAACAGTTGTGAAGCCGCTATTTATCGGGAGTCCTAATTCAATACCATATATATATATACGCATATAGAACCAGCCTAAGTGTAACTAGTTGTAGAAACGTTTTTTCGTCACATTTGCCGTCGGATGGGGAGGTCGGAGGGAGGCTCGGATTAGGTGGTTGGCTGCTCACTTGCCGGCGGCGATCTCCTTCATGCGGTTGAGGGCCGAGCCTGCTTTGAACCACGTGATTTGCTGGTCGTTCAGAGTGTGGTTCAGCTCTATGGTCTCCGTCTTGCCGTTCTTGTGTTTGATCTCGCACTTCACGGGCTGCCGGAAAACAAGAGACAAAAATTACATCGACCGAACGAATCGCATAGTAAGCCAGGGACAAAGGACAATCCTCGTCAATTGGAGGATTCGCGTATACAGAGATTTACTTTTGCGTCTCTTATTTGATAAATCTCCAGTGACAGATGGATTGTTGATTTAATTTAACGAAATCAGCAGAGGCCCCCCTTATTGACTTTTAATTTTCTACATTGTTGGGAAGCCCCCCACTTCAAAAATTCCAAGACAGTGAACAAGACTACTCATGGATCTTTTGATTGTCCAATAATGGAAAAAAAGGTCATACCTTTCCGGGCGCAAGGTCCTTCAAGCCGAGCAGGCTGATCTTGTCGGTGGGCTCGATCTTGTCGTAGTCGGCCGCGTTGGCGAACGTGAGGGGCAGCATGCCCTGCTTCTTGAGGTTGGTCTCGTGAATGCGAGCAAAGCTCTTGACGATGATGGCACGGCCGCCCAGGTGGCGGGGCTCGAGCGCGGCGTGCTCCCGGGACGAGCCCTCGCCGTAGTTCTCGTCACCGATGGTGCACCACCTGACCCCGTTCTTCTTGTAGTGGCGGGCCACGTCGGGCACGCCGCCCCAGTCACCCGTCAACTGGTTCTTGATCTTGTTCATCTCGCCGTTCTCGGCGTTCGTTGCGCTGATGGAAACGATTCGTAAATCACGTCCGTACAGGACAATTCTGGCGACTCTGGTTGTGGATACTCACCTGATGAACATGTTGTTCGAGATGTTGTCCAAGTGGCCCCGAAACTTCAGCCAGGGCCCGGCCGCGGAAATGTGGTCGGTGGTGCACTTGCCCTTGACCTTGATCAAAATGGTCAAGTCGGTGAGGTCCTTGCCGTCCCACTTGTCGAACGGCTCCAGCAGCTGTAGGCGCTGGGATTTGGGGTCGACGTCGACCTTGACCTTGCTGCCATCGGCGGGTGGGGCGTCGTACGTGTCCGCGCCAGGATCGAAGCCCTTACTCGGCAGCTCGTTCCCTGCAACAGTTCAACGTCAGGGTGGATTGCCATGTCGAGTCTACGCTGTTGGGTTTGCTTACCGTATGGACAGTCCAGGAGGAATTCCTTTCCGTCGGCGCCCTTGAGTTTGTCCTTGATGGGATTGAAGTCGAGGCGTCCGGCTATCGAGAGGGCAGTCACGAGCTCGGGGCTGGTGACGAAAGCGTGGGTCGCAGGGTTGGCGTCGTTGCGACCGGTAAAGTTACGGTTGTACGAGGTGACTATGGTGTTTTTGTCACCCTTTTTGATGTCCTGGCGGTCCCACTGGCCGATGCAGGGCCCGCACGCGTTGGCGAGGACTACACCGCCAAACTCGCGGAGGGTCTGAGCCTACGATCAAGATTCTCATTAGGACTATTGTTGCATACACATTGACTGATTGCACTTTTTTTGTTGTATGGCTACGCGTCGTATCGCTTGCAACGTTTGTTTTAGCGAAGCCAGTTGACAATACTTTTTAAAATTACACCCTCAGCCACTGCGACAGGGTCTTCGCACTCTTGAAGTCTCGATAAAAATTCCATAGTTTTTTCGAGATTTTTTCAGTCTTTGAATGACTTTACGCAACATTTGCAGTCTTTGAAAATCTTTGAATGACTTCTGGAGTGCACAGACATTTAAGCCACTGTATGCACCCACTCAAAAATGTTTAATAAAAGGAACTGTTGGGCGATCCTTTGAAATGTAATGTACTTGGCAAGATTGTCGTAAAAATTGCCTAAATTACGCGGAACATGTAGATTATGATTCTCTAATGTACTTGGCAAACACGTATGCTCCTTGTATACAACGTAAGTGATCGAAAAAGAAAAAAAATAAAGCACACGTTACTACCCATGTTGTAATCTGGCTTTTGGCACGAGCGATTATTTAACAGTCGCATAACAATCGCGTCTATGTATAGAACGTGCGTATACATGTATAATATACAGTGCACTTACAATACCGTCGCGCTCGATGGTGGCGCGAATCTGTTCCGAGCCAGGGGTGACGTTGAACGCAGATTTGGACTTCAAGCCGTGCTTGAGCGCCTGCTTGGCTATGTTGGCGCACCTGCCCATGTCCTCGTACGAGCTGTTGGTGCAGGAACCGATCAAGCCGACCTTCACCTCGTTCGGCCAGCCGTTCTTTTTCGCTATTTGACCTACAAAAAACAATAAAGTCAACCAATTTAAATACCCACCACTTTTACAGTTGGTCCCAACGAAAAAGAACCACGTCCACCACTGCACTCACCCAACTGGGAGATGGGGTTCGCGAGGTCGGGCGTGAAGGGCCCATTGACGTGGGGCTCGAGCGTGGACAGGTCGATCTCGACGATCTGATCGTACTTGGCATTGCTGTCGGCCGTCAGGAGTGCCGACTTGTACTGATCTGCGGCAGCCGCGATGTCATCGCGCTTGGTCGACTTGAGGTAGTCCTTCATGCGGTCGTTGTAGGGGAAGACCGAGGTGGTGGCGCCTATTTCGGCGCCCATGTTGCAGATGGTGGCCATGCCGGTGCAGCTGATGCTGTCAACGCCTGACCCGAAGTACTCGACGATGGCTCCGGTGCCGCCCTTTACGGTCAGGATACCGGCGAGTTTCAGGATGATGTCCTTCGGGCTCGTCCAGCCCGACAGTTTGCCCGTGAGCTTGACGCCGATCACCTACGACCATTTTACACGTACAAAGGCTGCCCTATTAGAATATTCCTTGGCCTACCTTGGGGCACTTCAGTTCCCACGGGATGTTGGCCATGACGTCGACGGCATCGGCACCGCCCACACCGATGCACAAGCCACCAAGGCCACCGCCGTTGGGCGTGTGGGAGTCCGTGCCGATCATGAGGAGGCCGGGGAAAGCATAGTTCTCGAGGATGATCTGGTGGATAATTCCAGAGCCCGGGTTCCAGAATCCAACCCCATACTTGGCGCCGGCGGTTTTCAAGAAGTTGTATACCTCCTTGTTGATGTCCTTGGCGCGCTTGAGGTCCTTCTCGCCCCCGATCTGGGCCTCGATCAAGTGATCGCAGTGGATGGTCGAGGGAACCGCCACCTTTGGTAGTCCTGTGTGGGAAAAGTCGGTGGGTCAAGGAAGCTGTTCGAATGATTGGGATCGCGGTTAAAATCATGCGTCGGTTACCAGAGCTGATGAATTGGAGCATGGCCATTTGGGCCGTGGCGTCCTGCATAGCGACGCGGTCGGGGCGTAGCCGCAAGTAGCTCGTGCCGCGGATGACTTCTTGGTTTTGGGGATCATCTATGTGGGAGTACAAAACTTTTTCCGAGAGGGTCAAGGGACGGTCTAGCCTGAAAGCGGTTAATACGTGTTATTGCAAATGTTTGACGTGTATTTTCGAGCGAAAATCATCTCATTATTATAATTTTTTGTAAAGAAAAATTTTAAAAATAACAATTAATAGTAACAAATAATAAGATCTAGATTTTAAACTATAGTAATGTTTGTCTTCCTAATTTTATATTTTACCATTGTTTTTCTGTTTTATGTTAAAATTGAATCGAAAAATTTAGTTTAATTCCCTGATTAAATCATGGCAACAAATCATTTTTACAAATAATTAGTGATAATTTGTAGAAGTTTTTGTCAGTTACTCAAAAATGTTTATATGATAAATAATACACATTATAAATTTATAATTTATAATAGTTACAATTGGTTCTTAGTTTTTTTTTTGTACCTTCCAATATGTCAGTTATAACGAAAATTAATAAAAAAAATCTCAAATATCGACCTCATCATATCTTATTATTTATTTTTTACTATCTTATAATTATTCACTATGTGATTTTCGCTTGAAGACATGCATTTATTAAAAGTTGAAAGAGATAAAATTTATTTATTTCCAATTCATCCCTAAAATTGGAATTTTAGGGATTCATATTGTTGGTAATTACCTTTTCTTTACGACTTTAAGTCTGTCTTCGAGTTTGTCGTAAGGTAAGTGAGCATTGGAGTCAAATTTGGACATAGCCACCTTTGCGGCCGCAAAGGTGAGTGGACTCGTGTTGAAGCATCTTTGCTGGATTTCAGCCGCAAAGACGGCAACTTTCTGGAAAACACAAGTTTTTGATAGTTAGCTGAATAAAATGATAAATTTAATTTTCTGATAGATTACATTTTCATCTATTTGACAAGCACTCTTAATAACACGTAGCATTGTTAAAATGCTAAGAAAAAATATTATTCTTACAAATTTTAACGTTGTTAAATGATATCGTAATAACGTTGGATGAACGTTTGTAATAATGTTCGAAAATGCCTGCCGATTTTTTTAACTAAAAATAACGTCTGGACTACTTTTTGTTGTAATTTGTGACTAATAGTCATTACCATGTAGATGACAGTATTTAAAGTGAAGGGTCAAGCTAATTCATAGCAGTACAATATTACTCAAATAAATAGAATAAAATTTAGTTATGATTAAAAATCATGATATCATAATTATCTTAGCATTACATTGTAGGTGCTGTCATTCAAATAGTAACATCTATGGACTAACGTGTTCTCGGAAAAGTGTTATCGTGTTATTTTCTAACTTGATACTCCCGATAGCGCGAATCAAAGTTAAGAATTGAATTGCGATACTACTCGTGTTAGGAATAAAGATTTATAATTAAATCAACTATGTATCTTAGTTCTATAGTAAGCATAATTTTTGTCATTTGTATTATTTTGTAACTGATATTTTATAATAATTTGATTTTTTTTAAGTATAGATAAATCAAAAGCCAGTTGAAAAAATCTACAAGATACTTTCAATTTCGATTAATTTATTATAAAAGTTGACTTCACCCTATCGTAAAAATCATGTGAACAGAGCTTAAAGCTAGTTTTTTGAAAAATTTCAAAAAACAAGAAAAACTTGCGCGTCCGCGCCAGAACGCAAGCAGTACCCAGTGCGCATGAATGTCGACTAAAGCAACGAAAAGAGGAAGAAGAAGAAGAAACATAACCTTGTGCTTGATTGTGTCTCTTTCGCACGCACTTGATTATGTAACTTTTGCACGAGATTTTCCAAACGAAAAAAAATGTTATCTCCTGTCATAAACTCGGGGCCGTTATCAATTTACTTTATCTTTTATGGCCCAAAAAAATTCCAAAACTTGTGTGATAAAATTCCCGATGATAAAGACAGTAAGAATAGAATTTTAAACGTATGCTCCAATTACATTTTTCAACTTTTACAAAGTGTCAACTTTTTACTGCGGTTTTTATAAAATATGTTACACAAGAATAATAAGTTACGCGTGCATCTATAAACGAACATAAATTCTATATTTAAAGTCCCCCAATTAAAGTCTTTCAAAAAAATTCGCACAAGCGTAAGGTCTTATTTGAAAAAAAAAAAAAAAAACTCAAAAGTTGAAGCATCCCGTGATGCCAAATCATTCAGTGCACCCAATAACGTGACATGTAGGAGATGAGAAAACAGGTGATCTTACGTAAAAAGAAAAAAAAAGAAACTGATGTTTTGACACTATTTGGTTGACCAATGAGTGCGTGACATGACGACTCGTCACGTCAGTGTGGGCGACGAACGACGGACGACAAAAATAATTCATCCCCAAAAAAAATCCTTTTTGACCTTTGCACAACAGCGACAGTGAGTAGAGTCTTTGACACACATGTGCAGTATTTGATCGAAAGCTCTACTTAGTTCCCGAACGAGAAAACGAAAAAAAAAAAAAAAAATAAAAAAACAAGAACAGGTCAACGCGCGAAGGGATGAAAACAGGGTCACAAGGGGATGAATAGTCGAAAGGAGGGCAGAGGAGGGTGGGGGAGGGGTGGAGAAGTGGCGTTGGCCTACCTGCGCCTGCAGAATCCTCGCGCCGTAAGACATCCTCGCTGTGCAACGTGATCTCGTTGACTCTCAATCGGCTGTCAATAATCGTCAGAGGTAACTCGGGGGGTGGTTGTATTGTAACGAAGGTAAGGGACGACCGGGACTCGAAAGGCCGGCCACTCCGCGCTCTTGCTGTTATTGTCGATTTAGGTAAGCGGAGCGAAAAATAATAATGGCACCGCTCCCGTATATACTCTATTAGAGCGCTCCCGTGGCAGTCCTTCTCGAACCGGCCACCAGAGAACTGGCTCACGACTCTTGGCTTCGACTTCGACCCGAGCTCGGATTCGGCAATCGTTTTGCCTTGCGCCTCTCACGTATATTCACACATATCTCTTTGCGCTCTTTATAGTTGCCAGACTGTAGGTGAGAAGGAACGCCTTTGTGTCGAGCTACAAGCACGAGCATTCTCTTTTGCCGATTTACGATGTGGAACGATACTGAGTGTAGCAAACGTTGGTAATACTGTTTTCACGCTTGCTAGCGGTCGACGTATCGATTTTCTACTCTTCGGTCTCTTCAAACTTCTAGTTTTTCCCAACACTGATCGCTACCTTCTTTCAATACAATAACGAATTTTCAAGCTTTAAGTAAAATAAAATACAACTAGTGTGTAATTCAGCAGAACCATCAACATTTGTCAAACAATATGAACATCCGGTACGGAAAATAAGAAGTACAGGTGTTCTTCTGAATATATTTATTATTTGGATGTGAATCAAAAAACTATAGATAAGTTTAAATTCAAACCAGTCAACAAACACTACTTCATAAAACCTCTTCTAAGATCGAAAAATGTTCTAGATTCAAAATGTTGCCCTGTACACTGTACAGTTTCTTGTACGTGCACACCATGAAAATCGCAAAGTAATCGAGGGGATTAACAGTCAGCAACTAAATCCCATTTACTTCGATTGGACTCAGCCGACTCCCCAATTTGTCTCGCAATCGTCTCCACATGCAACTCAATTTAGATTGTATCGAATGTCCATTTGAACCAAATGTGAACTTGTACTTTTTGACACCTTTATCAACGCATGTGTACCAGCTACTTTCAACACTCGACGGCCTTGGAAATGTGAAATTTAGATCACGTCTTTTCAGCGAATATATATTTTTTTTGCCCCGTAAACCCTTGCCACCTACTCTGATAAATGATTCATCGATTTTCGAACTGAACCCCTCGCTGTCTCTTCACCATTGTGGCCATTTAATCGAATCCACGCGCATTCCCCCGAAACCCGAAAACATTCACTCGTCACACACCCCCCAAATAAAAAATAAAAAATAAAATAAACGTCCTACATCAACTCTCGTTGCGCAATCCTTTTTTCATCAGCCTCGAGCATTTCTCTCTCCCTCTCTCAAAAGAGTCAAGCAAAAAAAAAAAGCACTTGGCTGGATTGTATTATCCACGTCTCGTAGCGAATTCTCTTGAGATCCCAGCCTCTTATTTCACCACGAGAGCCGAACAGAAATTTCTCCGGCGATACCCAGCCACTTTGCAAGTTCACAGCGAGAAAGAAAAGTCGTAGGCACGTTGCATCGTACGATGCTTCGGTCACTCAGACAAATAGTAAATCATACAAGTGCGCCTATAAACACTTTGAGCTCCAGAAGACGCGTAGGTACATATAGGTACACCTACACGAGCAGTAGCGAGATGCGCTAACAGCGAGGCCGGGGCCGCACAATACACGCATTCGTACAGCTGGTACTCGCATCGGAGAGTCTCGTTTTCCTTGAACTGAAACACCCTTAGACACGTAGACGCTCACACACATATATATATATACGCTCGTCGCGGAGGCCTAAACCGGAGCGAGTAGCCTTTGCCCGACTATTTTCGTCCTCGAGGCGATCGGTTGATTTTTCCCTCCAGGAGCAAGTTCCTCGTGCATCACAGACATATACATATATATACGTCGGACAAGCAGAGGACGTCCACTGGCGAAGGAGGAGGAGAACGTGTACGTATACGCGCGGGTGAGCCACAGCCTTGACACGAATGTTTCGCGCGTCTCCGGCTTGACTGTATAGGTACAACCCGCTCCCTCGGTACATTGTTCCTTTCGGGATGGCACGGACACGGCGGTTTAGTTGCCTTCGAGGGTCCAGCCACCACCGACACGGGCTTCCGCGCGTGCCATTGTTTCGTCGTTAGAGGGTCAGCGACGCGGAAAGCTATGTTGCTTTGGATCGCGATTTTGGCTATTTTCATTTTTTTTTTTTTTTTTTTTCATCAATCATCCACTCGACCCGTTGATGCTTTTTTTTTGTTTACCTCTTTTAAGAGATAAGGATTGGAGATTTATGATCAATGGGAATTCGCGTGCACACGGTTTTTGCGTAACTCGTGTTGTCATTACATGCGCCGAGGGTCGATTTGTGTGCCTAAATGCACGTGGGAATAAAATGGTACACACACACATGTAAGCGTTGGAGGGAAAAGGGAACAAATCTCACAGAATTTCGTGCATTACTTCGGGCTGCATCACGTGTACGTATGGCTATGCTCTAGTAAAAATAATTTTCTCAGCTTGGCTATATACAACGGCATAAGTGTATATAATATAATGTAACCGAACTGGGCGTAGGTGTGGGCGCTCAGCCAAATATAATTCGCGTGAATTGTTCCGTACGTTCGCTATGTATGTGCATACATACGATATCCTTGTCGGAGGAAAAATCGACAGTGGCAAAGTAAAAAAAAAAAAAAAATAAAATAAAAATAATAAGTAAAGGTACAAAAACCACAAGAGTATCGCACCTAAAACGTGCTCCGCTTAATGTATATGCACATGGGTCTCATTACGTAGTATGGAGTATAGTCAATGTATGCCGGATTGCGCCCTGCCATAACTTATATCACTCGTTGCGGGCTGCACGACGATGATTACACGCTCCCGTATGTTAAATAAAAATTCCACGATACTGTCGATCGTTTCAGCCATACGTGCACTTAAATTATTTTCTGTACACGTGACGTTATCTCAAGTTGATTTTTCGCTCCACACATGCACTGATCCTGCGGAGTTGAGAAGCTTTTAACGTTATCGCGTGGATGTGAGTGTGTACAAATTGAATCGATTTACAAAGAAAAGGTCATGTAGTTTCGTTGTTATTACGATGCGTCTTTGTTGCAGTACATCTAATGATCTTGTTGCAATAAACTATACTTATACATTTCAACTGTCGAATGAAGTTTACTTTCCCTCCGTTAAGTACACCTAACATACGTACAAAGTGATTTTTTTTTGGATCTAGATACGAATAAGTAAATAACTGGCAACACAATACACCTTCACTCGCACGATGAGCGATTGCACACAGGTTGACCTTGATACGTTTCTTTTTCAACTCCCAAGAATCCCGAGGTGAATCGGCTGAAAGATAATTTTTTTTTTGGGGTACGGGGAAGCCGACTCTGAAGGATTGTACCTACACTGGCAGAGTCGATCCTTGCCGCAAGCAAAGAGCTTAATTGGTTGGTGCAAGCTGGATAAAACTTGGATCGGTGGAAAAAATAATGTGGGTGGACGACATTTCGACTTTGCTTTTGTGTGATAAAACTCGATGGAAATATACTTACCATTAGTATTTAAGTCTTCGTTTTTAACTTTGATTACTAGTTTTGATGATAGCGAATAATAAGTTTTAAATATTATCATCACGAGGTGAATGACGAGTGTTTCGTCACTCTTACACTGTAGTTAGGAAAGTTTAAGTAAATCAGTCCATGCGCATTATATATATATATATATATTTTTAAATTACACTATTGAAAAACATTCAAACGTATGAATAAACTATGTTATGTGATATAGTTGTTGATAATCTTTATTAATTTTGAGTTAGATGAGCAATAAAATACGCCTAAATGATTTCTTATACAGCAAAACTGCATTGGATACGTAAAAGCTTAGTAAAGTGTCTATCACCAGTATAATTAATCAATGGGTGTATCTGCTAAGTATTTAACGTGTAGTGTGATTTCCTGTACGTGAATTATATAAAAAGAACACTTCAAACAATTGTTTAAAATGTTCTGTCTTTTCAGAACGTGTCGAAAGGAGTTATCTAAAAGAGATAACTATCGTCGCACGAGTAAGTGAAAGGACAAGTTTTGTCTTTCATGATATGAGCTCGCTTTCTGATGTTTTTAATTATTCCTCTGATTGTGAGAAAATAGTAAAATTACTGGAGCTTGTTTCACAATGACTGAAAACATTAAGTAGTGACCAAAATTCAACTTTTTATACCTTTTAGGCTAATTTAACGACTTTTAATGCATTATAGTTACCCAAAGTATATGTGCTGCAAGAGATTTGATCTTTAGAATAGTATATGCAAGAGTAGAAATGTTGATCGCGTGATATGAAATTAATCCATGCCAATAAATCGTAAAAATATAAGATTCCATCTTTTTTATTTTTCAACTTTGATGAGCAGGGGCTAGTAGATACAGGTTGATTATGTGCAAAATGAAGTTTAACGTTTTTGTGTACATGGTTATTTTTAAAAACTTTTACTTTTTAATACAACGTAGATTTTACCTATACTGTGAGCTAAGCTGTATGAGTGATTTGAGTCGACGCGTTCTTCTGATTAGTAGAAATGTTGTGTTCGTCAAAAATGTCAAGTACTGCCTCCTGTCTAATCTTAGAGGTACTACATAATTGAAATTTATCCAATGACTGGCCAGCCGGAAACCTGAGGTTGAAGCTGAAGCAATACAGCTCGCAGTTCTCCCACGCACTTCATCGCACGTTAGCTAGCACTAATTTTTCATCAATTTAGTACTTTTCATATACTGCACAGAACCATCATATAATTTGTTTATAGTACTTTTTGAAGGAAGTAAACTTTTTTGAGCAATAGAAGCACTTTGATTGATTAAAGGAAACACAATGGCAATCCATTTTTTGATTCGTGATCTCAAGATTGTGCTCTTTGTTCTCAACGCTCTTTTGATGGTCAGGATTAATTGCAGTATTTTTTGTTTTATATGTTTTTAACATTTTTGGTACCTGCACCACTCGATACAAGCTTTGAAAAGCGCTAAGCATTGTCAAGGAGTGCCCTGTATTTACAAAAATTTTAAAAATAAAAAATTTCCAGCATTCTTGTATGTTTAGATCCATAAATATGAGTAATTAAGTTTTTGAAGTAGGTAATACTCATGGTTTATAACTAATTTTAAATCCTACATCATACACCTTCTTTTGTTTTATACCTCGTTCTCTATTTTTTTTTTTTTTTNTTTTTTTTTTTTTTTTTCATTTATTAGGAACAAGTTCCTTAAAAAGCATTGAGAGCCTATTTGGCCCATACAGCTTTGCAGTGACATGATTACATTATAGTTTTACATTATATTTGCAGATTACAGTTTTGTAAAAAATTATACATGTGGACGCACGCAGGTATGTTTGGTCGGTTAATGATGATATCAACTGTACACGGCAATCCTATGTTCCTAGATTAAATTTCTTTTATCACTACTCATCTACATACCACCTGCTAATTAATACTTATGTATGTACTTGTTAGTGATTCTTTTTTTTTTTTTTGTTCTTAATCATTTTAAGCTGTTGAAGTGTGTGTGTGTAGTTTTATCATTTAGTCGCATCCTACCGTAATCATTATTTATCGATTCACTATGTATTTCACAAACTCGTGCAATCAAATGAAACTTTTTTCGCTTTAAATTCTTCGATCATCGTTTGCGTGTGAGCTTGAGGTTTGTTTAATCCTAAAGTATTAAATTCAACAGATTCGGGGGTAAAAAAATGTTTTTTTGCCGTACCTCTACTCAGCGTAACACTGTACTATTTCGTCCGTATGAGAGTAAAAAGGTTTGGTTGAATTGAAATATGACGAAATTAGACATTATAATATCTTTTTAATTGACGTAGGTGCGTTGTTTAAGTATCATACATAATCACTGAGTAGAGAAGAAAAAATGTTTGATGCTGATGAGGCAAACGAAAGACAGTTTTTCATTTAAAAAAATGTAAATTAATAACAGCATACCAGTCAACTTAAAACAAATATGGATGAAAAAAATAGTGAAAGAAAAATGTTTTTTCATTTAAAAAATTAAAATAAAAAAGATTCTACGAATCTCTTATTTTTCAGATCTCTGATGCATGGGTGTTTTATTGCAGCGAAGTGGTAGGAATTGCTTGGTCGTATATTTTTATCATAATTATCGGAAGTGCCATTTTTCTCACGGCCATTTTCAGCTGCTTCAGTGCATTCAAGGAGAACAGTTCTTTTGTTACGGCAGTAATGACATTAAATCAAATTACTTAAATCTCCATCAAACATATGCACAATAGATAATTTTAACGCCTAACTATCTTTTTTGCTTGCAGTCTATAAGCTTACAATTAACGAGCCTCACACTTGGAATTGTGGCAATAGTGATTTTTATTATTAATCGGGAAAAGTATGCCAATTTTTATACTAACTTGTTGTATCAACAAATAGAATCTTACGACAAAATACATGAGTACAGAGAGGAGATCGATTTAATTCAACAGGAAGTAAGCCAACACTACATTTTTCATTTTGTCTTGTGCTCAAGTCACAAAAAATTTTAGTGATTAAAAATTACTTGTTCGATAAATAGTTCCAATGCTGTGGATACGACGGACCTCATGACTGGTTGAAAAAATATTCGAACGTACCAGAGTCATGCTGCAAAAAGTTTGATCTTTGGTACCCCTATGAGAGACACTGCTCCTTAACTTCTGCTTATTCAGACGGATGCCAAATAACTTACGCTTATATAGGATATGTTTTTTTGTGCTGTATACTCGCTTATGCAGCAGTAATGGCTGTCATTCAGGTAAGAATTTTTTTTTATACTACAAAATCATCAACTTGATAATACACAATTTTTTTTTTTTGCAGATTGCTGCAACAGTGATTTCTTTCGCGCTAAGAATTAAGATCAAGAAAAGACAGATAGAACAAGCCACGCAAATGTCACAGGAATGCAGGATGAATTCACCCAATAGTGTTCCCATCGTTCACATGTAAAGTAGCTGTACTTTGAATTAAATGATCTGTTCGACTGGAATAAAAAAAAAATCGTAGGTTGATGTTTAAGACAGGAGCCATTCTACATGTACCATTTAACATAAGTGCAATGTATTTTACTGTGCTTTTCTAATTAAAAATCTGATTTGTTGAAAAAACTGATATTCATTGAGTAAAGTGAGAGTGGAAATTTACTGCTTGTTGGGCAGAGTAAAAAAGTATAGCTTCATGCCCTTTCATTTTATATTTTGGATGGTATACGAAAACTCATCAGAGCCATTTTTTGAAAATTACTTACCAAATGATGTTTTTCTACTACACAAATACATTACAAGGTTAATCTAAATGTACATACAGAAATTAATATCTAGTACTCATTAGAAAGTAGACAAGAAACAAGAGTACCATCAGTATATCACTTATGTGCCATTGTTTTTCGTCTTATAAGAGACGGTAGAGTCTCGGTTGATCTTAAAAAATGAGAGAACAATAATTTTACTTTACTTTAACGTCGATTCCTATAAAGTACATCAGAAAAGTCATAACAATCAAATGAAGTTGTTGAAGGATCTCAGCTCAAGTATAGTATACGCTTTTCTATTGACAGCATCCATCAGTAAAATTGTTGTCATGCCATTTGTATAACATCGACTTATACGTCACAAATATTCATAACAAAATATCCTGGAAGCACAGAGACTCAGCCCTACATTCATTTATGAACGTCGTGGTACTCCAAATGATGCCAAAGGTGATAGTCTAAGGCTTATCTCCAATAATCGAGTGTCCTGATGTTGTTGCAACCCCTCCCCCCCACCTCTTTCATCACACGTGTGCCAATGTGTGTATGCGTATAAGTACTTTTTTTTTCCTCTCCAGCTGACTGACTCTCAAACGACTTAACCCAGTTTAGAAAAACAGAAGCACACAATGTGTCGTAAAGCACCGCAGCTCAGAGCGCACGTATACGTATTGTTTATTTCTTTCGCTGTGTATTAATTGTTTGAAACAATAATAGAAAAAAAAAAAAAAAAAAAAAAATATATTCCTAGTTGGCGCGATGAATGACAGTTGAAAGACGAAAAAAGGCCAGTAATTATATCCTTTATCTTACGCGTCTCAAAGTTCATATATACGAGCTGTACTGGTGGAGGCGATATTTGTGCCAATGCGTGTGTCCGTGTACATTTTTAAAAGTCTCGCGCGTACACGCCATTGTTGTCAGAGACCATGGTCCTCGTGACCTCGGGAGTTTGGAAAATACCCTCCTCTCGTATCCTGCGATATTTCACGCTCTTGTTCGTGTACTATGGATAAATGAGACTCGGAAAATCTGATAAAGATACTTTTCGAGCGATGTACGCCGGATCCTTGACATACACGGAAATCCACCCATCTCGCAAGGACTCCCTTTTCGAGTGGGCCTCGAAAAAAAACTTGTGATAAATGTACGAAACGTAACAATACCTCCTTTCCCTCATACAAAATCCTTTAAAACATCAGGTTGCTCGATTAGTGTTTTTTTTTCTAATTTTTCTAATCTACACAGTACGCCTCGCAAGCCGTAATGTATATCTCTTCTGATTGGACGGCCATTAGGTAATACTGCCGGTCCGTGCACGACCCCTGGACACAAATCGTCATTTCTATTCCATGGCGTGTATTTTATAAGCCTCAAATTTCCGCGAACGCTGCCGATTTTAATTCAAAACTTTGGCACGTATCACCGGTGGGCGAGTTGCGGTCGTTAAAATTCATTTATAGCGACGATCAAACAAAGGGAGCCGAGGAGCGATAAATCGAAAAAAAAAAATTCACGCGTGCCCGTGTACGCGATTGTCGTGCAGTTTGTTGCGTAAAAGAACGGGTACCGCGAGCTCAATTAAAACGCAAAATGCCACAGGAGCGCGAACCGCGGGTGTACCTATCTCTGAAAAAACATTTCGCCTGGAAAGCGGAATATAATGGAATCGGACATCGCACGGTCATCAATCTCTCTCCCCAAGAGCAGGGCTGCGTAACAGGTAGAGAACAATTTCCTCCACGAGAGATCGTTAACTCTTACAGCAGCGCCTCGTTTCTTATGTACGGCTCGCGCCTGTGATCTCCGATCGGAGGCGGTGATGAGCAGAACAGAGCATCAGCCAAACATCGCCGAGGCATCAGGTGCAAGGTAACGCGGCCGTGGCGCTCACTCGGTCGTGACCTCCCCCTCGTGCCTTTCTTTGGAGTATACTTCACGACTTGCCTGTGGCTGAAACTATATCGATTTGACGTGACCGTTTTCATACGAGCTAATTGCGGGCTGGAGTGTGTTTCTCTTTCTGTTTTTGTTGTTGTTGTTGCAAGAGCTATACGGGATATCAGTGATCCGTCGATCAATCAATATTATACCCGTATCGGTGCGAATGGATCGTGATTTTTATGTTTATTTATCCCACGTTGGATGCATGAAAAAACTCGCTGTACAATGTAAGAATTATATACGCAGTGTACGTGTTGCGGAGTGTCTTTTTTTCATCACTGGAGCCTTAAGAATGTCATATACTCGTCCGCTAATCATCAGAGTTACGCGCGACGACTCCCTTTTTTTCCCTCCACATTTTCTACTAGTAGCGAGCAAATGAGAGCTAAACAGAGACTCGATAAAGACATTAAAACTCGGAGAGACGCTTCGATCGGCGGCCGATCGGGGGGGGGGGGGGAAAGTCGGGGCGCAGAGTGACATTCTAAGAGAAAAACGCCCGAGTGATTCACTCACTAGTCGGCGCGACCGACTTTGTACGCGCCTTACGGATAAGGCATTGCCGTGTACCGTTTGCTTGCTTTTTCTCCGTGTCGCATGAAATTTCATGAAGCCACCACGCGTGCCGATCCCTCGCCCTCCTCTGTTCTTTTTTTTCTTACTCGAGAATCAATATCATGTAATCTGGCCTTGTGTGGCTTTTTTTATGGCCTGGCCGGGGGTTTTTGCATGAAAAACCGATGGACAATGCGGCAGTGTTGTAAGAGCAGTGAAAAATGTCCCCGTAAGAGACGAAGATATTTAAGAAAGCTCCGACGAAGAGTTTCTTTTCCATCGGCCACTAGATCGAGGTGGAAAAAAAAAACCGAGGGATTGCGCTTCTGTTGGTTTTTTCCGCGAGTCGTAACACCACGAGTTATCGATCGACAATAAAAAGGGTGAAAACCAAATCGAGTGCACAAAATATTCACAAAACACTAGGATTTAAGCCGATCTCTTGTCCCAGGGATGGAAAAGAAAAAAAACCTACATCCCTCGAAACCTTGTAAGTTCACACCAACGGTGAGCGCGACACGTGGCGTTAATCGATGTTCCCCTCGAGCGCTTTTTTGTTCTCAGCTCTCCGTTTTCCCATAAGAGTTATTAACCATCGACGCTGGGCTTGGCGTACGGAGCTACCAGCCAATTGTATACCAGCGACGGGTAACACTCGGTGCCATAAATCAGCACTCGATAGCCAGCAGCAGCGGCGTTTAACGAAATAAAAATGATTGTTTTCGAGAAAAGCCGTCGGTCTTGTGCTCCACCTTGGGCGTTTTCACGTAGAGGAGCAAAAAGGGGCGTGCGAGCCGTTTGATCCCTGTACTGCGAGCGGCAGCAGTTTTGTCTTGGCTGGCTGTTTTTCCCTTGGCAATTAGCGGCAGTCGCGCGGTCGGCTAATCGAAAAATGGACACTTTACAGGATCGTGATTGTGTTGCGCGAAAGCAGAAAAACGAGGGGCCGCAAGAGGAGAAGGTGGAGGAGGAGGAGGGATTGTTTATGGGTGTTCCCTTTACGCACCGATTAACGAGTGATCGACCACCAACATGATTTATGGAGTCGTGCATGCCCTCGCCTCTTAACACGAGACGGGGACAATCTCCGGCCTTTTTTTTCCTTTAAAAAAAATGATTCGTACGTTTTAAGAGGTTAGCGATAATGAGGCTGGTTAGAGCGAACGTGGTAGCTGCAAAAAGTAAGAGGACCCATCAACGACGATTCGGATTGTAGACGGTTAAATTAGAGGTGAAATACGTTACGTTGAATGTTGGGTTTCAGGTTTATTATCGCTTAATTTTTTGAATGGCATTACATAGCCTTTCATATGTAAAATGGATCAGAAGCAACAATGAGGTTTCAAACACTAGTTCATCCTATGAGCATCATTAAACTCTTTTCGCTAAACTGTACCAAGTAAAACTGCAATTTAGTAACAAAGCTTTAAAACATTTCATCTTTATTTATAATTAATTTCATATGCTATGTAAATTAGAGTTGATGTATTACTTTCTTCCTCTGTGATGTGCAGTACATCTTGAAAGTATATAGGGGTTGTTTTGCGCTATTGCTTGTAAACTGCGAAAATCATGCATCTATTATAGTCTCCAAAATTAAGCTTAAATCGAAAAAGTTGTTGAAAACAACAAAAAGAATCTCTTTTTTCGTAGTCTCAAAATTTTTCCCTTATTACAGTGTTTGTATTCAAAAAATAGCAAGGAATCAAGAGTCCATTATTTCAAAGTGCATGCTTGTAATCCAAGCGTATTGTACCTATATACCAAAATTGTTTTTCCTGGAAATTTTCAATTTCAGCATTTCTGGCATTATTCAAAGTACATCAATAAAGTCAGAAACTTCGCATTGGGACACGATCTCAAATTTTCCCGGGGCAGTCATTGTTCGAACTGATTATCCGACCTGCCCGCTTTGCTGAAACGTCTCCGAGAATCAATACTTGTTTGTACTTACTATTTCCAATTTCAGCGCTATTTTTGACAGTACAAATGAATCACTTTCCCATGAGGTTAAAAACCCTAAAAATTACCGTATAAGTAACAAGAGCATTTTATTTTATCGCAATAAAATATAAATTCGCATAAAAATCAAACAACAATAAAATTGACTCGAAACTAGTCATCAAACCATATTGCACATGGGTAATATAATTATACACCATTCCTCCCAAGTTATTCATTCACTGGTATCTATGTTGCAAAATTTCTCTGTTCCTTTTTTCATAAATTACATATCTCAAATTATTTATCCATCATTGCGACAAAGCCAAAACGAAAAGTTGATCGTGTACTTGTATCGTACCCTAATCTCAGTTTTTTACATGTTTTTTATAAATAAAAGTAAACTAATATATCGTTTCCATTGACCCTCTAGAAAGATTGATTTACTTTTTCTCTGACACACCACAAAACGGACAATAGCAAAATAATAAAAACAAGGATAACAGCGACTCAAGAAACAGAAGACGCACGTGTCCGGGACATAAAAAACCTCCAACACACAGCTGTGAAACCCCAAACGATGTTAATCTGCGCACCACCATCGTGCAACTCGTATGATTAATTTCCTTTCATGCATTCGTACACGTAAAGGTAAGGGGAAAAAAAAAAAAAAAAAAAAACAAAAAAAGAAAGAAAAAAAAAACAGAAAAGTGAACGCAAGATCGACGGAACAACGAAACGAGACGAGAGCAATAAGTAAGTGTACGAGTGACCGTACGAAAAAGAGAGAGAGAGAGAGAGAAAGAGAGACAAAAATGCAGGTGGGCTCTGCTACGGGTCCCCGTTCTGTGACGCAATTTCACGAGCTCCACGGAGAAAGTGAATCGAGGGTACAAATGTATCGCGCAGTACACGCCCGTCACTCTGGGTTAACACACAAGCGCCACAAGAGCACACAAAATACACCCATCGCCATACCTATATGTATACACACACCCACTCTTTCATCCATCTTTTTTTGGCCCCGCGAATAATAATCTTCGAAGCTGCACACGAGTCTTATGTATATTGCGCAAAAGCTCACGCAGCGCCATCGAAGGATAAACAAGCTAAAAGAAAGCAGGGCGTCCGGAAAAGAGGCGGCATTCCTCCAACATTGACGGCCAGTCGGCGTATTAAACACGCGGTACACCGATTTTTTATCTGGACGAGAGTGAGGCCGATCGCGACGTTATGAACCTACTTATGGCCGGAGAAATGGGCCGCTCCGCACCCGCGTCCTGTCCACCGATTGCGCAAGATCGGTATTTTTCGGTTACGCGCCTCGTGACCCAACCCGATCGAAGCACAATACAAATATATGTATACTCGCGCTGTGGTGTCCCCATTATATTACATGCATTTGTCTCCATCGGGAGATCGAGGGCTATCGAAGCAGCCGGGAGTCCGTGGAAATTCAGTGGAGGAAGGAAAGATAAACGCCCTCGTGAATAGGGATCGGGGAGCCCCGGATTGGACTTTGATGGAGTGTCTCTCTCTATACCTATTCTATCGGGGGAAAGCAAGAATCGGGTGCCCGCGTGCATGTATACTCGTGAACTTGTGAGGTGTTACGCGTCGCAAGGGGGGAGGGGGAGATTTATCCGCGAGCTCGTTGCGGCTTTACTTACGTGGCTCTTTGTCATTTATCGTTTGGGTGTCCATTGTCAGGGTGTTTTAATTCCGTTGCGATAATTGTTGTGTGTGGGTTATTAATAAATTCTTGAGCCAATAGTGCTCCGATGATGGGAAAATCGAATTTTTCGCTGCCTATACTCGACACAGTAAGCGAAATGTACCTATGTACGCTCGTATTAGTGCAATAAAATCGCAGGATGCCTGGATTCGAGATTCGCGATAATTGTATATCATTACGCCGCGAGTAATATGAGCATCGCGTGTTGAAAAATCTAAAACAACGGCTGGTGTTTGGAAAAAAAAAAAAAAAAACGCAACAATTAATTTTCGTAATCGTTTTACAACACGTTTTGCGAATCGCGGAGTTGGCTCTTCATCGGGAATTTATATAAATGAATGAAACACGCCTGCGCCGTTGAAAAATATATTACATAAATAATGTGTTTTCCCGGGGTTGCGCAACACACGCGGCTCCCAGTGATTCACTTTTGCTTTTTCGACGGACTTTCACGCAATGATCCGTTTCGTTATTTTTTTTCATTCGTTCTTTCTTTCCTACCTATTTTTTAACCCATTCATTGTTGATATGCTCGCTGCATCGCAAATAAACTTAGCCGAGTAGACAATGTACAGTATGACGCGTATCAATCAGAAACATAAAAAACGTCAGACGATAAAATAAGGGCATAGTTGTATATGTTCGAATTTCTTTTCAAGATAACTGCTGGGGCATCAACTTTCTTGGAAAATATATATAACAACATTTTAGTTAAAATAATTTAAAAATATGTTGTGAAAGAAAATTAGTGAATTTCTTAGAAACAAGTCTTATAACTTTTAAATACCTATAATGTAACTATTATGTACTTGTAATTAAGTGTTAGTTAGGTAATTACTCATTAATAGTTTCTTTGTGGTTGTCACCATCGAACTCTAAATGATAAAAGTATGTTAAAAATTAAGTTGTGCATCTAAACACCTAAATCTATACTAGTTTTACTTATTCATTTTCTTACTAATTTATTTTTCATACACCAAAAATATCGAGTATGTGAAGATATCAAATCGTAGGGTCAATGTAGGTACATCAAAATTTCTTTTTGTATTCCTAATTTTGTAAGTATAGACAATATTTTTTATTCATTACTATTTGTAATAATGCTATACAATGCTTCGTATACTAATGAATTGCAATGCTGAGAAAAATTTTTCCAGCAGATAAATGTATAATATAAACATATATTTAATATTTATAATAATAAATCTATAAGTTTAACAAATTTTTGATACTAAAATTCATGTAAAGTATTTGAAATTATAAATTTTAATACTTTTGTACTAGGTCGTAATGCGTTGTTTATGCTGGATAAAATGTTGTTAATCCCTGTGTTGTAAGTACTAATTAAAAATTTATTTAGCACAAACATGCAATATATTTTTAGCAAAAAAATTGTATGGAAAATACGTGGAAAAAATATCCGTACCTAATTAGATATTATCCATGTCCATGAATTAGATAGTATTCATAGGGCTTATAAAATAATTTTAAAAACGAACCACTATTTCGTAATCGATAAATAATCATTTTAAGAAGAACTTCTAATGCTCAGATTAAAAATGCAGATAGCAATTTAATGCAATAAAATGTAAAAAAAATATAACTTTTTTAAGCATTATATCATACAATTTTGTTATTCTGGTCGATTGGTTTCAAAATTTCTGAAATAAACGTACTAGAATGGTGATATTTTCTTAAAACTCATAGAGAACATTCACATTTACACATGCATAGTATATACTATAACTACTATAAAAAGACTATACTAAAAAATATCATAACTTGAGTATGATTTGAATGATGATTCAGTAGCTGAAACCCTTTTGCTTAAAAATCAGTATTCTTGTAGTTTATTTATTCTTAAATTGTACAAATCAAAAGATATATAATAACAGTTAAATAAATTTTAATAATTTCTCCGTGAATAATTTTTTACAAGCAACACGCAAACATAGATGTTTAAGTAAAATTTATTGAGTAAAATTTATTGAGGTCCCTCAAATACTTCGAATTATTTTTCAGGCTTCTTCTGGACAGCAAATATATAATATATGTAAAGCTATGTATGTATAGTTAGGTACTTATCAAAAAACCATTACCGATGACTCTGTCATTGTAAACTATAAAAGTGAAAATCATTTGCTGAGTTGATGCAGTTGTAACCTTTATTTGTACGTCTGAGCGCACGAATAGCTTATTTTTCATTAAAAATAAATCCTGGGCCTACATAATACTCTGGTGTTAATTTATTAATATACGTTATAAACAGCTGCGTTCATACACAGAATAAATTCATCATCCGAAAAATTGCACGTAAGAACAATTATTGTATTAATTTTATCATACCGTGACTTTCTTGTCAACGTTTAACACTTATTTTACTTAACATGATTGCATTGTCTTATATTTTTTCATTAAACTAGTGTAAAAATATCTGATTATGTCTTTGTTTTATTTCCTAATATTATTTAAAATTTTAAATTTACATTCTTACTGAAAATTTAGAATACAATTTACAGTTGAAGGTGATTTATTCATCAAATCACTATAAATATATGAAACATATTAACACATAAATTAAGTATTCGCGATTACTAATAGATTGATAGTACTCTGAAAAATATACGTCATCTAACTTAACAAAAGAACATTGCTCTTAGGTTATAAGGCAGGCCAACTACTTAGTTATGGCTACGACTGTCACCATCTCTGAATTTTCTTGTCCACAGGAAGTTTTTTTCAACTTGTCAACCTCGTCCACATATCACACGAAAATTAATAATTAAACAAAAGCTGTGGATCTACTGTGGAGTCCATATACTAACAACTGATCGTCTGCAAGTAGATGGTAAATATATCGTTGACAAATATGCCCAGCGGTAGAAATCACGGTAGAATTACGCTTCCCAGATACACTTGCCATGAGTGTGGAAGACAGTATCCCTTCCAAGTGAGTCTTGACCACCATTTGATGGTGCACAAAATCTTCAAGTTTGACGATAGTAGAGGAACTCTATATTCCATAAAATAAGTCAATGTTTATGGACTCAAGAACCTTTACAAGCTACAAAAAGAGGTTCGCGGATGATTAATTGTCAATCCAATGATATAAATAAAAAATTCTTTAAAAATAACGACAATATTTAAGTTTACTGAACGACCTTTTGTACGATATCGCATATAGCTACATCAGTTATCTAACAGTTTTAGTAATCAAAGTTAAATTCGGCACCTGATAAATTTATAAACTACCATCAGTCGTATCAAACGTTTAGAGACATGATTTAGGCATGAACAATTTTTTTACAATATCACTACTTTGATTTTTTTCTGAAATGTTCAAAACCGCGTGTTCAGTACTTTTTCATTACTTTTCTGTGCTGGATAATGTTTAAAATCTATGAACGTTTGAGAATCTATTAACATTCTCTAAATACTCATATTATAATATTATAATAAAGGCATTATTTAATAGTCTTTCAAGAAGCATTAAGTCAATGGCTGACTAGTAAAATACACAGAAGCTCAAATATTCAATGAATAATTCTTGTTAAGATTATCCTTCTGATAAGTAAAATGATAAGTAAATATATGATTGTAATAATCATTAGGTGACGTATCTTTTCTTTCTTCTATACTATTTGAGTCATTAAAGCAACTTAACTGATACGTACTATATCGCAGTCAAGGATCGTCTCAGTGGAATATCTTTTGTTTCTTCAATCCCAATATTTTATTGAACATCACTATAATCTATATTTTTCGATAAAACAAGTTAATTAATAATCTTTTTCAGCATTAGCATGTAATTGTCCTACTCATTTGTTTACACTCGAATATTATCAAGCTATACTGTTTACAAAACTATAATATTATTCTCCAATGCATATATAGAATCCATGCTATGAATAAAAATTAAGTACAGAGACAGCTTTTCAATGTAATTAACAGTAAATTTTTGAAACACACTTACATGTCAATGTAAACTTTATGATTCAATTGGTATTAAAAAAAATCAATGTAAAATGAATCAAAAATATATTTAAGTATTGCGAGTATGGCAAGAAAATTTTTTTCAGACGTTCTCTTCGTAGATATTTAATGGTTCAATCATTACAATTTCATAATGATGCGTTTAGTGAATTTGAAGTTTACGTAACTTTTACCTGTTGAACCCGAGTTGACAATCTTTAACTCCAAACAAGGAGGTGTGACATCAAATTTGCATTTAAGCTTAGAGTAATTAGATTTCACTTTCCACAATGGTAGTCCTACATTACTTTTCCAATATTGTTGTCTCCGTTTTTTTTCGAATAATTAAGCTGTCATGAAACAGCTGAAAAAAAAAAAAAAAAAAAAAAAATTGCCAACTCAAGCACAATACACGATGTGCCCCGTCAATTCAAAGCAACATTATCACCTCGTAATCATATCCGTCCCCGAATCGACAAATTCCTGCTGCTCCTGAAAAATATAAGCTCAAGCACATCATAAAAATTTACTGCGTATCCCAATACCAATCCGTACATCAGTTTCCAATAGACTAGAGGAAAAAAAATCCTCGCAAGCACCACGCACCGATCGCATCAACCGGAATTACACGACTCCTCCTCTGGACCAAGGAACACGTAAGACTACGTGTACAAGCGAGGCGTTAAAAAATTTGTAAAATTACCAGAGGGAGCAGCCAGAATGCAGAGATAATAATCGGCACCGCGGGAGGGAAAGCGCGTTTAGCTCGAGGCTGTCACCTACGCCACCTCCTCTCGTCCACGCGTCGTAAGGATACACATGGATGCATGGAGATACTCCGCAACTGCGTGTACCTACTTACTTGTTATCTCACAGTTGCCTCGAGCAGAGACGAGTCACCTCGGGCCGTTTAGGGCCCCGTTTTTATGCCACTAGGCGCACAATATATACGTGACCCTGCGCTACCGCGTAAAAAAGCACACCGGGTAATTATTCATCTAGATATAAATTGTCCAGCTGCGCTTGCCTCGTATTATTATATACACCGACACAGGCGTGGGGCAAACTTTTGTGCCGATCGGATTGAGAGGTCACTGCATCACCGCGCGGGCGATCGGCTCGAGAGTGAGCAATAAATCATTCAATCTGCGTGTCGGACGTATCGAAGCCTAGAGATTGTGCGATTTTTTGCACCTAGAAAATAATTTTTCGAGCCTGCGCGAAAAAAACAATGCATCGCTTTGAGTAGAGCCGACCGTACACACGTATTATCAGATCGGCGCAGAAAGTATGTGAATAACGAGAAAATCCTCCGGCTGAAGGGTCCTTTTGAGCTTCGAGAGCTATTTGGTGTTTGCCAACCGAATATGGACTAATTTTCAATCCCCGGGCTCCCAGTAGTCACTGCAACATCGACGTTGCCACTTAGACAAAAAAAGAAGAAAAAAAAAAATGCTAGCAAATCTGTACGCGTTAGCCGGTAATTTGTCTCTCCTCGTACTCACATAGAAACGGAGGGGGGGGGGGGTGGAAAGAGTCCGATTTCGTAATCTCGACTCTCCCACCTACGCTCACGCCGGGAGCAAGCCGTAAAGTAAGTACCCTGTACGTAAGGAAACGCAGTCAGCGCACAGTAGTACTTACATAGACACCAACAATCATCCTCCTCCTCCAATACAGCTGCTGATTCAAATATATATATATCCGGCAAGGAGAGTTGATTTGGGACCATACCGATTTGATACCGATATACACCTAATAAGCCACGTGTAGTCCAATGTTGGAAGAAAAGGATACACGTTGTGTATACCATACACCTACAGGCGGTGGCAGGGCAATAATCTAGTGCCCACAGACAGGGCAGGAGGTGCACAACGAGCCGTTGCATTACATGCACGAGGACTCTATGTGTACGTGCAGCCGATGCATAATCCTGGAGGGAGAATTTCCAGACTCCACACAATAATCGAGTTTCCCAACGTTTACCTACCTATACCTTGTTCCCTTCCACGTTATCGCCATCGTTCGAGGCTGCACGGAGAAAGAGGAAAGGTAAGGGAGGGGGCCGCTGCGTCCTTCGATCCGAGCGCCGATTCATCGATCGCCTCGAAGCCCGCTGGCCGATCTGCCGATCTTGAGCGCTCGAGGCTCGTTTTTACCGCGCCTGGGTACCAACTGGTTTTTCTCGCGTGACAGCCCACGAGATCCTCAATTTCGAAAATGATACAAATGCACTCTCCGTGTGGTTCCGTTTTTTTTGTGGTGTAGGTGTTTACCGTGTATAATAGAATCGATGCGAAACGTGCAAATGGATACAATTGGGGGGGGGGGGGGGAACACGCCTCGCGATCGGCCCGAACTTCACGTGTGAAAGTCGGGTTTTCGTACACAGATGTTTTGCGACCACGGCCACTTGGATCCTTTTTTTTTTTTTCACACACGTATGGTGCATTTTGCACATAATTACACGGGCAGCACGTAATGTGAGCCGGCCACGGGCATAAATCTTTTTCGGACTTTTCGAGCAGCTCGCGAAAGGCATTCTTTTATCCCGCCCGTGGGTTGTGCAATTCGCATATTCGCGGAAAAAGGAATCCAGTCCTACGGTGTGTATCCTAATCACCATACTTTGTCGTTCGCCCTGTAATTGCGTCCCGTGCAGCAAAGGGAAAAAAAAAAAAAAAATCTCCAAAACAATCATCAGCCACCGTGGCGAAAAATCCGAGGCGCGTCAACGAGGTGAGCGCGAGAGGCGGCTTTTTGCGTCCGATTTCATTAAAGAAAGCGCCGCACCGAGCTATAAGTGCCTCAAGTGTGCTTATAAAAGAAAACAAAACATGCTGCATCTCGCGAGTCGCGTCGTATTGCGACACGTGTAATTGCCGATAGAGAGACTCCGAGCGGGGACCTCCTTTTTTTGTTATCCCCCTCGTCTATACCGGGCACTTGGGCTCGACCGAGTTTCCTCCTACTATACTCTGATCGATGGAATCGTGAGAAGATTCAGAGTGTCTTTTTTCCATTTTCCTTTTCACAAGCACTAAATTGTCCTTTGGAATCATTGACCGTACGAAGATTTTCGTTTTCCAGGGGAGCAAAAAGGGGGTGGAGAATCATGGGCGTGTACGTCTCTAGGTGAGATTACGCAAAATCGTCGTCTCTGGCTAATGGAGAGTGACATGGGGAGGTGGGGAGGCTTAATTACTTCAAGCGAAGTGGCCGTGCACTGTTAATTCCGCTTTTGGTTTCTCGAAACTTCCTAATTGATGGTTAATTGGCAGCTAAAAAAAAAAAAAAAAAATCACACCATACCAAGCTCCGATCGAACGCCCCACCCATAGATTGACTTTTCCTCATTGCTGTACCCTGTACGGTACTTACCTACCGTGTATTCTTCTTTGTCTTCATAAAAAAAGCTCGGAGCCATTTTTTTTACCTTGGAGACCCAAATTTATTCGCAGGGCCGTTAATCCAGTACAGCTTGGATTGGCCAGCGATCGTATAATATCTGGCAATAACAAATAAACAAACACACGAAAGAGAGCGAAAGAGAGGGGGGCTGGAAAGCAAGTGCTGTTATAACAGCAGCAACAGTGATTACGTGTATCCCCCGCGAATTCCGCGAGCGCGCATGTGTTTGCTTTTTCGCTTGTCCGTATGCGTTTAGTCCCAGATTATCAGTCGGCCCCCCCATACGGCTCCCTGAGCTCACACACCCAAATATATACATGCACTTGTAGATACCGGGGTGTGTGTGCGCAGTCAAATTAATACGCGTGTATTCCGTCAACCGGCATATTCGTTCATTGGTTCGCTCACGCGCTACGCGATTACTTTCTCCTGCAGAGGCTACGCACAATCCGCAAGTACTTTACACACGCGCGCGCAGATCGAGAATTTCTTACGTTCTTTCGCTTTCATCCCCTGCCTGCCTACTTTGCAAGTGGGTTTGCCAAGTGTGTGTAGCACGGTAGTCCGCGCTCTCGTTTGCGTTGGGATTGCGATCTAGTTTGCGGAACGCTTACGCGGGACTTGACAGCCTGAAATCGTGATAACTCCGAAAATATTATGTTACAGGCTCAATCGATTGCTCCTTTGCATTTGAAAATTGCCATATCCGGAAAATTGATAAACTCTCTTGCAATGTAAGGTATTTTGCCGAAAAATCATTGGTAACGACTGTACTCCAACTACCGGTCTATCTCTAATGCCAACACGTTTCCAACGGATTAGCCCACACTCTGCATATATCAATGACTCCCGGAAATGAGAAAGAAAGCTCTTAAGACAGCTGTACACTAGATTGCAATAGATGGAGCACAAAATATTCATCCGATATGTTAAAATCGGGGCGTAGCCCAAACTGCCAAGAATTAAGTCAATTAGCCGATCGGCAACGATACCCTTCCACGGCTGTTTGTTCATGCGTTTCTCAGATCATAGACTGTGAGAACTTTGCCAAAGAGGACTTGTACGGTGGGGAAAAAAGTTTCAGGACCCTGTGTGCGGCCGATCATCGGTATACGGCCAATTACAAAGAGGAAAAATCGAAAAATTGCCCCAGCCCCTGACCCGATTGAATTCGGGGTTCTCGCAAAATCCATACACCGGGGGGTCATAAATATTCATCGAACTTGCTCCGAATCGGTATTAATAGATACAAATCACCGGGCACGAGACGCAACGCAAACAACGTTTCGCGAACACGAGTCGTACCGGTCGGATACGGTAGAAATATACAAATACACTCGCACATATATACAAGGCAATAAACGTAACGGGGCATAAATCCTCGGGTGCATGTGAAATTTCGCAGATCTGCCGTTATACCTCGGTGTAGAAGCAAAAAAAAAAAAAAAAAAAAAAAAAAAAAAAAAAAAAAAAAANCAAAAAGGCGCGGGTCGATTATAAAACACGCGCTCGCCCCACATTATATACATAACTCGGTGCGCACGTATATCTATAACTCGTGCGCTGGCGTGCGTGAGCACCAACTTCCTATTCGGTTGAGCAATGCTCGGTATGTCAACGAGATGGTCCGTCGAGATGACCAGCTAAAGGGTCTGAAAGTGCTCTTTTTTTTCAAAAAAAAGAAAAGAAAAGAGTTACGAAAAGGATATATTGTGTATTATACATAGACTCTCGGAGGAGGCGCCCCAAGATATAACCCTAAAAAACGCGCGACCATAAACTTTCGCAAACTTCCTTTTCGAGCATCCGCAAAAGTAATTTCCACTCTGGTATTCCAGCAAATCGTCGCTGCACAATGCTCGAATCAACGCGCTCGAGGATGAAAAAAAAAAATAATGAGAACTCCCACGTATCTACGGTTCGCGATCCCAAACTTTACGGTTTGGTGCTTGTGTGTATAATACTCACCTTCTACCACACGTTATTCGAGAGGGCAAATCATCATGCATATCGTATATGCCAGTAGTACAAGCACCGACGCTTTGTGCGTCGTGAAGCAAGAAAGAGAGATAGGAAAACCCCTGAGGGACTGAATTTCAACCCCAGCCTCGAGCGTGCTTTAGTCCATATTTTGGCGGTGCACGTCGTTAGTACCTAATTCACGCGTGCCCGCGAGAGGCGACGTATATAGCGCACGGCTCCTGTGTAATTAGGAATTTAAAAAGTATAGGTGTAATAAAACAAGGCTCTCTGGACTCGTAGTAAACTGTGTACACACGCGGTACTTAGATACGCGGATGAAGAAGATGGCCCTGGAAGGTATCTGTTTTATTTTCGTTTTAGGAAGTCTCCCTCTCTATTTTTTTTTTTTTTTTTTTTTTGGAAAGTTCCCCCCCTCTCTATTTTTTTTTTTTTTTTTTTTTTCAAAGGAGAATCACCGGAAATTAAATGTAATCTACGTTATTTTTTAAGATCTTTTTTTTTTTCAAAACCCCATCACAAAAAAATGCGAATGCGCGCAGAATTGAGAGCCCATTCAGAGCATTAGAATGGCGACACCGTCCGAAGTGGTGATCTGCTGAGCAAACGCAATTTTTCACAATCTAAATCAAGCAAACGAACTTGAGTCGATTACCGGACGATTTGTCACCCTATAGAGCTTCGGAATAGAGAAGTGACTGTACATGCAATTGCACACGCGCAATCCTAAGAAATTCACCTCGATCGGAGCGCGCAAGTATCGAGTGCATACAATGCGGTGCGAACAGCGCGTGGGTGCTTCCCTAACGATTCCTCTTACCGACTCGGTAAAGCGTGGGCTCGTCCCCCCCCCCCAACGCGTGTTTGTATCCGTCACGATTGAATTTGCAATTAATGCCCCGTAATCGTTTTTACACGTTTGTTTGCACAAAGTTACAGTTTAATGGGTCAAGGAGCGATCGAATTATGACGCGCTTTCCTGCACATTTTGCGCTGCAAAAAAAGAATAAAAGTTAAAAACAATGGCACCATCACCATGGGCGAGAGGATGTATTTTTAACTCTGACATTACGCGTTACGCCGTGATGATTGAAAATTATAAAGTAGGTGTGCCCTGGGATTGTATATACATGCATGGCGGTCATTATTAACGATCGCCATCGTCCTTTTGCCACAGTCATCGGCGTTTCCCAACGCCCCGTCCCTCTTATCTAAACTTTGACCGATGCTGCGCTTAGAACCGCGACACGCGAGCGCGACTGCGTTGCACCAGCTTTACAAATAAGGCGCATTACGGAGTCTTGGGTTTATTAACGACTGGCGCGCGATACGAAGAAAGCACGGCATTTTTCGACGCGCCTATATTCTTTCCGTATGAATCATGACTTTTCCGCGCGAGTGTAGGCACTCAAAAACGAGGGAGAAGTGGATGACGGCAGTCCGAATCCTTTATCAACAGCTAGGCGCGATAGGTCATCCCTGAGTTGCAGCTATTAATTCCCAAAACTCGCGAAAGTTTTTTTATTTTATTTTTTCCATGGTCCCGTTGTTTTTCGTAACTCCTGCGGGTGAGTGGGGGGGGGGCGATATGCCGTGATTTACCGGAGAGAGCTGAAGCTTATACACACGTGAATCAGCAGTCAAAAAATTCTCGAGTACCCATACCACACCCACGTGTCGTGTGTGCACGTAAGCGTACGATGGGCAATCACATACTCGGCAGCTACTACCGCGGACCATTGTGTGTACAGTGTACGCGCATGCGATTAAGAGATCATCGTTTGCTCGCGAATTTCGCAACCGCGACAAATAGCACGGCAGCCGCGCGCGACTGTGTTTCATGCGAGAAATTTTGCGCAACGGGTTTGGCTGTGCTCGAGCCGTCATTTTTCAGGAAGACGCGATCGCATGTGCGTGAGAGGAAAAGATGAAATGGAAAAGCCAGAGAATAATTGAAAAGTATGGTGGTCGACGAGAAAAGCAGGAATTTTCAGTGTGTCTCTGTTTCCCACGTTACGGGTGTAAGGACATCGGTGGCTTCTATACACGTAATGTCTCCCGATTTTGTTTTTGTTTGGCTTTTCGTTCGAGCTTGAATAGTTGTTAAATTGTTCGTGAATGAAGTGTAATTGTCGAGGGAGCGAGCGCCAAAAGTTTTTGCACGCGATAATGGCCATCCGAGTTAGATGGATGAAAACGCGAGTGCTGAAATTTGACTCGTCCCCCCCCCCTGCCCTCCTTTCGCCGCCGATTTGTGCGTGTGGATACTGTTACGGTGCTCCGTTACTGCCGTTTGTCGAAAGTGTTGAAATCTATGGTTTACGTGGTGCGTGTACCTAGTCGTTGCGAGGAAACAAAATAAATTAGCTCTGGTTTTTACCTTACCCCAGAACGTGGGGATCATCGAAGGGATCAATCGGTTGAGCAATGCTCGGTATGTCAACGAGATGGTCCGTCGAGATGACCAGCTAAAGGGTCTGAAAGTGCTCTTTTTTTTCAGACAACTGACCATAAGAGAGATTTCTTATCTACTGTTATTCTTTACTAGTTGTATTTATTGCTTCTACTTGTTGCAAAATTTTCTCAGTTGTAGGTATCCTAAAACTCAAACTCAATGTGTATGTTGTTTTTAACTTTTTTGAAGAAATTCATCGGTTCAAATATTTCGATCCTCGTCAAAGAATTGACCATAGCCCCCAAAAAGCCACCTTTACCTTGTAAAATACCAAAAATGCCACACAACGGACTGGCCCATCACATGGCGTACCGAAACATACCGATCTCGTTCCCAAGAAGCTCGTAACCGATATCAAAACCGCGCAATGCCATCGATACCTTCTCCCCTCCCCTAATGTACCATACAGACCCACTGACCGGCCTGAGTCCTCGGGACCAAAGGGGGATATACACAAGTACAAGCCCACCTTGGTATACGCACACGCTCACGCACGCCCTCCCCCGCGCTCTCGAGCGAAAGACCTGGGCGCATAATATACCCGTATATACGTGTAGCTCGCAGTGGTGCGGCAAAGCCACCGGCGCTGCCGCAAAAGAGAGCCGCGCTTGCTCGCAGGCACCGGCAGGACTGTCTTAAAGTCCGAGCTCGCAGAATCCCCGGCTTCAGTCACAGCTCAGACCTCAACCGATCTGCCGATCGCGACTACCTTCCCGACCCCCCCTTTTTTTTTAAAGAAAAAGGGAAGTAAAATAAGAAGAGTAGAGAGGAGCCATCCTTCCGGTGGAGGGACCGATGTCTCGGGCTTGGAGCCGATTTTCCTGCAGAAACCGATTTTCCGCGCGACGACTGATCGGATAGAAACGCGACCCTTTTTTTTCCCTTGGAGGTAAAAGAGAAGACATTTGTTATTTGTTTGCCTAATCGGAGTTGGTGAGAAATTGTGCAAGATAACGTCGAGCGAAGAGGACGAGCTGGCAGGATGGCGCGTCAATCCCGACGCGTGTGCCACCTGGTCGGGCTTTTACTGCTGATCTGTACCGCGACTGCGCTGAGTAAGTTGTGCTTTTGCTACGTATATAGCCCGTGAAGATACGGCGCCTACCTTTTCCCTCTAAAGTGCTCGGGATATCTTTATTTTTTCCTCCTACATTTTTGGAAAAGTGTGTGTTTGTGTGTATCCAAATTAACGAACTTTCGTGTGCCTGTAGACCCAAAATTTCCTTGGAAAACACGGTAATCGCGAAAAAGACTCAAAACGCAATCGATTGCGCAATAGTGGACTTTCCTGATAACATGGACATACTTAATTATTATCCAACGCGCCAAAAGTGAAAATTTTATTACAAACGCGCTCGGTCGTAATACATTGAATTTATGGAGATGTTGAATGATAATTTAATGGCTCATCCGTATATTAACATTTGATTTATATAAGTCAAACTGTAATTGAAAATTACTCACGTTACACGCTTGACAATTGTTCCCTCTCGAGATGAGCCATGAAAATTACACATCTCGTACATGTATACATGCATGCCTCTGCTCTCATTACTCACATTGTTCCGCTCGTCGATTTGCATGAATGTATACACTAGCGCGAGATCTTTGCTTCGCCGATCGTGAAAAAACAAACCAACGCAACAACTTTGATGACAATTTCTTTGCCTCTGGTAACGTAAATCGTTTTGGATTTTCATCAGTTTGTTTGTCCTCCTCTACCACACCCCGCGGAAGTGGGAACGCGGACGACCAACTCCCTCCACCGTATGTTTTGACCATATTTTTTTTTTTTTTATATTGGTTTTTTTATTGTCAGGATGCTCCTCCTCGGAAGCAAGAAGTTTCCTTTCTTCGATTCCGCTTCACCGCAGGCTAGGTGCGCTGTTTATGCTGCTGCTCGCGTAAGAGCAAAAAAGCCCGCTTTCGCGGAAAAGTCGCTCGGCCGGAGGCGCATCAGCTGTTGGGTGGTTTCGTATATGCCGCCACAGGAGTGCAATTTATACCTGTATGTACGTTTACCACTGCCTGCGGTGCAATAGAGCGCTAAGCTCGTATAGGATGTGGCGTCTCCGCGGAATTTCGCGCCTTATGATAATGTATCGCCTTTTTTTCCCCTATTCACTGCTGGAAACTATTTTTTACTAGACTTTTTTTTTCCTGCACGTGCCTTCCGCATTTTTGCTCCGTGTTTCTATATCCGTAAATTCATTTGCAACTTGAAAGTAATTGAAATTTTAGAAAAAAGGCACCTGCGAGGAGGAGGAATTGATAAATGTGCCTTTTCGTGAGCTGAAAAACAATAGCATTAGCATGTATATACTTGGCGCCTTATGTCTTTATTTTTCAATTAAATTATCATCCAAAGGATCGCAGACCCGGAAGATTTATGCCCGATACGATATACAACACCAAGCGCTTATTGTCGTGCTAAGCTTATACATCGAAAGTAACTCGAGATCTTTTTTGAATTGATCCTTTGGCTCGGGTATCCCGTATATACTAATGCTCGATGGTATTTCGATTAGGATATCGGTTTGCGTGCGCATTTAATTTTTTTTTTTTACTTTTTTTTTCCAAGATAACAAATTAAAGGTATTATCGGGTTTTACGGGGACACACGAAATTTTCGCTAATCGCGTACTACGCGTCGAGCGCTGTAATAATAAGTTCCACTTGTTTGCTAGTCGGCAAAAAGGCGCGGGTCGATTATAAAACACGCGCTCGCCCCACATTATATACATAACTCGGTGCGCACGTATATCTATAACTCGTGCGCTGGCGTGCGTGAGCACCAACTTCCTATTTCGAGGGAGAGAGAGAGAGAGAGAGAGTGTGCTAATTTAGCTGTGAAATGGAAAAAATTTCGTCTACTTGTACGGCTACTCGCGGCTAATGAAACTGTAAAAGGTAAATTCCGGACGATATGGTTTTTCCGAGCGAATGACGCGCACCTCCGTGATGCAAAGGAGCGAGGATTGCGTCGTCGTTGGCAGTGATGTCACACGTGCCAGTTTTCCGGCTCCCTCGCTTTTTCTCCGTGGATTTCCGCCGCTCTGCCATTGACAATACTATTCTCTACGGTCGTGTATAACATTACGTTTCTGTAAAAATAAAAAAATAAAAAAAATAAAAAAGAAAAGGTTGTGAACCAAAGCACACAAAACGTCTCTACGTATACTTGTATATTTCACGTATCGAACAATGAAATCATTACCATTTACCGGGGAATATACGACCCAAGCTCTCACGGAAAAAAAATCAGAGCCGCACAAATGAGATCCGCTCAAAGTAAGATGTATATACCGTCGATTTGTACGGGAATATATTATATAAAAAGTAACTTTATAAAGGTAACCAACCCGATACCCCATTTTTTTCCCTCTCCTCATGCTCAATCAAGTAAATCGCTTACAACATTCGAGTCGCACGAGCCTGGATACATAAGTAAGAAAATAAAAGGGCCTGAGAAAAGTACGCGGGAGACCATTAGCTGACACCGCAACAATTAAAAAGGAGACCGACTCGCCCCTGAATTTCAACGCTTCTCTCCTTCGATTGTTGCGAGGCGCACGATTTCTCAATTAAATGTATTTGCCTTTCAACACCAACCTTTGCTTATTATCAAATATTTTCGCTCCCACCCACCAACACCGTAAACTGCTCATCGCAACCCAAGCATATACAGTAAATTGTCCCATTTTGTCATTGCAGGATGTCCAGACGGTGCAGCATCTCTGGGGCGGGAAGTGGTTTGCTACACGTCGACTCGGGAGCTCGACCTGCTGGAGAACGCGCTTTGCAGCTGCACCACGCTGGTCCACCAAGGCCACGACCTGCAGAGCCTCGACGCTTCCGGTGAGTACACCTATGTGCCTCTCTACAAGTTGCAACAAACCAAGAGTGAGAGGTAGGGAGAAGCTCCTTTGACGCCTCCGGTGCTCAGTTGCCTCTCGTAGCGCGTGGGTGTCCTCTTTTCTTTTTCTTTTTTTTTTTTTTTTTCTCTTGCGCATACAACACACACGCGATGATTCTCTCTCGATGCGATGACGACGCTGTTTAAGGCAACGAGCTGGTGCTGATGAAGGTGCCACAATTAAATGCGATATTTGACTCGCGAGTCCAGATTCCTCCTTGCATAGTTTCGGGTATGCCGAAAAATTCTTTTGATTTTCCCAACAGCAATGGTATTTCTTCACTGGCGCAGCGACCCCTCCTCTCTTCTGGAGGGAATAGCGTCCAATTATCGTTAAATTATTTCATTAATCTCTCCGGTGGAGCTCCCTGCGCAAGACACAATACTTGCCAAACAACAAAAAAAAACTCGATTGCGCCGGACAATCTCTTTTTCTTCTTTAGCCGTGTATAGGTGCGTACAGAAGAAAGCCCATCCCCTCGTACGGCACCTCGAGTGATACGAGTACGCACGCGCATCGTCAGAAGAGGGCTTGTGGAACGAGGCCGGCTGGAGCTGATGCACACGCGTGCCCCAGCGAAGGCGCGCACCTTTGGCGATATTTCGCAATCGTGAGCTCGACAGAGCAATTAACGAGCAATCATCACGTCCGAGCGTCCACTTTGTCTTTGCTAGAGGGGAAAAAAAATAACAATAACAACAGCCGCAGCTGTAGAAGGATTGCAGACCGAGAAATCGGTGGCTTTGGTCCGACCTGGATGGCAGACACGTGTTTCGAGACGCATTGCTGATTTATGAGTGATATAAAAATGCATCGTTTGAGAGTGTGTTTGGGTCGAAAAAAACCTCGGTAGCGATGGGAAAGTGCACAATACACCGGAGAGAAGTACAGAGAGCCTTAAAATTATATCGAAACATTGACCGAGGTGTGTTTTTGCTTTACATAATAATTTACAGCTCGGGCCAGCTTGTGCAACGCCTGGAAACAGAGAGAACGTATACATTCATTCGCAAATACGAGGTTCGGAAAAAAGAAAAAAAAAAAAAAAAAAAAAACGAGCTCGCGAAAGTTTCGAGCTAATGGAAGTAAATCACCGGGCGAAAGCCGATTTTCATCCTCCCTCTCGCGCGGAGATCGTGGGTTATCAATTAACCATACGTGATTGCAATTAGCGTGTAAAGAGTACCATTAAAAAAATCCTTTGGTTAATTATATTTTCGCTGTTGGTCCGCAAAGCTACGCATAGCGTTAGAAATGGAGATCGGTATGACTACCAGCAGGCGGATGGTGTCCGAAATTTGATAGGCGTGCGCGCCCACCTGGAGCCCATCTCGTGCCACATATACCCCCGATACGTATATATATATATTTTGGGCCTAGCTGCAGGCGATTCGCGAACTTGTTTCTTCATTGTTGTGTCCCCCACCTTACGGGATATCAATGTATTTCGCGTTACGCAACGCGCACACGCGAATCTGCAAAAGGAACCAGCCTCGAAATCGGATCGAAAAGATTGCGTTGCCAAGTTGAAAAAAAGCTTGTGCGTAAATACGAGGACCGGCCTGATGAATATTTACGAGCGTCCTTTTTCTTTTACACGGCAAGCCCTTACCTGCATGATCGGTTGCATCTGTGTACTTTACCGATCTTTTTTTTTTCGTTCTGTGATTTTTAGTACCTTCTTTTTTCGTCACGGAGGAAGAAATTGGATTGCTGCACCCTTTTTTCCCTTAAAATTTTATGATTAATCGGCTTTTACGGTGTTATATCCAAGATAATATATAATATTCATTTTCACAATATTCAGATTTTACGATGCAGTGGTTTTCTACGCGTGTATCTTTGGCAATTCAGCGGTATGTTTATTAATTATGCGCCATTGTTTTCTACTCGAGTGTGTATCTCGAACAAAAAAAAGCCATCGTAGAGCGAGTGTAAATTAGCATATTTTAAATCCCGATTAAAATTCTTTGTAATGTACAATAAGTGATTACACCTCCTCTTAGTAAACGATATATCCATGTCCGAGGGATCGGTCGTTGAAAAGTTGCAAAAAAGTTTAATCGTTCAGCCTTGGTGTTTCATCGTCTGCTCTTGTGATTAAACTTTATTTCTTAGCAATAAAATCGTCATAATTATTTATCAAGGTTGGTAGTATTTAAACAAAATTTCTACATAGTTATATCAATCATTTAAATATAAGTCATGGAGTAATTGAAAGCACAGTAGATGAGAATAACTATTGAATTTATTAATCAAATAAAGTTTTAGTCAAGCAATCAATACTTAATGAAAAATAATAATAAATATTATTAATCTTTCAACTGTTAATCATTGTTTAGTTGGATAAAAAATTGTTAACTTCCATGTATCTGCAAGGGTATCGATAGACGTACGCTAGAAGTCATTCAATATATTCCAATCATAATTTCCAAACGATGCATCGATATGTCACAAAATGCCCCCAACTCGTGTCACCAGGGCCCCATACAGTTTTCAATTTATTTTGCTAGTCCATTATAACTTTATCATTATCGTCCACAGCAACGAGCCATGAATTTCCATCGGACTCATGTAACCCGCCGATACTACCCACCAGCCCGTGGGCGCAGTACTAATACGCTCGCGCTGCAGGTCTCGTTTCGAGACGATGATATAACAAGGCGTCTGGAGCCTCATTAGAGAGGATTGAAAATGTACGAAATCGAAGTTATACCAAGAATCAGAGGAAAAGCTAAAAGTATTAGTACGTTTGCCGAATTCGTGTGGACTGTCAATAGGTACTACTGACAGGTGGTCAATTGCTCCTCGGCTTGTCGATGCCGAATTGGAGTTTGACAACCACGTCGTCGGACGAGTTAATTAAAAATAGTGTATTTTCGTATATACTTTGCTCGATGGTAGCTATAGATGATAATGCAGAAAAATTGGGATTATTCAATCTCGGGCATACCCACAATGACGTAACAGAATACAAGTAGACCATTCGATTGCGATGATCGGCAATCGCTCCGATTGATCGGTTTGCAAAAAATGCTGAAAAATCAACAAAGTTGCCATATGTATACTTACAAAAGAGAAATTATCAATTGTACAAGTGCACGTTGGTCCCAATGGCTTATAATCAACCGGGCACCCAATGGCCATATTTCACTTTGGCTCGTGTTGGCAAGTGCGTGTGTAAGGTAAGCATATAACATACAACGTGCAGCCACTTTGTGTTTCCAGTAGACCGACACGTGAGTGTATACGAGCATAACAGCCTCGCGTGGCCCACAAGTAGTCCGGGTCTGGGTGAAAAGTGAAAGCCCGAGCGTCCGTCGTCGGGGAGACGCCGCTCCAATTGAGCAAATTGACGGGCGGGGGAGGAGCGCGCGTCCTTCGTTTGAATTTACTTTCGTTGCGGCGAGGGTACTTATGATATACCCACACCCGCGTGCGGTTCATTACATATATATATATATACGTATTTCGTTGCACGCGTTTCGGGTCTTACCGCATTCGAGACATTGAATTTGCGATTGTACAACTCGCAATGCGTTTTTCCAATCTCGCGCGGTCACGAGAGTCCGCGTCGGGAGTATCTTTAGGGTATCCCCAATCGGCGCTTGTCTTACAAAAGATTTTTGGTGGTTTGGCGAGTTGTGCGTGTACATGAATGCCAACTAAAGAGGTACTTACGTTGCATTGGTGGCTCAAGAAATAAAGTAAAATTTTTGCATCACGTGTATGAAATTAAGTATTTAAATAATTCAGATACTTTGATTTACGCGGCAAATGAATCCAAATCCGTGTTTTGGAGCCAGGGATGGGTTTTACGTTCGAAATTGTTGAAGATTTAATAATCATCAAAAAATCTGTAGTTCAATGGTTTTGTATAGTTCAACGTTACACTAATTTATGGTTTAAAGTGATAAAATGATACTTTTTGTCATTCTACACCATGACTGGTACAATCAACACGAAATCCTTAAAACCGTGCGTATCCTATGTATGATATTTAATTTGACTTGGACATAATTTTGCTTTGCTAATATGGACATTGTAACAATACAACAATCAGATAGCTGAACATAAAAGTTTTTTTTCTTTTGTTTCATTAATCATATTTTAATAACTTTTTGGTTACTCATAATATTTTGATAATTAATTACTTACGTGAAATAATATGGTGAGTAACAAATGCGTGATATCTCCTCCGAAATACCTAAAGAAGGCTGTTTAAATTATTTCAAATTGCGATTATTGTAATTTAATGCCTAAGTTTATTATTGTACATTTTAAAGTATATCCATCGGTTTCTTTTATGTCTTTGCCTATAAGAAAAACTTAGTGAGTCTTACCATTAGAATCATGGGTTCTCAAGGATATCCGTTTTTCATTTAGTAAATTCCATGTACGTTGGATATCTTTCTTATCCAATATGGAAAAACTGAAAATAAATCTTGATTAAAACGACATCAATAATACTCAAACGAAGAGCTATAAATTCTAAAAAAAGAGAACTCACTTAGCAATAGTAGAAATCTAATTGGTAATTGGCGTGGAAAGGTACAAGGATTCCGTATTGACTTACCTCTATACCAACAAATAATAAAACTGGTGGTTGACTCGTATCAAACCGCTCCCACCGCGCTTAATTTTAAATAATCACGTAACAAATGTTAGCACTCAGGATTACATGGTTTGAGCTTGCCTACATGTACGTTTATAAGCTCTCGTGTATATAATATATTGTTAATATAAACGCACAGGGTCATGGGTTTAATCCTAGCTCACAATGATTCTATAGGCAATCAATAAGCCCTTACAAAATGCGCGAAGAAACTCACGGGCACTGAAACAGCCAGTTTACAGCTTCTGGTTTCGATAACCAGAGTTGCGCGAATATATATATGAGTGATTGCCGATCGCATAAAACCATCACTAATCTATTGAACACCGAAAGTCGAAGAAACAACCAATAAAATGCATAAATATACATGAAACAGTTGTTCCAGCATTTGAAATTCAAAGGAGCAAGACACACAAAGTGCACGCTCAATTTCCCCGGTATATCGTAAATCGATCGTTTGCGGAAAGAAGTATGGTCCAGCGAGCCGATAAACTCAACAACCGCACCACTCCCGATTGAGATATATATATATATAGTACAATAAGTGATTACACCTCCTCTTAGTAAACGATATATCCATGTCCGAGGGATCGGTCGTTGAAAAGTTGCAAAAAAGTTTAATCGTTCAGCCTTGGTGTTTCATCGTCTGCTCTTGTGATTAAACTTTATTTCTTAGCAATAAAATCGTCATAATTATTTATCAAGGTTGGTAGTATTTAAACAAAATTTCTACATAGTTATATCAATCATTTAAATATAAGTCATGGAGTAATTGAAAGCACAGTAGATGAGAATAACTATTGAATTTATTAATCAAATAAAGTTTTAGTCAAGCAATCAATACTTAATGAAAAATAATAATAAATATTATTAATCTTTCAACTGTTAATCATTGTTTAGTTGGATAAAAAATTGTTAACTTCCATGTATCTGCAAGGGTATCGATAGACGTACGCTAGAAGTCATTCAATATATTCCAATCATAATTTCCAAACGATGCATCGATATGTCACAAAATGCCCCCAACTCGTGTCACCAGGGCCCCATACAGTTTTCAATTTATTTTGCTAGTCCATTATAACTTTATCATTATCGTCCACAGCAACGAGCCATGAATTTCCATCGGACTCATGTAACCCGCCGATACTACCCACCAGCCCGTGGGCGCAGTACTAATACGCTCGCGCTGCAGGTCTCGTTTCGAGACGATGATATAACAAGGCGTCTGGAGCCTCATTAGAGAGGATTGAAAATGTACGAAATCGAAGTTATACCAAGAATCAGAGGAAAAGCTAAAAGTATTAGTACGTTTGCCGAATTCGTGTGGACTGTCAATAGGTACTACTGACAGGTGGTCAATTGCTCCTCGGCTTGTCGATGCCGAATTGGAGTTTGACAACCACGTCGTCGGACGAGTTAATTAAAAATAGTGTATTTTCGTATATACTTTGCTCGATGGTAGCTATAGATGATAATGCAGAAAAATTGGGATTATTCAATCTCGGGCATACCCACAATGACGTAACAGAATACAAGTAGACCATTCGATTGCGATGATCGGCAATCGCTCCGATTGATCGGTTTGCAAAAAATGCTGAAAAATCAACAAAGTTGCCATATGTATACTTACAAAAGAGAAATTATCAATTGTACAAGTGCACGTTGGTCCCAATGGCTTATAATCAACCGGGCACCCAATGGCCATATTTCACTTTGGCTCGTGTTGGCAAGTGCGTGTGTAAGGTAAGCATATAACATACAACGTGCAGCCACTTTGTGTTTCCAGTAGACCGACACGTGAGTGTATACGAGCATAACAGCCTCGCGTGGCCCACAAGTAGTCCGGGTCTGGGTGAAAAGTGAAAGCCCGAGCGTCCGTCGTCGGGGAGACGCCGCTCCAATTGAGCAAATTGACGGGCGGGGGAGGAGCGCGCGTCCTTCGTTTGAATTTACTTTCGTTGCGGCGAGGGTACTTATGATATACCCACACCCGCGTGCGGTTCATTACATATATATATATATACGTATTTCGTTGCACGCGTTTCGGGTCTTACCGCATTCGAGACATTGAATTTGCGATTGTACAACTCGCAATGCGTTTTTCCAATCTCGCGCGGTCACGAGAGTCCGCGTCGGGAGTATCTTTAGGGTATCCCCAATCGGCGCTTGTCTTACAAAAGATTTTTGGTGGTTTGGCGAGTTGTGCGTGTACATGAATGCCAACTAAAGAGGTACTTACGTTGCATTGGTGGCTCAAGAAATAAAGTAAAATTNTTTTGTCATGGTTCGCGCACTTAGAGCGAGTCTTGTATTAAAAATATATTAGAAGAAAAAATAAAAATGAACCACAGCGAAACAAAGAAAAATCATCGAAACAACAGTGCACCATTAGTCCGGCTCTAAAAATCAAAATGAACTCGTTAAGTATGCGCCATTGTATTTCGGTCGTCGATTCCCGAGAAGAAAAACCCCGCGTGAAATATTTATTACAACACCATTCACTGGACGGGTATTATTATACCAGTAAAACGATGCATTCAGCATTTACTTAACTGAAACGACGACGACGACAGCAGCAAAAAATCAACGATTAACACAATTACACGAGCTCGCGAGCAACGGAGTATAGCTCTTTGTCTTCCAGAGCAACCTCAAACCACCGCGGTCGCGTAATTTTAACGCACCTCACGCTACTCCGAAAAATTAAACGCTCACCTTACTCCGTATAATTGCCGTGCATCATAATATAAATTGTTACGTACCAAACGCGTGTATTGTATATATTTTATGTATGCATAACAATTACCCTACACGTCGTATTATAACACACACGCGATCCATGTATGTGTGCTCGTTACGCAACAACGTTTTATTAAACGCGTGGTCTGGAAACTCGAAAGCTCGTTATCGACGAGCAAACGAGCGCAGAGGGAAGCTCGCGACCATGAAAGCGAAACTCGCACGTGTGTGACAAAAAGGCCCGAGGCTCGGGTCTCCTTCCCCCGTTGAAGAAAAGTGGTTGCTTTACGCATCGCCCGTGGGCAAGATCGGTTTTTCCCGTCCCCTGAGCTGGGAATTGCACGCGTCTCAATTGTTGTGGTTGGTAACTCGTGGAAACTCCCCTTTCGGCAATTTGTCCCCCATCACCGCCTACCGTGGCCGACGAATTTTCGTTGCAACAGTGGGAGGTGCTTTTGATTCTTAGCGAACAAAAAAAATATGGTGTGATCCCGCGTGTCTTTGCCCCTGCCGGTGATTTCTCTAATTAATTGTCCCCACGGAGCCGAAGGGGCAGCTTGTTTGGTGTAATTACCTTAAAAAAACGAAGCCCGTCACGCGAACGAGAACTGGTCGTGCGAAAGCAAGCGCGTGAATTTCGATATGATAACATGGTTTTCCAAGCACTTGCGATCGATTATTTTTCCCCGGTCGTTGATATAGGTACGCCCGCAGCTGAAAGATCTCACAGCATAACGGTCGCATCTATCAATGTAACGATATAGCGGTAGCAAATGTTGCGGGGGCTTTTTTTTCTTCAAAACTTCGTAATGAACTAGTTCGTCAAGATTGTGGAAAAAAAAGGTTTAAGCGCTCGATTAGGCACTCGACGCAATGAATATTCATATAAACGTCCTTCCTGAAATTCCTGCGAAAGCTACTAGTTTTCACAAAAACGCAACAAAAAAAAAAAAAAAAAAAAAAAAAAAAAACCACCTACACTGTAAAATGATCCGTGGAATGGTCAAAAAAAGGTGTTACGTAAACGTTGTCCATTCAAGGTCGACGGTGTCGAGCTTAACGTGACAATCGGTAGCAAAGAGCATCTGGTCTCCTTCGTGAAAAGCCTGAAAGACGAGCTGGTGAACAAGAGCTTGGAGCGGATGATCCTGTTGGCGTTGCCGACGAAACCCGAGGACTTGGCTAAGCAGTTTGAGCTCAAGGACCTGTCCAAGTGAGTAATTTATCACTGTTTTGTTTGCATCGTTTAAAAATATGCGTGTACACGAGGAATATGTACAATATATATGTATATGGCTGCGCTTCTGAGGTTTATGCGGCACTTATGGACTCTCTTGGCGCTTACGACTATTTTTAAAGATCTCAGGTGCCTTAATGAATCAGAAAAACAAGCTCACTCCTGCTGGTTAGCAAAAAAACTTATGGCTAATATATACAGGGTATCTTTAGGTCTTTGGAGTATTTTTAGATCCCCCCCGATCTTTTGTCTCTCGGACGAGGGGTATTAATTCAATAAGTGCGCGGTCAAAGTTTTATCTCGCAAATCATTTGGAGGAGAAAAAAAGTCACGCGCGCGCCTAGAAACGATTAACCGAGGGATAATAATTCAAGCGAAATTGCGTCAGTCCTCGCGCGAACTCCCTGACTCAGGACTCGACAAATTGCCCAACTAACTATGGTAACGTCCATCGCGAGAAGACTCCCTCGTTGTAAAATCGAAGGTGAAGCAAACTGGAGAGAAAAGAAAAAAAAAAAAAAAAAAAAAAAACAACGAAAGAAACCAAGAACACGAGCATCGTCGTGGTTCATCTTGGGCGTCACCCTGAAAGCTCTGCCGCGGCCTTCTTTGAGACCCTATACGGTGAACACTCGCGCGCGTACTCGCACAGGGGTCTGGGTCACGCGACTGGAATGCCGATGGATGCCGCGAGTGACCAGCTGCACCAGTTTCCCCCGAGATTTCCTCGTTGAATATGGATGAAAGCAAACTCGAAGAAGCAAAAAAAAAAAAAAAAAACGGGGAAAAAGCGTATACTCCGATGTATTGACGCATCGAGCGCAGTAGTTACATCTGCCAAGTGAGCGTGACATAATGCACAAATGGTCTTTCGCAGCGGTACACTGGTCTATTTTGTTATAGCTTGGACAAGAGTGCGCTGAATGAGCAAAAAGGTTTACATTTATTTATTTTTGCGGCGGTAAGCTATTAGAGCGCGCCTTTTGCATACAAATGTTGGTAATTATGATTCTTTTTTTTTTCTTGCCGCACAAAGGTTGTTGATGTTACGCAGGGACGTGCAACGTTGTTTTTATTTAAAAATGTATTCAACGGTCGGCTATTACGATGGGAGGTACACGCACTGATGTTTCATTGATTTACGAGCGATGGATATCTCTTTGAAATTATTTATGCTGTACGCATGGGCGTGACTTGGATACACTTGATCCGCGTACCGCGTGCGTGATTAGCCGAAAGAGTTTGTGATTTGGGTGAAATGACATAACTGAAATTACATAAATAGTTTGGTACGAATTTTACGGGGCGTGCGCGTAACGTGGCAAACGGGTTTGATCATTTTTTTAATAAAACGAGCTTGTCAATTTTTCCTCAGGTATGTCGATCTGTTTACGGTAGCAACGCACTACTTGAGGGACAACGATGAGGCCAACCTGACGTTCCATCCGTCCCGACTCATGGGCTTGTTCGACATGTCAAACACCGACAGCTTGGTGGATCTCATCAACGGTATGGGCGCACCGAAAAAGAAAATACTGATTTCAGCGCCAACGAGTGCTTATCACTTCACGTTGAAAAAAGCGGAAGAAAACACGCCGAGGTCGGCTACGGAGGGAGAAAAGCCCAACTCGATCGATCGCAAAAAAGTATATTTGCACACAACAAATAACATTATGAATCGCGTGAGATATTTAGTTGATAAATTATTATTTTGTCTTGTAGATGTGCGACATGATAAACGATGGCGAATGGACAATCGAAAGAGACGAAGATCTCACTGCACCCTACGCTTTCAAGAATACTTCGTGGATTGCTTTTGAGGATGAAACTTCATTGAAAATTAAGGCGAGTGATTAAAGATTAATTATAATCTAAACATATTCAGTAGTGCTAATCTAATAATTTTTAATTATTTAACCTTTTTATATGCATACAACTACTAAATTACTATTGTTTACAGGGAAAATATGTTATTCTAAGAGAACTCGCTGGTTTGGCTTTGCGAGATGTCGAGAACGATGTGAAAAACGACTGCGGAGAATCGCTGGCTCGAGTGGTACACCAATCCTTTACTGAAATGAAAAGGAAGACCAGAGAAGTAGTACTTTCGTCACTGGAAAAAGATCTGCAGGTAAATAAGAAAAATTTAATCACTTTAACAGCTGCTGAAAACGTCGAGTTCACTTGCTAAGAAAACTCTAAATATCGCTCGATTGGTAATACGTGCTACAAAGCCGGCTCGTTAAAAGTGAAAGGATACGCTTTAGTAAACTCTCTTGAATCTCAAAAGCGTATGGTGCTGGCATCTCTGAAAAAGTTTGAAATTTAACGAAAACTTTTAGTGTTTGTCAATATTCTGTGATTTTTTAGTTTAAAAAATTTATTCAATAAAAAAAAATAATATTGTTTACTCAGTAACATACTTAGCTCCATACTTAGAGTTTGTGAAGATATTTTAACTATGACAATAAAACTCCATTAGTTAATTACAGATTAAATTATTAATTAAAAAATTATTCAAAACAATCACACTTGAAAACTTTTATACTACATTTTTAGGGAACTGAAATCGCCTATCCAAGTCATGTGAGATCTTCAGATTTTAGAATTGTTCGAGTGATAGATACAGCAGGAAAAATCCGCGCTGTTCGCGAAAATACCCAAACGGCCTTTGCTTGCTCGAGACAAGGCTATTTTGTTCACCCAAAAAGTTGTAATAGGTATTATTTATGCGTTTATTCTCATAAGCAATTTATTATTATTTTTTTTAATTCTAAATTTATTTAAATAAATTTTTTTTAGGTTTTATCGTTGCGTGAAATTCAATCAAGAAGTTGACGACTATTCTGTTTTTGAGTTTGATTGTCCGGCTGGATTAGCTTTTGATGAGAGAACGGAAGTATGTGTGTGGCCAGGATCACTATCTCAAGGATCTGCTTGTCCAGGAAGTAGTGAAATTGAGCCAGTACCTCGCAGTAGATTCCGTTGTCCCGATCATCCAGGTTTTTACGCTGATCCGCAAAATTGTAGATGGTTCTTCGCCTGTTATGATCTTGGTAACTTATTACAATCTTGTACTAAAACAATTTTTCAAAAGTAAATTATACAATTAAACAATTCTTTGAAAGTAAGTAAAAAATTATAATTTTAAAGTAATTTTTACAATAAAATAATCTTACATTTAGGTGGTCCTGAAATGGTTCCTTTTGAATTTCGTTGTCCATTTGGATTGGTTTTCGACGAACAGAAGTTAACTTGTGAATGGCCATGGAAAGTTCCAAACTGTAACGGCCCTGGTCATGGAGGCCAACACAGCGCATATCATTACGGCGGAAGTTATGGAGGTCACGCCGAAATCTTACCACAAGAAGGAATAATAGGTCAAGAAGGATTAATTGGACAAATTAGATACGATGGACAAAATACAGGAGGTACTCATTTGTTACAAAAATTATGTAATGATAAAAATATTATAAAAATTATCAGTAGCAGTAAAATAAGCTGAATTCAATTTAATTTAAAATTAAAGGAGTTGGAGTTGACTATGATGGGCAAATACAAAGTGCTGTCGGATTGGGAGCTACAAATGACGGACAGAGTTACAATATTGCTGGTACAGGAACAGGAAACGGAGGCCACGATTACAACTTTCCAGGAGCAGATGAAGTACGAACAAATCACGATGGACAATATAATTCGGCTGGAGAAGGACTAGAAGGTCAATCTTACAATGCTGCTGGATCATTAGGTCAATATGACGGACAAATTCATACCGCGGGTGGAGCGATTGGTAGCGGAGGATTTGATGATCAAACGTATAATAGTCATGCAGGAAAAGGAGTTGGATTCGATGGTCAGAGTTACTCTGGAGGTGATGATTCAGGAGCTCGTTATAATGGTCAAACGTATAATGCGGCTGGAGCAGCAGGAGTAGGACTAGGACCCAATAAACAAACTTATGACGGTCCGTCTCATAATCCAGTTGGATATTCTGGAACAGGAGAAAATTCTTATAGGCCAATTTATAATACTGACATAAATACTGGTTCGAATCATGATGAACAAACTTATGACGCACGTCCTCAAGCAGGATTAAATTATAACGAACAAACTTATACAGGAGCAAAACCTGTAAATGGCTTTGCTTATGGAGGTAATAGATACGATGGACAAAATTACAGTGGCTGGGACAACTCGGGTCAAGGAATAAACTATGGTCACGTTCCTATTGCAGGAAATGGCCCATTTTATAATGGAGCTGGTGTAGATTGTGATGATAAAAATTACAATAATGGTGTTGCTGGTGGAGCTGGTGTGGGAAAAGGAGTCAATGATCATAACAGATTTGATGGCCAAAATGTAAATAAAGAAGTTACTTTCAACACAGCTGATTATGATAACCATCATGGGTCAGCCGCTACAGGCACTTACAATGGTCAAACAACGTTTAACACTGAAAGTGATGGCAGAACTACACAGTTTCATTTGACAAGCTCTGGAACGCCTCATGAAATTAATAACTTGGCTGGAGATACACGAGTCCCTACAGTATATACAACTGGTTCTGTTAAAATTGGAGAATCTGCTTTATCTACTGGACATCCGTCTGGAGGAACAAATGAATATGTATCAGGAACAACCAGTGGATATGCTGGTGCCACCAGTCAAAATGTCGCAGGTCGTACAACTGTATACGCAGATCTTCCAACTGGAGATACTGGTGGCGTAACAAACGATAATGCTGGAATTAATACCTTTGGTGGTCAAACTGATGCATCAAGAGATGTCACTTCTCAGAATCAATTGATAACTGACGGAAGATTTGGTACAAATTTTGCTAGCGTCACGAATGACCTAAGAAACACAGAGTTTACTAGAGTACCTCAACCACAAAACACAAATTTCAATGCATTGGACACCAAAAGTCCAACTAATTACTACAATAATAACTTGAATACTGGTCTGTCTACAACTGGATTTACTAATACTATCGAAGATCAAAATAGTATTGGATTCATTGAAACTGGACAACCGACAGTGTACAATTCTTCATACAGCGCTAACTCTGGATATCCTACTTCGACTATTATACCGTTCAATGACTATCAAAATACTTTTGCTGGTTCAGATAGCACAGCAACGCCGTTCAATTGTAAGTTATTTAGCCATCAGAACTAACCCACAAAATATGTGTAATGAAATTTTTATATTTAATATAGCTGTAATTTACCATTCACACGTAGCTATGGGGCTTACATCGACTGAACATTTCGGCACTCAGTATACCAATCAAGCAGCGAAGAGTTTCGCTCCACAAGGACCAATTGGTAATGGATTTACATTGAATGAAAAAACTCAAAATACTCAAAGTCTCAACACTGGAACAAACATTTATGATAATTCAAGGATCAACTCAGGTAACTTGCATACATTTGAGTCATCTTTACGAATAAAATATATCACAAATGTGGAACAGATCCCCCTTATTGATTAAGGTAATTTAATTGATGTTAGGAGACAAAAATTTTAAATTGTTCAATATATTTGTAGCTAGTGTGACACCTACATTTAATCGAGATGGACAGTTTAATACTGGCCCCGTAATTTTCGGAAGTACATTTGGCAGAGCGCCTGCTGGAGTAACAGATTTCCGGGGCTCAGCAATAAATACAGCTGGTTACAATACTAACACTGACGTAACAAATACTTACGGCAATTCTGATATTATCGGTTCAAGCATTACTTCAGCTAATAACGATATAGTAAAAACTTCTGGAATGACGGAATTCCCTGATGACTATCAAAATAATAAAAATACTGCATTTAGAACTGACAATTTTAACAACCAAGGAACAGTGACTAATCAAAATAGTCTTATTTCTACTGATTTCACAAGAATACCTATTCAAAACCCAGTTACTCCTGCGAGTCCCACTCAGAACTTTAATTCTCAAGGTTAGTACTTAATGTGACAAATATGTTTTCCAGTTTATAACGTATGTATTTCTTTTAGTAGAAAGTTTTTCTAATTGAACTATATACCATTTTCACGATCAAAAAGGCTCTAAATTATATGAAAATTTATTCAAAAATTATTTCAGGAGTTATCCCACCAAACAATAACATTATACGACCAGCTGTTGAACTTGATAACTCAGGATTATTTGGCACTAATTTTGATGGTTCTACTACTCCAGTGGCACCAAAATCTGGTTATGTTCCATCAACTACACTCAATCCATTACCAAATACTTACAGAACAAACGAATATTATGACAATGGTGGTCGTGGGACGATTCGTTATAACAATGGCATAATTACAAATAAGGTGCCAGGAAACGATATTCAGGACTACAGAACATCTTCTTATACGAGTATACCAAGTTCGTTTATAATTAATGCCGGAAATGAAGACAACTTACAATCAACAGTGCAAAAGTACGACTCTACCATCACTCAAAAATTAGATCAAGGAGTTTATACTAAAGAAGGGTTTACAAAAACTGGACCAACTAAAACAGGAATCACAACTGCACAAGTCGGTGGAAGTGGTAGTTATGTGATTGGAACTGGTATTCCGCGAGCAAAGCCCAATCCACAACTTATCGGACCGAATGCATTCGCTGGAAATTTCGATACACCAGGAAGTCAAACTAACTTTGGTTTAACAGGGACAACGAATTTTAATGCAAGAGAAAGTGCAACTAAATTTGGTAATACAGGGACCACGAACTTTAATGTAGGAAATGGTCTAACTAACTTTGGTACTGTGGGAACTACAAACTTCAATGCAGGAGGGAATAACTTTGGTTCAGCAGGAGCTACAGATTTTAATGGAAGAGGAGGTACAACAAATTTTGGCACTACAAACTTCAATACAAGAGATAAAACAAACTTTGGCGAAACAGCAACTACAGCTGAATTTGGCACGTCTCAACTTTCTATCAACCTGAACACAGCTTCTGGAGCGCGTACAAATAGTGAGAGTTATTCTTATCCAAAACCTTTAGTACAGTTGGAAATTAAAGGAATTTCAACCACACCTGGGATAACGCAAACCAATTTCTTTGATAGTACTACCAAATCTTCAAAACTTGATGATCAATCGTACATCAATCAAAACTCTCTGATACCAAACATTCAGAACGACAAAGGTACCACTATCTCGCCGGTAGCATATACTACAAGCCAATTAGAAAATTTCAGAACAACTGTTTATCAAGCTGCTAAACTTCCGCAGACAATTTCAACTGTTAAACCTATTTTTGACAATGGTTATAGAACTGTTGTCTCTTCAACTTCCGTACCAACAATTGCTAGTACAATAAGACAAACATATCAACCAAATGACTTGTCCACCAATTCTAAAACGTATCTAGATGTTGGTGTTTCTTTTGGTCAAGGGAACGATTACTTATCCGGTAATACCGATTACTCTGATTATACAGCAAACATAGATCAAGGTAACTTTGGACAAAGAGTTACTGGTCAAAGTTCGATAAATACTATAGACGTAAGTAGTGTTTTTTACGCGCTCTTCTAATTAATTTGTAGAAAGCATACCATTGATGTATATATATATTTTAATTCATTAATTTTCCAGGCAAATCAAAACAGTGAGTTGATTACATCTACGCAATTTGATGCCAAAACCGGTGTTGGTGGTACTGCTCAAACAAATCGATTCGGCACTAATCAAGCAACTATCTTGAGGAATGGTGTGACTATTCCAACACAGGTAATACCCACTATATCTTGTTAATATTATTACGTGACTAAGAATTTTTGTGTTTTTTAGGTATATTTACCCTCGAGTACCGTAGCTCCTGAAGTAGGTGTAACATTTGGAACACCAATTGTAGCTGCTGATTTCTCTCAACAAGGGCAATCTAGTCGGTCATTAACAAACTCGAACTCAATAAACAGAAATGCAGCAGGTTTTGCTTCCAGAGGATCATCCAACCGTGTCTTGAGTAATCAATCTTCAGGAATCTTCACTCCCCAAAGTCTTTCTGGTGGAAATTTAGTTAATCAAAGTCCAGCAGGTCTAAACAATATTCAGGGATCAAATGATGGCATTTTAAGAAATCAAGCTTTTGCAAGTGCAGCTTCACAAGGATCGAGTGAAAACTTTAGAAATAACCAAGCATCTGCAAACTTTGCCTATCGTGGATCATCAAACAGATTATTGAATAATCAAGCATCTGGAGATTTCGCTTCTAGAGGATCAATCAATAGAGTAGCAAGCAATCGAGGCTCTGCTGCTTTTGCTTCTCAGGGATCAAAGAGTGGACTCTCCAACGGCCAAATTTCACCCAACACTTTCTCCAACCAAAACCAAGGTTTTAATGGTCAAACGAGAACCTTGATAGGCTCGAATGTTGTGACATCAATAGGCGGTGCTGGATTCAATAATGATGTCATTCGTCAAAATATACCGTTGAACGGTGGCAGTAACAGTTTTGCTAGAATACAACAAAGCACAACTTCACAGCCAGAGATTACAACTTATTCAGGCACATTCAGTAGAACTCGAAGCCGTGCTGGAGCCAATTTATTGGACACTCGTAATGGAAACAAAAAAGTTATTGTTAAATTAAGTGACTTGCATCCATTAATCATCGGAAAACTAGGAGCAGAGTGCACTTGTAAAGCTGATCCGTTCTCCGTATTCCGTGGCCCAAACAGACAAACGCTGCCCGTTTATTCTCAAAATCGAGGACCCGTTGATCTTGCGAATTATGACGAAAGTGATATCTACATTGATGTAGACGGTAACAAAGAGAACGAAAAGGAGATTGAATTCCTTAAGAACATACCATCCAATAGATTGATAAAAACCTCGGATAGAGGATTTAATGACGCATTAGTCGACAGGGGTATCGTGGTTACTTCTAGAGGTAACCCGGTATCTTCAACCTACTTGCCACCAACGACAGCAAGACCACCGTCAACGACGTATCTTCTTCCAGCTAGAACATCGTCCACAACATACCTTCCTCCAGTAAAAACGTCCCTCTCTACGTATCTTCCTCCAGGGAAAACGTCATCTACTACGTATCTTCCCCCAACAAGAGTAACAAATGAGTACCTACCACCATCTGAAAAAGAAGACTTGGCACCGGTGTTTAGGGAAAATCAAGCTCAAAACAAATTGATAAGAACACAAAGTTATCAACCATTGCTGATAAGAGTTGAGGAAAATAATCGAAACGCCCGAGTGTCACAGGTTCGCGAAAGATCAGGTAAGGCGTTATTTGACAAACCTGTTGGTTCGAAGAACGAATTGAGAGATTCGAATATACCTTTCGATCGATATGGATCTGCTGGTTTGAGAAACAACGATGAATCGCTTCAGAGAGAACCAGACTGTGCTAGGCCAGGTTTGTTCAGGCACCCGAAATTCTGCAACAAGTTCTATGCCTGCCATTGGGACAGTTGGAAGAAACGATACACGCTACACGTTTTCAACTGTCCGGTTCACTTGGCATTCGATTCGAGTGCCGGGGCTTGCAACTATCCAACCAAGGGTCCCGCTTGCCAGGATAATAAACTACTTGTGTAAGAGTAACTTTGTACTGCCATATATTTTATGGGTGATGCGAATGAGAATGATTTGTACGATCCTAATGTTATAGAGTATCAAACGGTATGACACAGTTGAATATGTTTTTTGGTAGGAATGTGGGCTCGATGTGGGCTATATCGGCTTACACTTGAATTATCAAAAGGTAATCTTTGTCGACGTAAATTTATGTTGCTCTATAAGTTACCGAATTGAATATTAAACATACTTTATGATACTAATTATATATCATGTGGATTTAATTTTCTATGTACTCTAAGGGCTATTTGATTTTGATGATTAGTTTTTAATAATCAAATAAGCTTCACTTACTGTATAGGTTATAAAAATCTATAATTTAAGTGTACATGATATTGTCGTCAAAAAAAGTGATTAGAACATGTAGATCTTAATCTCTTATGTATAATTAGTGAGCTAAGAGATTCAATTAATGTTTAAGGCTTTGAAACTGTATTGTATTTATCATAGATTTTGAGTTTTTTAATGCCTTCTTAAAATCTACATGTTTTACTTTCTTCTTTACTAAAAAAAATTTTTTTAATTATTTGAAAATCATAAATCTACCGNTTAAACGAAATTATATGCCAATTGTAATAGCCTTGCAAAACGAGTTAAATACCTTGTAATCTTCGTTGTTCGTTTTCTGCTCAAATTTTGAGGAGAAAATCGAGTCAGAAAAAAATTTACCATCGCAATTTCAGTAAACTCAGTCAACAAATTCAAGTACAATCATTACGTATGTATAAATGACGAGGGAAAGCGAAAAAACTTGGGGCTCGTATAAGAACTTATAAAAAAAAAAAATTATTTCATTTATTCATTTATTTATTTAAGAATATTAATCGTTAAGCAAACAAAAACCTTAATTAAAATAACCTTTCTTTCATGTCCAAAATAGGCTTTTGTGCGTTTCATCAAATCGAAGCATTAAGTGGGGCGTTGAGGATGAAAGTTTTCTCAGTAAAAAAGAGAAACGTACAATCGTCTTGAGCGAAATTTAGTTGATTTAGAGATTGTAGAAATAAGTGTACTATTAATGAATAATGTACAATAATTTCTAGATATTGTATATGCAAAGAAATAGGACGGCCAATAAAAATGATTGTTTCAATCATCATATACGTATAGGAAGTTCAATACAGGTTCAGTGAACTGTAGTACAGGTGAGAAAATTATTGGTCAATGCATTGAGTAACCGATGTTTATGAAAAAATTAAAAAAAAAGTCTCATTAGCACAGCACACAAATTGCTTTCAAAGAAAAACAAAATTTCACCAGCACTACTAGCGAATATAGGTAGCTATTTTGCGTGTAAACATGATATATTCTTCTAGTGATGCTTAAATAATATGATACGTTGGTATATCATTAGATTTTTTCGGCGAGAGTGGAAAGTCGAAGGAGGAGTCGACAACAAAAGCACGAAGACGAATCTGTGGCCAACGAAGAGTGGAGAAAAAAATAAGCTAAGTATGCCAGCCGAAATGGAAAGTATGTCGTCGAATGAAACGAAAGTGCTCCAATGACCCAGTAATACATTTCACTGTTCTTTGTTCGATGAAAAAAAAGCTTTTTTGCAAGAACAAAAAAAAAATTTAGATCTGAAGCGATAAAAATAATTTGCATTCATATTCAAGATATAAAAGTTTGTAACAAAAGGTTTGCTTAGTACATTATTTTGGAAGAAATTTTTCGTACTCTACGCATACTTGCATGATGTTATTTTCTCTTACACATTACATAAAATATAATCTCACGGTATACCTAGAAAAAGAACCTATTATTACAACCACATCATTATTACACAGTTATTATGCATCGCAAATACATGTAATGCTACATAATAATACTATTACAAGTAAATATACTATTACAAGTCATGATAAATAATGGCACTATCAATATCTAAATATTACCAAAACAAATAAGTAGAAACAGATTCTCTTAAGAGTATTTAACGCTTCAATTCATTTCTGAGGAAAGCTCTGACTATGTTGTTTTCTTCAATAACATATTTTTTCAAAACTTTTCGAAAAAATCCTTCGATCCATTGTATCCGAAACAAGTACTTGAACGATCTCTGGATCGACATTTCGCCTTATTCGTAGCTCTCCGAGGGGGGAAAAAAAATCAGAAAATAAAAAGTCGCTGCGATAGTTATCCACGCCATTCAAGATATACCGTAGTTGAGAAGAAAAAGCGGCTACACACAATCATAGGGTATATCGTAAAAAACAGCGAAAGGTAACGCGAGTGAAAGATCGTGGCGGGGAGTCGGGCAGGTGGGAAGGAGGGCGTCCCGAGCTCTCGGAAGTGATATAAAGCCAGGGCTCGGACTCGGCGGGACCAGCGGACGAGAGATCGCGGCTCCGAGCGCGCCCGAGAGCTCGGGTTACCGCTCCCGTCGCCGCCGCGCCGGTATGCTGGCGCAGAGACGCTGCTGTGCGCTTCAACACCGGGACGCAGCTGCCGTTGGGAACTACGCAAATTTGGCTGACATCCCGCAAAGGCGCAAGCTCTGCCCGACACCATGTAAGTTGTTGCACGTATTTCAAACTAACTTAATTCGTTTCTTTAAATAATTTTTGTTTTCATCAAAAAAGTTGTAGGTTACCATGATTTTTAATAATAAACATATACAACACAGTATCAATGGATTTGTGGCATATAAAATCGTGTTTAATATGCATATGTTTCCTCGTACACTTTCCTCCTCATAAAACTTTCATCGACAAGAAACTTACGGTACAACAAACCCCCTTAAAGTAATTTATTGTAATGGCAGTCATGAAAGATCTTGATACCTCATTAGGTCATTTATTTTCCGTGCTTACGCAAAGTACAATATTTTTCAAATGATCCTGTTACGCGCATATATTTTATACATCTCTGATGACGCTAATTATCTACTCGTGCAATTTTTCAGTAAAACATAAATCATTCAACACTTGAAGTCAGTTTTGTTTATCTTTGAATTTGAAATAGCATATTTTTCCTTTCACAGTACGTACTGTAAAAAATTAGCATCTAAATGTAGACAAACAACCACCAACGCACCCACCATTCGCGTTTACTCTCGCAATTCCGAGTATCACTTGCGCAAGCTCTCCATTTTCCAGCCGATGCGTTTTTCGCATCAATCATACGAGCAAAAAGAACTATCTCCACCGTTTAAGAGCATAGAAAAAAAAAAAAAAAAAATTGTTTCGTAATCCAACACCGTCGTCTCGATAAACGCGAGACTGTCAGCTGGTTGACAAAGCAGGCACGCGCGCTTGGAATGACATTGTGTTATTGTTATCACCGTCAACATCGTTCGAGCCGGTTCTCAGGTGTGCTTGCGCTCGGCAAGTGAAAGGTACATATTTTTTCCGCAACCTTTTTTTCCCCCCCTCGCTGTTTGCCGTATCGCCAGCCGTCATCTCCAACAGGACGCGTTAAACAGGAGAAAACGAGATCCATGAGGGAAGGGAAAAAAATGTTGAGGCACTTTCTCCCCGGAGTAGAAAGCAGAACAGTTTCTCGGACTCCTGTACAACTGTCCGATCGGCCGTGAACGCAGCCGCTGGCGATCTCGCAAAAACGGCTCTGCGATTTTTTTTTTTCCGTTGACTCGTATATTTACTTATTCATGCTTTCACTTTACTCCGATCGAGCAGCTCGGCATAGACACTTTGGACGTTTGTATGGGTATGGAGAATATTTTTATCATTTAAAATAGCTTTCTTCTGTAACACTGCATTAGTTAGCAAATTTAATTTTTGTTTTTCCATTCGTAAGGATTTTTTTCTCTCTGAGCTCGAATTATAAAGTCACGCTATGTTGATTTGGTCCTTACGAATCCAAGTGTAGGATCTAATGAAAAAATAGACGTCGTTTATACAGAAAATGTGATAGAAACACAATAAAATGGCACCAAATACCATCCGGTAAACAATATTAGTTTTTTTCATTTATTCGACTCAATCTTTCTAAGGACTTTGTTCTTGTACACATCAATGTCATAGTCAGCATCTCGAGACGTTAACATAACCAACAGATCCATGTCTGCCGACAATTGTTTAAACGAAATTATATGCCAATTGTAATAGCCTTGCAAAACGAGTTAAATACCTTGTAATCTTCGTTGTTCGTTTTCTGCTCAAATTTTGAGGAGAAAATCGAGTCAGAAAAAAATTTACCATCGCAATTTCAGTAAACTCAGTCAACAAATTCAAGTACAATCATTACGTATGTATAAATGACGAGGGAAAGCGAAAAAACTTGGGGCTCGTTAAAGTCCGGTGTAAAAGTGAAAGTTTGCGCGAAAAGTTATTCATCTCTCGGCCAAACTCGGTGAACCAAAGTGCCACAGATCAGACAGCGAGAAGCACGTAGAGGTACCCACAATCACACTATTTTACATTAAAACCGCGCGTTGCGTAAAACAAGCAGGTATACACAGCCAGCGTAGGAGCACGTATCGGCCGGACCGAGAGCGAGGCGGGAGAGGGAAAAAAAAAGGAACTGCTAGAGCTAATGCGCCCCGTTGCACTCTCGCCTTTCACTTTTTTTTTTCTTAAACGTCGCCTGGACCGTAAACCTACAAGCACAAGTACCGGAGATAAAAGCGACTTCAGAAATCGAAAGTCCGAAAGGCTGCGGCAGGGACGGCATTTATGGCCGTTGGCGAATGAAATTTTTCCGCAAGTCATTGCACTCGTACGTCTCGTTGACAAACTTTCATTTGCAGTCCATAAAAGTACATGGACGCAATAACAACGAGCGACGGCAAGTAACAAGCTTTTACGTAACACGAAAAATCATCTTGTTCTTCCAGGCCGATCCGGACAGCTTTGCTGCTAGCGGCAGTAGTACTATCTGTCAGCGCCGCAAAACCCCATCCAACGGGAGGCGCTTCGGCCACAACGATCGTAGGCTCGAAGAAACTGGCCACGGCCGCCGATTGCTCGCAGCCCATAGCTTTCTCCGGCACCCATGTCATGCTCGACAATGTAACAATAATCCTTTCCTGGACTTTCTTTGCTCAATTGCCAGTAATTCGTACTGATGGAGGCCATTTGAATTTTCAGGACAAGCAAGTAGTCCCAACCAAGTTTTTGCTGGACCAGGGCGTCGGGTACGCCGCGTCGACTGGCATTTTCACCACCCACTGCCCGGGCTTGTACTCCTTCAGCTTCGCAGGCTACCCCACGACCAGTGGCAAAGGCAGTTTGCTCCTGGAGCTCAAGCGCAGGGCCATTTCCACCGAAAGCTGGACTTCGGTCGTCTCGGTGGGGCCATTGGGTGGTTCCAACACTGTGCTGTTACGCATGGCCGTGGGCGATCAGGTCGCGGTTTTCTCCAGCCTGAAAGATCTGGACGGTGCCACTTTCAGCGGCTACCGCTTCGCCAAGGAGTGACAGCTCTCCGCGATCGTCCGTTCACTTGCAAGATTGTTTTTTTTTTTTTTTTTTCATTTTTCGTTTTTCCTTTTTTTTGTCCATAACAAAGACGTTCCGTAGAAGAGAAATCGTTGCTGATGAGCGAACGTCTACAGCTGTGATAGCATCCAATCTGCCTTCCCGACGTCTCCGTCATCGAGTCCAAAGTTTCGATTGGTACCATTATTGTGAAACTACGATAGTTACCATTTTTTGCAACTTTTATAAAAAAGAGGTGACTTGATGATAGTGGCGTGAAATACTTGTTCTCGAAGCACTACTCTGCTCTTTTGCTATTTTATGTACATATACTGTATATTTTACTTGCTCTTACTCTTCTATCACTTTCCTTTTCCATTTTATACTTTTTTTTCCATTATATCTAAGCATCTATATCTGCTTCCTCATTTTTCGTTTCTTCTCCAAACTGTGTATACTATCAGCTTCTATATTTCTTTGTTCCGTGACTCTACCTACCAGTATTAAATTTCAATTTTCCAATGGACGAAAAATCTTGTCAATCCACCGCTCACCTACGCGCCTGTCTACTCTTACCTGTTCTCTTGCTGCTCAGTTTCTTACTTGCTCTGTCTGCTTACTTTTTTGAATCTGTTCACTATCTCCTTTATCTCTCTTACTACATTCTTTCGACTCTCTTTGAGATCTTTCTCATTTTTCTTGTTTTCCTCTTTTTTTACTTTTTTGTGTTCTAATAACTGTTCTCTTCGATCCTACCATATTCTTACAACCTCAGAGTATTTATTTTTCTCTGACTACTCTTTTATCAATTTTTTTTATCATAATTCAATCTCTAGATTTTACCATTTTTTCTCTTCTTGACTTTATTGGTTTCTAATTGTGCCTTCATCTATCTTACCGTATATAACCTTGTCTATGTTATTTTTTTGAGTTTTCTCCTACTTTTTTCATCTTCGAATTTTACTTTCTCGTCATCTATGCTTGTATTATTTTTTTCTTGATTTTTTTTTTAATTTTCTTTACTTTTTGTCCTTCAACTGTGTCTTTATTATTTCTATGTTTTTATCTCATTGTTCTTTGGATCGTGTGCTAGCTTCTCAATTTTTTTCTTGGCTTTTCTACCTGTGTCTTTGTTGTCTTTTCATTTCTTGTATTTTACTTTCGTTACAATCGTGTCTTTAATGATTCTCTTATAACTTCTTTGTCTTACTGTTCTCTTAGTCTTTGCCTTCTTTTAGTATCTTTATTGTTTCTGTTCTTTCTTTTATCTCTTGTAACTCCCTTTATTATAGTGTCTCTTAGTTTTTTCATTTTTATATTGTCTTATCTTTTGGCTAAAGAGTTTTCTTTCCATCCTCCCATTTTTTTTTTATCTTTGCTTAAAACTTTTTGTCTTACATATATTTTTTTCTTTTCATATATTCTTCAACTATCTTTCTATCTTTTGTAAATTTGTTCTTTCTTTTCTGTTACTTTGAACTTAATACTTTTTTTTCTTACTTGTACATATTTTTTCCTGTGCAATTTTCATCTTCTCAGCTTTTCTATCGAATTTATTTTTATAGCTTTGATTTCAATTATTGAAGAGGTAGAAAATATTTTATTTGCTTCCTTCTCTTTATACTTCTTTACTAGGCGCGTTAAGTTTGGAACTTTCATTTTAATGTCTTGATCTCTCCCAAGTTTGTTGATCTCTTTACTCTGTAAATTTACCATTCACTTTATCTATATTGTAGTGCGTTTGTATTTCTAGAATCAAGTTTCTGTAAATAGTGCTTTTTTTGTTACTTTGCTTGTTTTTTCTGTTGTATTTTCGTTTCTATCTTTCTATCTGTCATTTAAATTTACTCTTACATTCTAAAACTAACTCTGTAGTTATTCTTTGTAGTAATTTTTTTCTTTTTTCTAATATGCTCGAAAAATGTTTTCTTTACGGTCGACTACTTTTTCGTATATTCCTTATGTCTGTCTAGTCCATATTTTCTTGTGATTTTCTAAATCTGTGTTATTTTATGTAAATATCTGTAACTTTTACTCAATTTCGCTGAAACTTCTATTGCTATGCTTTCGATTTTAATTCTTATTACTTAGCCACTTTTTTCCAATCATTTTTCACATACCTACAGTACATCCTTTCTCTGTGTATTACAAATCTATCAAATATTTCTAATTGATCTCTCAAGTATTTTCTCAAAACCTCTTATTTCTTTCTTATCTGCTATCACAGCCAAAAAAAATAAAAAAAAAATAAAAAAATAAATAAATAAAAAATAGATAAATACAAAAAGTTTGTTTTGAACGAAAAAAATTGATAAAATTTTAAAATTTCAAAGTTTTGCCTGAAGAATTTATATGGATATGATTTTCTGTTGAATTTCGCAAAAATTTTGACATTAAGACATTACAATTGTTGTTTTTTATTTAAAAATGACGAATAAAAAAGCATTGAAAAAAATCACGCTGTTTTAATACCCTATTCACTCCACAAGCTAATTCAATTATTAAGTCAATTAACTCCATTCTTTATTAATTTTCAATCAACAATTACTGTAACTTTGAACATCAGTAACAAGAAAAATGAGTATTTACATATCTTACAGATTAAAAAAATATTTCGTAAAAATCGAGTTGAGCAAAGGCACGTGGGTGTTTGGAGAAATTTGTGAAAAAATAGCATCTCTAAGGATTTGTATTTTTTTTTTTAAATACAAAATTCAAATGCTCAACTCGACGGGCTTGACCTCCTGGCCCTTGTAATTCTCCAGAACAGGATAGACCTCCTCCTTCAAAAACTCGATGACCTGATCTGGTGCTCTGCCAACAAAAGTCGACGGATCTAGAAGAGAATCCAACCGATCTAGGATGGGCTCGAAGTACTTGTCGTTGCGGATCCGATCAACGAGATCGTTGTCCTTGCCGTGCTGCTTGACCTGGGCACCCGCCTCGTGAGACAGCACACGTATTTTTTCATGGCACACCTGAAAAAAATTCACGACATCGATCTCCTTCCACAAAAAATCGAAAAGATCGGTAAGGATCGGTTAGTCGATTACCTGTCTGTCGCCGCCAGCCTTAACCATGGCCATGATGACATTCTCGGCCGACATAAACGGCAGCTCCTGAGCAATGTGTCGAGCAATGACTTTGGGGTAGACCACGAGGCCCTCGGTGATGTTCTGCAGAGTCATGAGGACAACGTCAGCCGAGAGGTAAGCCTCGGCCAGGGTGATGCGCCGATTCGCCGAATCGTCGAGGGTACGCTCCATCCACTGGTTGGCCGCGGTTTGCAAGCAATTGTTCACGAGAGTCATGAGGTGGCGAGCTATGCTGCAGCACCGCTCGCTGCGCATCGGATTTCGTTTGTACGGCATCGCCGAGGAACCGATTTGGGTCCTTTCGAAAGGCTCTTCGATCTCCTTCATGTTTGCGAGGATTCGGATATCGGAACAGATCTGACGGCGTGAAAGGACAACGGTTAGTCAGGTGTTTCCAAAAATATGTTTACACCTCCGTTGTTTAAAATGATATTGTTAAGTACCAACCTTGTGCACCGTAGCGCCCAAAGAACCGAGGGCGTTGATGCACTCCAGATCGACTTTTCTGGTGTACGTTTGTCCGGTGACGGCGTAGTACTTTTCGAATCCCGCCATCCGCGTGACCGCGTGGTCGAGCAGCTTGACTTTTTCGCTGTCCCCTGACGAGTAAATATGCGAGAGTTTAGAGTTGCTAAACACTAATTCAAAATTAAAAATGTCCCACACAACGTGGCAATTTACAGCAATAACCATAATTCAATGATTGGTGTGCTTACCATTGAAGAGCTGTAGGAAGGAAGCCTGGGTGCCGGTGGTGCCTTTGACGCCACGGAAGCGCAGGTCGTTCCTGGCTCGGCGGATCGCTCGCTCGTCCATCAGCAATTCCTGCAGCCAGAGCGTCGCCCTCTTGCCAACGGTGGTCAGTTGAGCCGGCTGCAGGTGCGTGAACCCGAGAGTTGGGATCGAGCGATTGTCCAGGGCGAACTGAGCCAGACGCTTGATGACCGCGGCGAGTTTTGGCAACAGGATGTCGAAGCCATCCCGGAGAACGATCAGGTCCTGGTTGGCAGAGGAAGAAATGATCGATTATCAACTGGACGAGTGATCTTGTGGTTTACACACCACGCCGTACCGTATTGTCGCCGACGTAGCAGCTGGTCGCGCCGAGATGGATGATCGGAGCGGCTTTGGGGCACTGGTCTCCAAACACGTGGACGTGGGCCATGACATCGTGCCTCGTCGCCTTTTCCTCCTTGGCAGCAGCTTTGAAGTCTATGTCGTCTTTGTGACGTTCCATCTCTGCAATTTGCTCCTGGGTTATCGACAATCCCAAGTCCTGCAACAAAACCAGGTTGGCCTTTTATTCAACTGTTCGTAGACATTCGTAGGAGTTGACCTAAAGAAAATTGATCGTAGGGCAGTAGTTTATGGGTGTAGTAAGTATGTGACAGCTCGAAGCCCAAGAGTTTTTGATGATTCATCTAAAAATACATGTGTGTACATAGTCCTATATGACTCCATCGGCCATACGAAACATCGGTAACAAAGTTTGCCCTGAGAGAAAAAAGAAGCGCAAGCTCCCATAGGCAATATGGGCCATCGCCGTAATAATCACAAATGCAGGAACACATGGACCTACATTATGCGTCCCTCCCCGATCACGAACCGGTAAACTGAGAGAGAGAGAGAGAGAAAAAATGGAGATAAGAAACGGCCGGAGAAGACCGTCGCAGGTGCGTATACTCGATACCGCTTTGCATCTCCCTCTGTTCCGAGCAAGGCACACCCGTTATCATCAGATTAGATAAGGAGGGCTTGGCTCCCCGACTCTTTACGCACAACTTTTTTACCAGCTCTTTCAGTTCACGCTAGTCGTTGCCACCGTCGACGCACCGACGATTGTTCCGAAGAAGTTTTGGGTGGCGAAAACAGTGCAGTGATGAACGGCGAAGAAAAGGTGTCGATCCAGACTATTGGCGGCATTATACTCAAAGTCGTCAAAGTGGTGAGTGATTGGCCGGATTGTCGGATCGATTTTAGAGATACCCTACGTCTCATGATTAGAGTGGGCCAAACATTTGGAGGGTTCTGAAGTGTTTTTTGAATATTCGCTGCAAACGGTGTCTCGTGTTGATTGTATTTTTAATTTTACGGCATTTTTTCGATCTGCAATCTTGATAACGCGTTGTGTATGAGATTTTGATAAAAAAAAAATTTGTTATACCACGACTTATTTGGATAAAAACTCAATGGATCAACACAGTGAGACACGAAATAATTTTTTTGTTTTTCAAGTAGAGCTCGAAGGGCCGAAAATAATACAAATACCCTGTGTGAGACGCGGTTGTATGGGCCCAATGAAAGAATGTCTTGAGCGCACAGTTGTGATTCACGCAGGTGTACCATCAGCTATACAGTCACCCAAGCTCGGTATTGTTTGCTGAGCGATACCGAGCGTAAATATACATATATGTGTGTAACATGTGAGACATCGGGATTAAATGTGTGTAACCACAAGTATACGTTTGTCCCAGATGGGTTCGAATGAACGAATGGTGCAACTTGTAGATGTTTATTTTTTTCTCTTACACGTTATTATTTGACCAGTATTGGTATGTATCGATTTACTTAAAACTTTTAATTGACATTGACGTTGCGAAATGCACGAATACATGGTTGGGAAGGCAATCAAACTTCAATTGTAGTATTAATTGGCACATCGAAAAGCAGATTGTCAAAGGGAAATTGAATTTTCAGCTGGTGAACATAGTCATCTTGATAATCTATCGAACTGGTTACGGCGGCGAGTTTCTGGGCGTCGGCGGGACATGGAATCTAAACGAGGAAAAGAGTCCGGATGTCGAAATAATAGCGTCCGGCATTTTCGTGGGTTTTTTCATCTACACGTCCGTGGTGCTTATCAGTTACTGCTTCGGCACTTTGGAACATAAAAAAACCATTGTGGTGGGTACAAACATCTCGATAAAATTACGTTTTGACCCAAGAAAGTTGTTTAACCATGTAATTACTTCGAAAATTAGGAAATCATAATGAACTTCATCGGCATGTTTATGTTCATCGTAATTGGAGGAATTGCCCTTCACTACTGGCACGGGTACATGTCGGAGCACAAGTACATTCACATAGCGACCGAGAAACAGGTATTTCACTCGACTACTCTTCTTTTCATTAAAAAATTCAATTTAAAAAAAAATAATAATAATGATGATTCTCATTGACAGGTTGGCATAGCGCTCGGACTGCTGTGCATTTTCGAAGGCTTGGGGTACCTTTTGGACCTCATATTCACCGTCATGCATTATCTCGAAGATGTATACTAGTAATTTTTTTTTTTTTACATGTTAAAACTAATAAATAATAATTTTACAAACAAAAATCACACAAACGCCATATTCACAAGAGTAAAATGATTTTACAATAACAGATTCACAAAGTCAAAATTATTTCGTTCGTCGATGATTCATAGCAACAACGTGTTCACGTGCAGATTAAAAATTAAATTTTTTTACATTGCATATTTTTTTAATTTACGCTTTGCGTTCACCGTAACGCCGCAAATGACGAATATTGCGGAAACATCTACTGCAACGTACTTATATGCCGATTACAATATGTTATTTAGTATGAATAAAATATTTTATACGTAACACTCGTCTCGCTCGTCATATCAACCATTTCTCATCACGTTAAAAAGTATTTCTTTTAGATTATTATTAAATTACATCATATAAAATAATGTAACGTTTTGTATAATTTATTATATAATGTAGTATAATTTATAAATGTTTTGTATTATGATTGTTAAAAAATATTATATTGTAAAAATATAAGTAATTGCACCCGAATTGTAGATCGATCGAGTTTAAAATGTAGAGTAAACAGCCGTCCATACAATAATGATACCTCGTACGAATTCACACGTAGGTATCGCCTTTTCGTATCGTAAGCTCAATTGATTGTATTTGTATTATTTTTAATTTATCGTAATAAAATCACAGACAGTGGAAAAAAATATAACCAACAAGTTCGATTTTCTGCTCCAAATTCAATGAATCGTCGCAAAATGGCAAACTTGCGGTAACTTCAGACTGCTTGTATCAGGCTGTTGATATTTTCAAGTGATTTTTCTCATGCTGTAATTCGAAACCGATTTAGGTGAGAAGAAAAAAAAAATAAAAATAGGTAAACAGTGAGATGGCCAAATCCGCGAGCGAATTGATGAAAGATCCGAATTTCGGATTGAAAGTCATCGTATTGGTTAGTGCTGCGCTTCACCTCACGTCGTACATCATAACCAATAAATGAAATTTTATTTTGTGATCCTATAGATTATAGGAATTTTAACGAATCTACTCCTCATTCATCCGACGGTATCTCGCACCTACTACTCGACGGTCATCAATGGATATCATTTTTCTTTTCTCACGCTTATCGGCACGCTTGTTATAGCTTGTATTTTTTTTAAGGCCACCAAAATTACGGTACGCATTAATTTGTGTTAATGATGACTAATTAATTTTTTCCTGATTTTAAGAGAATAATAGATCCTCTTGAAAAAATACTGATCAAAGTCAAAGTAATGTTGTGTTTATTGTAGGAACTGTGCTTACTTGTCGCTGCTCTGGTCAAACTAATAATAATAACCAGTTTCGCGGACAGCCAGAACGTCCACTGGGATGAGCGTGACGTTATAGTCACCGATAGCGAAAATCGTGTAAACGTTGGTAAGTTTGATAAAAGCAATACTTACAAATATTTTAAAAATTCTTATCGAATCAATCGTTTAAAACGTACACTTGATTGTTTTTTTTCTTTCTTACAGGAAAAAAGGACGATAAATACTATGCGTTTTTGAGCACCAACGTTGTCTCTATGATCCTCATCGTGATAAACATTATTTTACGAATAAATAATAAATACGTGTGATTTGAAACTTGAAATTTTTTTATTATACTACATTAAACGTTTGTACAATAAAACAATAGTAAAAAATCAATCACGACTAGAGTTTGTACAATGAAACTGCTTTGTGTCTTTAAGTTAGATTTGCGTTTTATTTTTTTTATAAACTATGAGCAAAACTAAATCCAAAGCAACCAAGATTCCTGAAAATGATAAAAATGTAAAAAATACGTGTTGGTTATTGTAACGACAACAATAATACCTGTTATAAGTGGATACAAAGCGTGCTTCGACGAGTACATGGTTACCGAGACCAACATCACGCAAAAGTAAGCCACCAGATTGAGGATTTCCTGAAGTAAAGGACTCGTCGATTAATTTTGTCAAAACTGATAATTTTTATCGAGTAGTTGAAGAAGAAAAAATGTACCAGCCAAACGCTTGGGTCCTCGAATACGTAAGCAACGACGTAGGCGAGCGAGACTAGGGACCATCCGTCCAACGACCAAATGCGATAGACGTACGCGGTGTCGTGCAGCGCATAAATGCCAATCAGACACACGATCTCAAATTGAAAAATTTTCATGAAAAACAATATAACATGATTAAAAAAAAATTCAAGTTTCGTCGAGGTTAGATGTTTTTGCTCAAAAAAAAACTTACCAACTCGGCCAATCGCAAAATAAAATTAAGGTCTTTGATGAGGACGGTGACATGTTTGGCCATTTTAATTTTTTAAACGATTGGCTTATCAAAGCAAACGTAGTTTTGTCGATCGATAAAAATATGTTGACTAAAGGACGAAATGGCAACCTCTCTTCGGACGACGCCGTGAACGACGACGATGCGTGAGTCTTTTGTTTCGCTTTGATTTCGAAAACGAAACATCTCGATTCACGATACTTAAAATGATATAAAAATCGTTACTTTTTAACCCACACGCAAACATTTTGTTCCGGAACATTCACCCAACCCACTCGGTCGACAGCCTAAGCGACGAGACATGTGACCATCGTACAGTTACGTACGCACTAGTGCACCTATACATGTATTGCCATGTGTACCAATTAGTCCTACTTGACCTGAGCAGCAATGGGATGTGAACAACAGAAGCAGCAGCATATTATACCTCCATTATCGTACTCGGAATTCCGATCTCCTTTGCCGCTATTGTTTCCCTCTTGGGCTAACGTGGCTACTGCAATTTAGCATTTGGTCCCATTAACGGAACAAACAACGGGACCTGCATCAATAAAACCAGATATGACCATTGCCGGTGCGAAAAAATTTTCAAATCGGTAATGGGAAAGGGGGCGGGAGTGGCATTGTTATACTTTGATTTCGAGCTGGAATGGCATCATCTCAAACTCGACCTCTACGCCAAAGAACGTCGATCCCTGGCAATTACGCGATGTTTCTACATCTGGCGCGACTGATTCATTCATCCATCGCATCGAAAATCCTATGGTGAAAAAAAAAAAAAGGAAAAATGGTTAATGAGTAAAATAAAAATGAGGAAGCCCTGACTCACGCGCGCATCGTATATTATAATAATAACACACTTGGCAGTTACGAGAGCCGCACCCATGAGTCGGTAGGTATATACGTGCTTGTACAGCAACGTTAGCGATTCCCCTCTCAATTCCACCTCTTTTTAGTCATGCGTGTGTTTGTGTGTATAATAGGTATAATACACAAGTGTGTGGTTTACTTCGCGACACATTCACGCTCGCGTTTAAACACGACATTCTTCTTCCTCTTTTACTTACACCTTTTTTTTTTACACTAAAAAAACGCGCACATGTTACGGCGATTTTCCACTATTTTTTTCAACCCATGATTAAAAAATGTCAAGTTTACGCCATCAAAGTCAAATTTGCGATCTTATTGACCATAATAATGATAAAATTTGTGATGCGTATAGACGTAGGCACTCTTTTATACATAAATACACACATGGCCCGGATCGACCGACTTTTATAAGCAACAATGTGGGTATAGGTGTACAACCCACTCGATGCACAGGGAGCACCGATTCGTCTACCTACCTACTTACCTACTGTACGAAGTGTATCTTGAATCCAGCCTTTCGTTTGCTCTATTGATCGCCGCTGTATATGCATACATAGCTATCACCTTTGATAATTCGATGCCTGTCAGTCTCCCATAAGTATACGTACACACCGATGGCGTGCAGAAGAATATGACAATTTGTTCTCTCATGCACACATCGATACGTGTACCTATCGCGATAGGGTAAAGCACGTAACGTGTCATTTATATCCTCACGTGCTGTTCTCTCGGCTCACTTTCTCTCTCTCTCTTTCATTGCTTTCGCCTACTTGTTGCGTCTATTCGAATGGGGGGGTATTTTATGCAAAACTCGAATTGTAAAGAGGAATAGGTATTTTTCTTTCTTTCTTTCTTTTTTATCAGCACCTGCGAGTATGTCGATCTAAAATTATATGTAGGAAAGGAAACAGTTTGAATCGTGGATGGTCATAAAACGTGTGGAGGAAATAGTATAGAAAATGAAAGTATCCCTGATGAGTTTCAGAAAAAGCTAGTTAACGAAACAAACAGACTCGACCACCGTGACGATAATGCGCCGTTCGGTGGTACGCATCCTCTCACAGCTACATACTTTCGGTAATTTATTCCCGTGACTCTTTGAAAAGAAAAATCAACCAATCCACGTCTCTGCCGTATAGTAAAAAAATTCTTTGTCTGTACGAAATAACGATACAAACCGGCAAGCAAATTTTTGTCGTCTTACGGTGACATTTGCTGCGATCATCGGCATTGACGCACGAGTGCACACCGTGTGTGCGCGCAGGGGACTCCTTAGAAGCGTTGGCGTACACAAGTGCACACTATATACATGTATCGTGATGCACGCATTGCAGAGCCGGTGTTCGGTGTCGACTCCCTCTTTCGTTTCTCCACTGAATACCTCGCGATACTCCGATATTACGCTAACAAACCTTTTGCGAATGCGGTACGTTAATGGTGGATCTTGACATTTTATTCTTTATTTTTCAAGGATCCTCCATCATTGTTGGAATTGTTGTTTCAAACGACAAACACGTTTGTTGGACGTGAAAGATACTTTTGAGATTTTGAGAGATCACTAGAATCTTGTATTTGTATCGGTATCCCCGATCGATACAGGAAACGATCGGTATGAAGATCGGTAAGGAAAGGATCACGGTGTACTCAACCTGATTGTATGTTACAACGAATTTCTCAACGTTATAGCACAAAAGAGCAACATAATGGTCCAGAAAACACGCACCAACATCCATCAATCAAACCATGTATAGATCCTCTCCAACACCACCGGCAAGATCGTCAACGACCGGCAACACGATTTTACCCACCCAAAGGCACGTTTGTAGCGTAACAGGGGCTCAAGCCAAGAGAGAATGAGAACAGAATGTGTGCTACAAGTAAACGGAGGAGAACCTGCGCGCGCTGTTTCCATCGGCGAGAGGTAGGTAGGTATATGCCGATCGACAGACTCGGCGTGGAGTAGAGTTACAGTTCAAGTTGCGCCGCGCCACGCGACTATACTCGTTTTCTCCTTTTCCTCGCCACTCCGATCCTTCTCTCTTTCTCCATACGTGAATTCCTGGCTATAAATCGGGGCGTTGTTTGTTTGGCGGAAAGTTTTTGGCTCGCCAAAATCGAGGCTGTGCACCACACCCAGGGGAAAAAGAGGCGCAACCGATTTCGGAGACAATACACACGACAGGTAAGCGCGACGGCTCCGGAATGACAACGTACCCACGTATATAATAAGTATGTATACTCTCGGTGTCGCAAGGATATTATAATACAACGCTTGCACCTATTATTGCTGCGGCAGGACGACACCTTTCGGAGCAGCGCCTGCGCGTACATGGCTGTTTCTGTTTGCGGGGTACGCGTATACGCGCTACTCTCTCCCGTCTCTCTTTCATTCTCGTATGCATCAGGTATATTATATAGAGATATATACTTACTTACTTCTTACTTTTTGCGTTTCAATGTATACGCACATACGCAGTATGTACGCGTTAAGGTGCTCATACGCGAGTATTCAAGCGTCGTGGGAGGATCGATTGTTGTATGTACGTGCCTGCGCGTATGACTGAGGTGTAGGTACGCACTTTTTATGCCCCTACACCCATGGTTTTTAGAGCACAAAAAAAAAAGCACGCACACGCGAGTCATTTGGGTATTGCGAGTCGGGGCCGCACCTTGATCGGTTGAAGATTCGGGGGCAGGTGAAGGTATGTGTGTGGCGGTGTGGATATGATGTAGAGATCAATTTTTTGGAAGATTCGGGCGCGAAAATGGTGCAGGATTTTTTATGTGTATACAAATAAAAGTATACGTCGCGGCCTTGAATGAAGTCGGTACGTAAACAGAAGCGAGTTCGGTATGTGTATACGGTATTTTACAATCGTGTCAACGGTCAGCCTCTGCAAAGAAACACCGAGTCGAAGTTAAATTCTTTTTTTTCATGGTCATAATAGTATATATATATTTCCAATGAACCTGGGAGATTGAAAGATTTTTGCTGTAAGTGAATTAAATACAAAGTGAAACAGTTGGACGTGAGTTTCGGTTTTGGTTGTAAACGATACGTCTTTTATTGTTATACGTTGGCAAAGATTTACCAATTTTGCGTATATTATGCAAAAATTCCAGTGCAAAGTCCAAAAACACAATTATACGTTATACTTTGTACGCCACACGGTTTATTTGATTTAGACGTAGCGAAACGAGAGTAAAAGCAAAGGAAAAAAAAAACCTCTACTGCCGCTGCTGCTTAATAATGCATCTCGCGTCCTATTTCTTTTGATGAGGGGAAGCTTTCATCGAATTAATACCGTATGCGAACGAACCTCGAAAATTGGTCGTAGAGTCACTTTTTTTTTTCCGCTGTCAGCTCTGTTTTTTACGACTCATTGCGCTCATCTTAGTCACCACTTGAGCTGGAAGATGAAGGAAACGTGAAATTCCGCGATAATCTAATTTTTTCTAATTTTCTCGATCCAATGATCCACTTGCTCTTCCTGTACCGCAATAAAACATCCAGCATCCCACGAAAGGAATCTTTTGATTCGCGCCAATTGCGGCCTGTCAAGTGAGCACTGTGAGCTGTATACCCTCGTCTCTCCTTTGCATACGATTATGTTATGAAACAACTTTCTTTCTATGCGTTGCATGTGCGTTGAATACTACAGGTGCACGACAAGCTCGACCATGATGCTTTTTGGATACTTATTCAAAATTTTCCATTCCTTGCCTTTTTTGTTATTATTTAGGGAAAGTACAGGTCCGATAACTAATCAATATTCCGTCACTACCATTATGTCGTGAAGCGGTTTTTTGCATCGCGTACCCGTAGACTGTTAATTCGGTTTAGTAAATGATGAATTTGTAGTCTGTGTGCACGTCGGTAAATCCACTGGATATTCAAGAACAGCATATTTGTATATTAGGGTGTTTTAGTCATTTATCAAATTGTTCCTTATTCTTGAGCTTGAAATTCAGAAATCCATCTCAAAACTTGACAAAAACTATATTTTTAATCATCAATAAACTTATGTTTCAGAGTAGAGAAGGATTGATTTTTTGTAAAGGGTCAATATTCGAAAGACAATTTATGCTTTCAACTCGATGCGTTTTATTAATGGTAAAAACTGTAAATCCATTGACATGCAAAACTATTTCACTTAAAATTTGTTTTCCTTCTTCAACATTGAAGTAGGGATCCATCAACATTGCTTAGCAAGAAAGTCCAGATCGTTCATTAAACGACGTTCATCGAACAATGATGAAAAAATGAAAAGGAACAAACGTTTTTTTATTCAATTTTAATCAAATCACGCGGAGATGTTGGTGTTGCGCCATCGCGCGTAAATAATCTAGAAGAGGCATGAAACTACGTAATTAATAATTTTGCAACGGCAAACAATAACGTGCACGCAAGATGAAGAACACGTAGGATGATTGTCGTGAAGAAACAAGGGTATACCCACACGACGAAGACCAACGTGCCACGGGAAGCCGATTCAATGGACGGCAGAAAGCGCGCTCGCGATAATTACAGACTGAAGAAAGAGGCAACAAGCAGCGAGCGAGAGAGCGCTTATCGCGTTCTCAATATCCATCGAGGCTGCAATGCCGCGGTGTGGAGCAAAACAGTGGCTGAGAGAGTGACCAGCCACCGAGGAAATATTTGTGACTCTCCTGGTTCTATTGTCCTGTCCTTTGATAGCGAAAGATAAATTTTCTGTTTTCCAGAGTCGGGACGAGCGACTGGGTTTATATGACGGCGGAGTCGTCGACGAGACGCTTCAATCGGTGAGGAGGAATTGACGGGGCAGCAAGTCTTTTTCGCAAGAGCTTCGAAGGAGAAAGACTAAAGGTACCTACACCCAAAAGCCCACCAGAGAGCGGAGAGGCGTACAAAGAGGGGCGAACAAACTGGGAGATAGGCGAGGGAGGCATACACGTGTCAGGATGGCCGACGAAGGTGGTCTCCAGAATTTGCGCGCCGAGAAAGATGAGGACAGCTCCGCTTATCGCAAGTGGCTGCTCTTCAAAGTCGGCGAAGTGGTCAGTACTTACTCAGTTCGTCGCGTTTACTCGATAGGATTGCGTTTTTTGTTAAATCGCTTTAATATACAAACAATCGCAGAAATAACCCATTGTGTATCATCTATTGTTTAAGTAATACATGGTTAGTCGTCGATTTAAACTTGTAGTCTTCAAGTATGTGAAAAAGGTTGCAAAAGACTTGGAAAGGCTTTAGAGTCATTTGAGACTATGAAAAGTTTTTGAGAGTCTCTTCAAGCTTATGAATAAGTTTTTAAGTCAACTTGAACATTTTAAAAGTCATCTCAGTCTTTTGATGTTTTTTGAAAAATGCAAAAGTCTCAAAACACTTTAAAGTGATGTCAAAGTCTTGTAAAGTCATTGAGAGTCTATAAAAGTTTACTATGTAGACTTAAAAAGTCCACTGAAAGATTTTAAAGCTGTCCAAGTAACTTGATAACTTCAAAGTCTGTTTAAAGTCTTTTAAAGACTGCAAAACTTTAAAAAGATTTGAGAGCCATTTAAAGTCACATAAAGTCTTTGAGAGGCTCTTAAAAGCTTACGAAAAACTTGGGAGGTCTACTGAAAGATTCCAAAGTCAAATGAGATTTCTGATGACTTTTGAGTCCCTCACAGTCTTCCAAAGACTACAAAAATCTTGAAAACATTTTTGGACTTTTTACCGAGACAGCCCCTCGTTAATCAACGAAGAACCCATCGATCAAATCAAAATTTTTCTTCCCAGGTACTGTCCATAATTGCGATAGGGCTGATCGTCGACCCGTTCGACTCGTTCTCCCGCATCTTCACGCACCAGCCACATCTGAAGCTCAGCGACGTCGCCATGATATACGTGACCCTGGCGGGATTCATCATCGTCAACGGCATCTCCGTCCTCGCCTTCTTCCTTGGAGATCGCATGCCCAAAATAACGGTAATTTAAAAAAACATATACACGCTCACGTGTCGTAACGAAACTCTCGATGGATGGTAAAAAAAAAAAAAAAAAAAAAAAATGCCATTTCCAGGCGCTACTGTTCACCGGATTGGGCACGATAATGCACCTGATCGCGGGCGGCTTGATGTTCCACAACTGGAAGAAGCTGAACGGCAACTACGCCTACGTCTACAACAACCACACCTTTGGCAGTAAACTCTACCTGGACATGCTGATATCCTCGACGGCCATCACCTTCATCAACGGCCTGCTCTTCGCTGGAGATGTCTTTGTCACCGTCAAGTACTACTAAAGACAAAAAGCCAGAGACAAGTGTCATGTTAGCATCCCTCCGTATATTTTATTGTTGGTATTTTTGCCCCATTACCTTTCTTCCATAGTTCGTGAGTGCCATTCGAGCCCTCGAAGATATTAAAAATTAACGCACGTGGCCCTCCCGTGAAAAAAGAATTTTTTTTCCCTTTTACGTAGTTAGTGCATGATTATCTTTGTGAAATTGAACGCGTGAGAGTATTTTTGTACGATCCGTTGCAGTTTGAGGATATAGAATCGTTGATCAGAGTACGAGGTAAATTTAACGCGATTTCGATTTATTTTCAAAGCTAATGCGTGTAACAAAAACACGTGCTTTTGGCCTATAGAAATTAGACGTTTATAGCTTTTTAGTCGTAGACTATACTTTGTCCGTCCACTAAGTTGTTCTTTTTCGTAAACGCATAACAACTTACGCTTAAATTCCAAAGTAAAACTGTTATGACGGTTGTTTTCAAAGTCAACGTTTTAACAAATGGACACTTTTAAGTACTGAAAAAAATCAATTTGTTGGTTTACGTACCGATTGAATCGATCACATCTCAAACGCTAAAGATTTTCCATAACGGTCCATCGAACCACCACCGAATCTCGAGAGATTATTCTTTCATTTGAACGAACGAACCGTTTGTTAACTATATTTATAAAGTATTAAAATAAAAAACAATGTTCTATCCGTCCAACGCAGATTCGCATCAGCGTATAATATATTATGTATAAGTGCGCAAGTTAATGTGCGATTAAAAAATGTGTACGCATCACGTCGTTGCGCGACGTTACAACATAAAAAGAGTCCATCTTGCATATTCATTGCACTTTAACGTCTTCGCGCGCGGCTATGTGTATAAGCGACAGAGCTTTTGTAATTAGCTCTACGAGTCCGTCCATAATCGGTATAATTGTATCATATAAGTCAAACGAACGATTGATCGCTCGATCGTGTTCGTCTTACTGATTAGGACGCACCTCTTCTCTTTCCTCCCCCCATATCGTGCGTCCAAGTTGTAAGTGCCTACATTACGTATCTATACCTATAAATTTTTTGTCACGGTTGCCTGACAGTTTTGTACGTCTATAGATACCATTTATTAACGTTACGTCTCTTTATTATTCAATGTATTTTGCTTGACGAGCGTGTGTAATATAGTTTGATACGCGTGTGCTCAATGGGCGTACACTTTTTACCGTCCAAGTTTGAATCGAGTGAAAATTTGCAGTTACTCAAAACTATAAAACTCACTTGCAGAGCAACTCAAAGAAAAAAAGTCGATTTTCGCTCTTAACAAGAATTTTCACATTCGGGAGAGAGGAAGAGTAAATTTTCACTCGATTCAAACTTGGAGACAATGTAAAATTACACACAAGGCGATAAAACAGACTCCATGTGTGATGGAAAAAAACCAAGTTGTACAATTTTACGATGAATGTCTGCAACGCATCCACATGGACTAAAGAGATTTCAATAAAACTGAAAAGTAAAACCTAATCCTACATGGTTCGCATATGTGATGTGATGTATCATTTTTTGCACCCAACGTCAGGTGATTCTCCGTCATCGGCGATGACAACATTAGCAGGTGTCCTCTCAACTTAACCCAAGGTCCCATAAAAAAAAAACCCCCCAACATGAGCACCGGAACGAAGGCAGGCCAGTCGATAAAGCCGATCTACGCGGCGCCGATCGAAGCTTGCGGGCGCGCCAGCAACAAGGTCCCCTGGGCCAAGCCCATAAGGATATATCAGTTTGTAATTCCACTCATTCGTTGTCCGGGAGTATTTGCACGGACTGATTGCTGGATAAACGTGAAACACAGGTGGTCATAGTGGTGCTGTTTACCCTGACGATCGTCAACGAATCGGCCTACGGACCCGACGAGCGCGTCTTCGTGTTTGCCGTGATCGGTATCTTCCTGGTCATAACCTTGGTGGACATGATCAGCCAATGCGGCAGCGATCCCATCCTCGACACACCGGTGGGTAGCTAATTTTTTTTTTTTTTTTTTTTTTACGATCAACTATTCACCTTCGATCTCGACAGATGTTCCTGTTCGGGGTGCTCGGTTGTATTCTGTTCGTCATGGTTGCGTGCAGTATGTTCATGATGTCGAGGAAAGACAGCGCAACTGGCATCGTCATTCTCCTCGTTTCTATGGTGCTGTCCGTAAAGTGTGCCATTTTATTTCTCCTCGACGTTATACTCATTTTTCTCTATGGCTATTAAATTTCGCGCGAGCGATTTGGCGAGTGTTTCATTGAAAAATGCTCAGGCCAAAGCTTAAAACGATGGGAGGTACGTGGAGAAAATTTGATTAGTGGAGTAATTACGATGAAAACGTCCGCGCGTCTTGGAGGAAAAAAATGAAACAGCCCATCCCGAACCACAGAAGCGTAAAAACTAGCGCAAGACGTAAACTGTGCGTGCAACGAAGGTCTCCCGAGCCCTGCCCTATCTAATATATTACATACACAGCGACAGTAAGTACTCGATGTACACCATAAGTGATACCAGTTCCAGGACAGATCGTGTCGAGCAGCTCGACAAGCGGAAACGCAGTCAAGGTGGCCGTGTCCTCCTTCGACATCCGTGGCTCTCTCTCTTTCTGACCATTGCAATATCGTTTCGAGGACCCCCGCTCCCTGGAATGTTTTTTTTTTTCTCTTCTTGTTCATTTCATGTATAGGTACTCCAGACAGGCTGCATCGTGGGTAAGTACTGTCCCATTGTCGATCTTGCTCTGGAGTTCCGATTAGGAGGTCTCTTCTTTTGTTCTGCGCTGTCGCTTATACTCTTTTGATCCCATCCCCCCTCGCTGCCCCCGATGCACGAGCTCTTGCCCAATATTTGGACTTTCTCACGATTATCTTCTAATGAGGCCTCCCGGTGTACGCGCGCAAGCCCGAAAGGTAAAGTCTTCTGGATACGGCTGTTGTTTCTTATGGCTACAAATGATTGTACGCAAGTGTGTAGTTGAGTGCGGGGGTATGAGAAAGAAAGTGAGTCTATGCGAGGATTGTTAATTTTTAATAAATAAAAAAAAAACTTTATTGGATCAACCCTCGAACACGGCTGGTTAACAGTTGAGATCTGGTGTCGCAGTGACACGTACAATGCAGAAGGAGAGAGAATTTTGCAACAGGTGTTGACAAAAAAATAGAAACATGCGGTTGTTACAGTTGCCGTGTACTTGCGCAATTATACGAGCTTTTTTTTCCACTGCACGGACAACCTTATAGAAAATTTGAAAAGTACAAACATGTGTGGCAAATCGGTATCTTCATGCATGATGGTTGAATAATCTTTGACGCTGCAATATAGCTACAACTTAATACAATTAACTTAATTTTATCCCACATGCGTGGAAACGTAAATAAACTCTGAATTCGTAATCATTATTAGGAACTTTTCTTTCTTCGTATAGATCTATAAAATTACACCAAGTTAACATTGTGTGATTGTTTTTCATTAAGAAAATCTTTTGAAGTTTTAGCATGATTTTGTTTTTGTATATAAAATTGAAACATAATTTTATCTTTGTTGAATTATTTTTTTTTTTTGTTTTTTCATGTAGAAAAACTCGTCACTGGGTTCGTAAAAGAAGATAAAAACTTTATCAACGCTTCAATAAATTAATCCTATAAAATTTTACCACAAGATAATTTTTCATAAATAACTAGAATCAAAGAATTTATAAAAGCTACAACAATTCATTAAAATTTCGAAACATAAGGTATTATAAAATTTTATAGGAGGCATGGATTTATTCTAGACTCTACGTTTGGCGTACTAATGCAAAAAATGTCGTTTTTCATGACCAACTTATACCCTAAATAATGGAAATCCCGTTCAACATCAATCCATTTTGATTAAACGGCAGCCTCACGTTTTGATCATTGTAAAAATTGTTTTCAAAAACAGTCATGTATTCATGATTGTAAACATGTCTGTCATCAGGCAAAATCATATTCATCTTATTAAAATTTGACATCGCGTTCCATGGAAACTTGACATGATGAAAATTGTAGTTACCCTGGTTTAAACAATCGTTTTTACTTTGAACTAAGCCCCAAGGGAATCTAACTACAGAACAGTTTGACGGATGTAAGCATGGAGGCGTTTGAGGTACATTGGTGTATAAATTGTTTGTATAGTTAAACTCGTCCATGTCGGATGTCCTTGAAAAATCTGATAAGGATTCATCTGACCTAACAGAGTATTTGGTAGAATCATTAAAAAATTTAAGCTTACTGTCATTCAAACTTCCATAGCTATCATTAGAATCTTCTTCGTATAAAATTTGACTGTTATGAACAAAATTATAATTATAACAGCACATTTGATTATTAGGACCATTTTTCTTGTTATGAAAAGCAGGCACCCTTTGTCTACGGTTATTGTTTCTACATTCAAGTTTATTGTAGTCTTCTGACCAACACTTTCCTGCACCTTTAATGATCTCTCTGGCAACCTCAATATTTTCATCGGAGTGATAAATTGCACATTCTTCTACCTTTTGGGGAAAGAGAATAAATTGAAAATATGTACATGTACTTAAAAATTAATTGGGTGAATTAAAGATCGTTCACCAGCCTTAAAAAAAGAACGAGACTCGCTTTCATCACACCAGCCTGATTGCATTGGGAAAACATCCAAGCAGAGATCACACAACGAAGGAGGATTAAACTTTGTAAACAACTGATTAGATGAGTTTGAAATTAACCAGAGTTTCATCAGGCTCTCCTGGGGGTTCTCGACTGAGATCGCAACGAATGAACGTAACTTTATCTCATAAAAAATAATCTATACTCTTGTTTCGTAATAATGTTGTTATATCTCACCAACAAAGCACTTGCTTTCAATATCATATGATCAGAAATGTATGACAAAGAAAAAACAAAGTAAAACAAATAGTATCAAGTACAACGAACCATCTCGGCCTTTGCCAAGTAGATCCAGAGTTGACGCCACGTGCTGAACTTCTTTTGGTCGCTGAAGTTAAAACGCATCTCCTCGGAGGCATAGCGCGTCGCCAGTGGGCTTCTGTAGTCACAGTACTCACTGTTGTTTTGTGCCATTATTCAAGTAACGACTGCTTCGATTGAGTTTATATATTTTACTCTGCAAAAGCCGGTACTACTTTGCGACTCAATGTTTGGGTGATGTGCACGTTTACGCGACGCGGCGAACTGTATCAGCTGATTTTGAGAACCAACGACGACAACGTCGCCAAAGAAGAGTCGAGGAGTCTCGCCACGGAGCGGCGCTATCGAACGGCAGCTGATGCTTTTTCGGAGCAAGTGACTTGAAAGTTTGAATGTTTGCCATTCTGAAGGCGTGTTGTGTACAATACCACTCATTTACTTGAGAGATAAATCTTTAACTTGGCTAATAACGTTTTCAGAACATTTTGTGTTATTAATAAAATATTTCTACAAACCGAATAACAATGCTAATTCATCAAAGTTAACAACTAATTTGCTTGAAGAGACATTTATTTCTTTAAATTGTTAAATCGTGGTAAGGCCATTATTCAACTTTCTAAACCATGTTGTTATGGGCAAGAGCATTTTTCAGTCAGAGTGAACTACAACAAATAAAAAACATCATTCCACAGGCGATGATAAACTTTGGCTGCATTGACCTGCATGTTTTACGCAATAAGCGTTGTAGAGAAGCGCGAAAGAAGACAACTATTTCCCCTTCTTTTAATCACACGATCGCGCGCGCGTGCTTGATTTCCGCGGGCGATATCAGACGAGAAAAATGCGCGAAAATGGAACCGCAAGGTCGCCAAGAAGGCAAAGAACTTCTTAATAAGTACGTTCACGACGTTGGAGGGAGACAGTATATAGTACTAGCGAGTGAAAAGCCAGCGAGTGGCGTTCAGCGAAAGTACCCACGTTCTATTTTCACCCAGTGAGAAGACACGACTCGTTGTTGCGCTGCTTGGCAAGAATCACATGACTATGCTTGGACACTTTGTTGTTGTTGATTTTACTGACTGCTGATTCGCGAGTTTCGTTCTTTTTTATTGGACTAGTCTGTGTATTTTAGAGACTAGAATAGTGCTATCATTTAAGATACATTATCACAATAAAAATTATTCAGCTTTCCTTTCTCTACTTTAACTATTACTTTGTTTTCTGAAAAACTACAGGGAAGTTTTTCAAAATTCATGAAAATGATAAAAATCAAGTATCAGATAACATTATTCTGCTTGTAAGTTGTTTGGGCAGTAGCTTATTTTTCTCAATACTCACTACATTTTTAAAGATAGTTTTAGGGTCGGCCCAATCAACTCTGACGTCTGACTTGTCAAACAGCAAATTCCGTTCTGGTATCATTCTTCTTCTAGCCATGGCAGCACCCCTGTGAGTCTTGAAACGAATTAGTACATCTTTTCTTCTAGGGTTGTTCAGGTAAGTATACATCGATACTGAGTCAATCTCATCACAGTGCTCCCAAAGTCTCTGAAAATATGGAATAGAGAAAAATTCATATAAGTACTTTCAACAAGTTTCCCAAGAAAAATGAGAAACTTACTTTCGTTAAAGTTTTCACATCCACATGTGCAGGTAGTTCAGTTACATGTAGACGACAGTTGTTCAAACTCTTGATGACTCCGATGCACGATCCTGGGGCAATCTCGTAATTATTCAGTAATTTGACAGCTTGTTCAGCTGATTCTCGAGATGTGTACATGATGAAACAATATCCTCTGTTGTTGCCCGAAAAATGCATCATCAGGCGCATTTCATAAATTTCTCCAACCTTACTGAAGAGAGGATATATTTTATCTTCATAAATGTTCCTTGGAATTTTTCCCACAAATATTTCGCATCCTTCCCCAGGTGGAGGGCCTGTCCATCCAGGAGGTGGACCACCAAGTTTTCTTTGTCCATTCTTTTGAACGATTTCGACCCCCAATTGATGCTGTAGTTTCAGAACGTTTTGAATTGTTGTAATCTGATCTTCCAAACTGTCTTGACTGTAGTTGCTTTTGACAATTTCTTTGTTCGATTTATGGCTGTTTATCTCTGAAAAACCAAATAGATTTTACGAAACGACATGTGACAATTGCCTGAAAAGTATTTTACATCTACTTGTATGTAAATTTGAAATTATGATCCCCATAAAGCACTGATATGTACACACACTTCATGTATTTAGCAGAAAAATTACACCGTTGATTAAATATTTTTATAGGATAAGCAATAAACACACATGCTGATTCTGTCACACCTTGAAATTAATTATTAATAAACAAAGCATTACCAGAGATGAAAAAAAAAAGTTGACTTTCAGACCCAAACAACGCATTCATAGAAATTACCACGAATTCTGGACTTTTCTCACAGCTTGTCCAAATCCATCTTTTGTTAAAATACAATATCTCTAAATTCACTCACCAGGAAAAACCTTCTTCTGGAAGTAAACGGACTTGGGACTGATTCGCGGTATCCTCTTTCTGATGACATCTTTGTTCAAATCGTCATCGTCCAAGTGCAACCTCTCGAATTCCTCCAGCAAGTCGTTGTTGGGAAACTCCTGCTGCCACATTATTTCACGCGAATATTATATGATACAAGTCAGACGTCAAACAATTTGGCGCACACACACGCAAGTAACAACAAACACTAACGGAAACATAAACAATTAACAATACACGCACTATCAATAAAATCAAACAAAGACGACCGACTAGTGATCAGGTACGTCCCACAGCTTTGACAGACCAGGCTGGAGTGTCCCGTTGACGTTGGCCGGTTGGCTCGCTCTCGCAAATGTGTTGGCATGGTATATCTACTTTTTTGGCTGTGTGCTTGCAGGGCTTTTCGGAGAACTTTGCGATTTCAAGAACGGCCAACGGCAACGACCGTTGAAGCGTTCCACGTGCGCCCGTTTGAGAACCGGAGTTCGAGTCCTTTCGGCCCTCCCCCACCTAGCCTAACCTAGCCTATCCTGTGCAAACGGTCATTCTGATTGGACGGGGAGTCGGGGACGGGGACTTCGGAGAGATGTATCGAAGCGGGCGATACGTTGATTGTGTAGAGGCTGTACTTTTCTTTTGTGTAAGTGAATTGTTACTATTTACTTTTAATTTCAAAGTACAACAGCGTGTAAACCGTAGTATGGTAATGCGTAAGACTGTAAGCTCGTGCGTTTATTGTTCTAGTCGGAAAAACGTAATGGAGACGTCGTTGACGAACAAAGTAAATCGCGCTCGCGGCACGGGCGCCTGCATTGCCCCTTTCATTGGTAGATGTTATATATACTTTCCGCTCAATTCAACAATGCCTCCAGTGTACCTGAAGGGTAAGTATAACGTTCCGAGTAAGAATCTTCTAGGAATACTTATGTTGAGACCGTGAAAAACAAAAAACGGTTGGATGCTCGGAGGACACACAATTCATATTAAATATTCCTTGTTACCTATGGATCTGCTATAGATGCCTGTACCTTCATAGCAGCATTTGCAATCGATCAAATGGTGTGTCTCGGCATTGTACCTACAGAAGATCCGGTTCCCGGTACAGTATGCAACATTTTTTGTTTTTTATACCGCGATTAGATAGGTTAATATACTAGCCGCGGAGTGATTTTTATTTTCCGAACGGACATGTCAAAATAGATGTTTGTACTTTGTACAGATCATGCGAGCAATAAACGGTCAACCCCAGAAGAGAAGACGATGATAGTGACAACATAGACTTTCAATACGACGACGTGGTGCTGATGCATCATCACCCGTGCAGGTTATAAAAATGCGCTTGGCCAACTTCCACAGGAGCAAATGACTGCGCCTGCTGTACCTATTCCGATATACCTAGTGAATCGGGATTGCCGCTACCGCCCTTCTGATCTGTGAGTTTGAATTTTCATTGCATGCTTTTTACTTATTATAAGTTTTAACATGCGAGCAAAAGAACTGTCGTTCGTTACATAGCGACAAAGTTTGATGTACAGAGAGCGTAGATATTAGTGGATTTATTAGGCGCACACGTAAATTTGTTCAATGAGAGAGTTGTGTCATAACATGCAGGTCATAATACTCCAAGATCCTGTACTTATATAGGTTTACATAAATACAAATAGCCTTGAGGTAGGGTAACCCTAGGGCTCCCCGAATCGGAAGCTTTCGGAGCTTTGGACACTCGCAATCGAACAAATCTGATTGTTCAAAAATTTCTCCATCTAAATGCTCTACTTGTGCTAAACTACTATTTAGGTATAAGAAGTATATTATGTATAGTCGTACAGAAATATATACGAGTTTTACGGAAATTTTAGTTTTCCCGTCATAGCATCCACTGTTTGAAAGATTTAGCGCAATTACTCATGTACCTAATAAGTAATGTGTAATTATATTCACCCAATTCACGTAGACCACGCCCCCATGTTCAATCTTGATTTATCTTGATGAAATTGTTTTTTAGCTCTGCACCATATTATTACTCATTTAATTTTTTAATTTTTTATTTTAAATAGTCGTTTTAACATTTTGCTGCTAAAAATCGAAGCACAAAACAATGCTTTAAATGTTTCAGTCAGAAATAAGAATTTACTTTCCCAGGAAATATGATATGTGTAAGGTGAACAAAGAAAAGAAAGATAGCGCCTTCGAGTTGCGAAATGGCAATTTTCCGTGTTGATAATGAGCTCGTAATATTTATCGGTAGAGGCAAAAATACTCCCGCGATACTTTTGTCGGGGCAATTATTTTTTATGCACAACCCACGTTCCACCAACACACTGGATAGTGCAGTGCGACTGTTTTCTAAATATTATTTCAATTTTGCATATTTAACAATTTATCTTACATATACTGCATGAATATCAATCATAATACATTTTTATGTAACCTTAACATTCAAGTAAGTATTATTTTTTATTATAACATATAATATAGATAATCTCTGTAGAAAAATGACTATCAATGATTACTTCCATGTATAAAATTCTCGAAAATATTTTTACAACTCATTAATTCTATCAGGTAAAAATCGTACATTATTCAAGTAAGTATTATTTTCTATTGTTACATAATATAATATTATCAATAAAAAAAATGATGATCGAAGTATGAATAAAAGTCCGATTTATGATACAATATATTGTAAATTATAACAATTACACTATTTATTATTATGAACTATGTAAAAAATGTATGAAACATAAACTCCTCGGTGCAAGACGCACGCAAACGATGGACACGCATCGTACAGTATATTACAAGGTACATCGGGGGAGAACCGTCGCCGTGCGCGCGATAATGGCATTGTCTTGCAAAGATATATATACGTAAAAATATACAAGTTCCAACCAACATACCGATGTATACGTACGTAAGGCAGGTAAATAGGTATATGCAGGCAGGTCTCATTACATGACACAATCCGTGCAAAGCCGCGCCATAGCGAGAGACCGTTCGCCTGCAGTCCAGCCTAGCCACGGCCCGCCTTTATCTACATTTTCCTCCCTCCTATACGCCGCTCTGTTCCCGCGAACCTCCGCAAAAGTTTAGTTGTCGCTCGTTCGTCGACTCAGGAGTTCGCGGATTTATACCTGGTTCGCTGTGATTTTTGCTGCTTGAAGCATTGCCCTTTTCTTGCGAGTACGTATATATCAGATGTATCTGCTCTGGTGATACCGGGTGGAAGCTGTATCGAATGGGGAGTGGACACGAGTTTGGCCCAACATCGGGAGGAAACAATTTGTAATTTGCTATTCACTCCGTGGATTATTGGTCACGCACACTTTTCATCGGTTTTTTTACTCTTACGAGAAAATAATTTTTCGCGTATACCGACCCATGTGGCAGAAGTACATAGGAAGTTACCGATTTACGCTGTGGTGAACACATACAATTAATGCCATTTTTTTTCATTCCGAGTTTCCTCCCGATTTCTCTTGTGTAATTTCTGTTCATGGATACCTAATTGCTTCCGATTGGACGCGTGTACTTATTATTCTCCTGTAACTATCATTACTCTTATGCCGATTGCATGCGGTGATACAAAATTAATTCCCATCCAAACGAACCGTTCGAGTTGAAAAGAGCATTCCATCGATTTTCTACGTAAAATTAAAAACCTGCTGTTACGGTGAATCGTTTTCATACGCGCGATCAATTCATCCGATCCCCGCAACGAAGCGTCGCTCCGTTACCGATCATCCCCGTTTTGTACGGCTCCTCGTGCGAGTGGTTTAAAAATAGTGTTACGCTTACATGTTTCATTCCCAACTTTCCACCGCTGGTTGTATCTCCCGTGGATGTAGTGCGGTCGAAGGGAAATTGATGCTCGGAAGGTAGCCAGCGACAACCGGAGCCGATCGCTCTAAATGGGAGCAGCAAAAAAAGAGGAGTACAGCCGGTGCCTTCGATTGTTGGAAATCGCACCCAACGAGGCCGTCTTTTGATTGGAGCCTGTGGCTGTATTTTTTTTTTGCGCTGCGCGCACCTCTCCGTGGCCAATCATGTGGAACCGAAAAGTGTTCATTAGGATTATCGAGCTGGTAAGCGTTACGGCTTGTTTATGTGTATGTTTATGCTCTATATTACCGCGGCCTATATAATCTTGCGTACGTGCGAATCTTACCTGTTTGGAGAAAAATTATTGCATGGTAGTTTTATTCTTGGAAAAAAGAGCTGCGGTTTTTAGCGGTCGATTCTTTTATTTTTTATACGTTAACATTGTTGCCTTTCGCGGATGAAATTTCATTATTTCAATGTGTCGTAGAATCAGGAAAACTTGGATTAAATGTTAATTTTTTATTTTTACGTATAAAGCGTTCTTGAGTAGAAAAAAAAATCATAGGTTATTCCTTATAGTGTCTCTAAAGATGCAAATTGGAAGAAAAAGAAGTATGAAAAAACTTTTGAAATTCGTATATTAAAATTTTCATAGAGTGCCGTTTAGAAATCCCGTGGACAGTCAATTAGCATTGCCAGTGTTGTTTTCTTTTGTGCTAAAGCTCAACATAGACTCATCGCGAAATAAAAATAAAAGAGACTCGCTAATGCAACTCGCACAAAAGCCCCCGAAAGTTCATACGTGCGAGCGTCGAGCGCAATACTAGCGACCCTTTTTTTTTTTTTTCTTTTCTTTTCGCAATCAGATTCTGTGCATCGCGTGCGTCGTCGCTTTGAGGGTGACGGACGACGAAAGCCGAAGAGTCTTTCATTACCTGCGCAACAGAAGCCGCGAGAGATGGTCCCTCTTGAATAACGTCACATGGGGTACAATTGGTACGTGAGATAAGTATTAATTTTACTTTTACCCTACAAAATATACATCTAATTATCAAAATTGTGCACATTAATCGATCAGCCCATTAATGACATTTATTTATATGCGTCCAGATAAAAAAAATTGCATCCATTCAAAACGTATTGTCACACAAAAGGTGAAACCTGCAACACCTGCTAATCACGTGTGCTCTAAAAAATAAAAGTTCCAATAACCAGTCACACCAGTTCTTGAACTTAGCAACTCTATACCCTCCATTCTCTTGCACGTCATATTGGCAGATTGAAAAAACAAAATTCCCGTGCACATTCCGTAACTCTGAGCTGTAATATACTAACCCCCGTCCAGAAAAAAAAAAAAGAAAAAGAAAATAGCCCAATGTGATATGTGTCTATATGCGCGTGTTCACAGGTGCCGCTCTTGCGACAGCCACCTGCGGTGGCTACACAATCGTAATCGCGGGTCTGCTCATCGCCGCAGCCAGCGGAGAACTCAGAGGCCAGAAGACGGTAATGACGATCGCACACGCGTCCACGAGTATTACACCTGCACCTATGATAACAACAACAATACAGAAAGCCACACGCAAACAGCGTCCCCCTTTTTTTCCCGCGCGATGTAGTAAATATATAATAATATAAACAGGTACATATATGTATGTACATGAGTAACCACTAGAACTTAAGGGAACACAACGACGAGCGCGATTAAATGCCTCTTGATTCATGCCTTCCTGCCCGACCCCGCCTCTCGCCAAGACGATTATGTCATGTTGCCGCGACGGTGATGCAGCTCTTCGATCGCGTGCGTGCGAGTGTCTTTTCCGCGGGATTATTTTTTTATCTTTTTCACTCGTTTCCGCGTGTGGAATAGCAAATCAATTTGAGGTCAAAGAGGGGTTTATCCTCGGATGGGCATTCCAGTGCAGAGGCTTGATCCAGTTTGCCGATACACCTTGAAAAATTACGTAATTGTACCGATGGATCGGTAACACGAGAGCCGAGGGTGTATACATCAATTTGTTTATTGATACGAGCTGCGAGATAATGGACATTAAATCCATAATAGCTCGTCCATCGTGCGATTTAATTCGTTTTCTTGTGTATGTCCACTTGTTACGCTAACGCTGCCCATCAATAACAGAGCGTTACCTCGAGAGTTGACAGCGAAATGCAAATCATTCGTCTGTGATTTACGCGCCACACGTGCGTCAACTGAGAATTTTCTCGGCGCAACGGCCGCGTTTGTTGTCGTACTTATTGTTACGGACGCTTTTTGCGCAATCCACGGCGCTAAGTGCGCTTTTCCTTTTTTAACGTGGAAAATGTTAAATTTTCACAAAAAAAAAACAACAACAAGGACTCCTGTGTGCACGGCTTGTTTATGCGAAAAGTGAAATCATACGGATACACACGTGGAAAAGTCACTCAAATGGAATTCAGACGATTGATATCTCGTGCGCATAATCACCCCATTGGACTCTGTTTCTATTTTAAATCTATTTTGCAACTACTTGCCGCGTAACTGTTCAAAACCCCGTGTATAGATCGTAATTTTTTTTTTTCCTTATTTGCTTTTTGCTTCAAGTTTCATTGGAATTGAGTGTTTTAATTTTGGCGTACAAACCGACGGAGAGAGTTGAGCTCTGATGAATTTGCTCTGATTTTGCGTTGCACAACGAGATTTAATGCACAAAAATGGCCTTCCTCCGCACGTACGTGTACGTACAAAGTTTTATACAAGACCAAGCAAACGACTTTCGAATTATCATACTCCTATGTGTTACACAATGATACAAAATGTAAGTCAGTAGAGTTGAAACTTGCCATTACGTATTGAGTAATGATGTGTGTATATATATATATATATATATATACACACATCGCAAAATATATTCGTGTGAAAACAAACATTTGTATTCTCGTGCACAAAAGTCGTCCCTCGAAATTCCTGGTTCGCGTCGTAAACGCACGTACAACCAAATCACAGCCTATTCCGGTTACATGTAAACAAGAGTGACGCTATTAAACGTCCTCGTAAACAACAGGTCTCATGTACAGAAAGTGAAAAAAAGAATAAAAAGGAATAAAATTAATTATCCGTGACACAAGTGCGATGTATAGAAAGAACCGTGCGTAAACTATTCGCATTATGCACAGACATGAGAGAGCCGGGACGCGAAAATGGGTCGCTCTCGCCCGCAGCATCCTAAGCGTGAGAACTCGCGCGACGTAACTCCTCGTCCTCGCGCAACTCCTGTACATTGTATGCACGTGTATATATATATATACGGTGCGCATGTATACATATGCGAATTAGCGTTGTCCCGACATTGAGATACGCAAGGTCGCGAATCCTTTTTTTTTTTACGCCCCACCCTCCTTTCCTCCTCTTCAGTGTTTTTGTCACGAAAAAATGTTTTCACTCGCAACAGTATACGCGTGTATAGTTCAATTTGTATCGCGAAGGTGACTCGTGACCGCGCTTTTCTCTCTTTTTTTTTTTTTTTCTTCTCTCCTCTGTTGTATACGCCCAATAGCTCAACTAGGCGTGTACTGCCACCCATACACTCGTAAAAAAAATAAAATGTGGCACGCAGCAGAGCGTGTGTGTGCGCCATGAGTCCGGTCGTACCTCGTACATGTGTAATATGCATGTACACCCATATTACGTGCCCATATACGCGCGCATGCAAGGAGTTTTGCGGCGCTACTATTTTAATGACTCATAAACTGGGCCTCGATTATTATTCTCCTTAGAGCCGATCACGCCCGACTCTTGGTCTGCCCCTCGCTCTCTCTTTCCTGCCTTGTGGTATACCCACAATATAATACGGCTCGAAGGACTCGCGCGCGTGTGTTACCTGTGTGTGTGTTTTCTCGCGGTCTTGCGCTAGAGTACGAAATAATTCGAAGGGGGTTGAAAATTCCGTGCGAGCGTTCGAGTGTTGTATGTTTTCGGCGACGAGCTAAAATAATAACAAAAGAGACAAGAGCCGCTTGGACTGACCAGCTGTGACTGATTTTTGGTTAAATCATCGCGTTTACTGTCGTTTATGGACGGAGGAGCTTTTTTTCTTTTTTTTTTTTTTTTCTTTTTCGTGGGTCCATGAAAACCTTTATGTTTCAAACATGGTCTGAAACAAATGGAAACAGTGAGCCTAAAAAGTAATAAAGGTCAGCTATAGCTGTAAGACAAAATGTTTAATTTTATCCAATTGTACATTCTGGAGTGCCTTTTCATGATTGCCGATACGTTATGATTGATTTTTAACAGACTTGTGAAAATACCGTGCAGATGTATAGGTACGCACTTTTCTTTGTGCTCATGAATAGTATTAAATTACCGAAGAAAATTACTAGTGTCTACTAATCACATGTTACATTTTTTACTACTTTTTTTTTAGTATGGAACGTATATCTCCTTGTTAGATTGCAGCTTAATCAATCTATTCGTAAAGTTACTCTTTTTTAGTCATTATATTAAAGACGAATTTCAGTAACTCTTGAAAAGAAAATTACGTCTCTTATGACCTGTGATAATATATTATTTTGCCGTCGATATTTGGTATCTTATTTTGGCTCGCTGTAGGAACAATTTTGTCACTAGAGACGAAACTTAGTAGTTATACGGCAAGTAGAAATAATGACGAGATGTTTATAACATGTTACATGAAATAAGATTAAGTAATGTCCTAACAGTATTCTTTTGTACAATGGAAAGGAATAACAGTGAAATGATAGCCACAGCTTGAGTTAAGAAAAAAACGAGAGAAACAAAGAAAAAGTTAAAAGATAAGCAAAGACTATATACACAGAATTTTCTAGATTAGCTCTCACCATACAAATACACCAGACTTTCAAGTAAGAAGAGTTTGAAAATGTAGTAATGGTAGCAAAATTGAAAGAAAAGAAAAAAGTGAAGTGATAGAAATGAGAAGAATACTGCAGAGGGTAATACGTTGCAGCGTATATAAATTGGCACAGAATACGACACGCCTTGTGAGGAGAGAAAAATGTATAAAATAACAGGGGAAATGAAAAAAGCGAACCAGGAACAATGAGTCCAATAAAGTTGTAAATACAAATCTTGAAAATATAACTCAGTATTGCAACCTCTGACACAATACTAATCAAAATACAGATGAATAGTAACTTGCTACTAATAGTTTGACTAACCTCCTATAGCAATACACAACTACTTTGAATGATTAGTTTTCCAAGGTTACACAAAATTTTCATATATTTACTTTATAGTGTATAAACTGATGAAAACCTTAATTGCGTGATATCGAAGCCCATTCTGATTTTATGATTCTTTTGAAGGAAAAATTCCTACTCGGCCTGGGCATCGTTCTGTTCGCCATCGTGGGAACGCTGTCGCTGTTCTCGGTCGACGATGTGCCGAACGATCTCGTCGACAATGCCATAATCTTCGGCTCTCTGTGCATCATAACGGCCATCGTGTTCATTGTCGACTTCCTGATGAGCCCCGTGGTTGGCAAGAAAAAACACGATGGCACCCAAACGCTGTCCAGCAAGGAACAAGGTCGGTTTTAATTATTCGACTCTGCCTCGCGAGGAACGATCGCTTTTTTTTGTTTCACTCCATGTGTTTTATGTATACTCTTATACTTTGCGTTTTTATTGTACTGTAGATGTGTTTATCGAAACTATTCAATTGGCATTACCGCGTTGTAAGTTGGTGAACATGTAACCTTTGATTGTCATTAAAGAATTGTTTACGCCTCAAAATTTATGTTTTGGTTGTTGAAAATATACATGTGCCTTCCTCATCTTGTTCTGGAAAACAATCTCATATTTTTTTTCCTAATTTGAAATTTATTTTATCAAGTGGCCTCCAATTAATTTGATTTTTGTAACAACACATTGAATTATCACTATGAATTATCACTGAATTATCACACTGAATTATCACTATAAGCTTATTGGGTAACAAAACGCAGTTTAGAATGCTGGGTACGTATAGTGATAAACAAATCTAAAAAACGGGTATTATCGTTGCACGTGACTAACAAACCGTTTGCAAAAACCATTTGAAAGTGAATACGAGGTCTTAAAAAAAAATTACAGCTATTATATGGCATCTTGATAACAGTTAATGCTGTACGAGGGACTAATAAATAACAGTTTCCCAGTATTTAGCGATGATTCATTGCATCGCAGAAAACACAAAAGAGTTCCTTCCTTAAAATCGCACCGAAGCTTCACACTGTTTTTTTCATCACCGCACGCTTTTAGATGCAATGAACCCTGAAAAATCATCGCCGTACATGAAAAAAAAAAAAAAAATATATCGAAAAAATCTAACGGGGAAACGAGCGCTCAGTGTAGCACACAGATATCGGGGATTGGCTTTCTGTTCGCAGCCAAGCAGTACGTGACGACGACGACAATGACGGTAAACGAGAAGGAGCCTCCCGCGCTCAAAGCCGTAACGACCTGGATGTCACCGACGCCCGAAATGACGGAGAAACGCAACAGCGCGAACAACGACTCAGCGCCCGAGGACGACGACCGGGAGAACAGGCTCGAGAGAGCCGAGAGGCAGATGCGCGAGTACGCCCAGAACATCGAGAACGGCAGGGGGGCCCGAGGAAAGCAAGCCGTGAGGGGTCTTTTTTTTTTCATTCGTACACACAGTCCTTGGGTATGATCATTTTGTTTTGCAATCGGTAGCGGGACGAAGCGACGCGGAAGGTGAACGGGTACTACCGGGCCGACGACGTTTACCAGAGGCCCATGGACGAAGTCGACGACGCGCCGCCCTTTCCGACCCACATGGGTGAGATCTTTCCGAAAGTCGTCAACCCTGGCGTCAAGATAATGCGGGTCGAGCGCGATGACGAGCATCGGGGCTACGACAACTACAGGCAAGTCTCAGTGGGTCCAACAACAGGTGGTTTCTAGTGTTGAGTGCTTTTGTTGGTGGGCTGGTGGTGTTTTTTTGTTTTTCTAACTCGTACCCTTTGAAAAAAATGGCTATACTAATCTGCTGCTTTTGCTTTTACGCTTGGACGCTGGAGAGTCTGGTAGAAAGCACTTTTAGACGCGCCCTCGAGTGCTCCGTCGTTTCTTGAGTTTCAGAGGAAACGTCACTTAATTTTCGCGCACCAAACACTACTCTGTGCCTTTGTGAAATGGTCACTCGATTACTGTCATGTAATCCAACACAAATAAATGTATACATTGTTTTTTTCTATAAACGCCACACAATGCGTCAAGGCGTCCTTGGCCTTTCTCAGTTTTTTTCGTGCACCAATTTTTTTTTCTCCCACGTGAATGAGACACACGATTGTTTGTAAAAAAAAAAAATAAAAAAACAAAGAGTGTGTAACGGGACGTTCCCGATAAAAAAGGCCCAGCAAAACAGGTCCGTTCCGTCCTTGAGCACGCACACTCGGTTTTTTCCACAAACTCCAATCATTCATTTGAACATACACGAGAGCACCGTAAAAAATCAAATAAATGAATAAGGGAAAGCGTCGCCTTCTACCCGACTTCTTTCCGTAACGTTTGCCGCCAATGCGGGGATCATGCGCTGACTGGTTGCAGGTATTCCGATTCAAGTCAGTATGACAACGTGCCGACGCGAATGCGCGGCTCTACCTCTTCCCCAGGAATCTTAAAGAGGCAGCGAGACGCGTTCTTCGGCGATCAGCGTCGTTCGCGCGACTATCGGCATCATCCGGTCGCGACGGAAGACGAACGCCTTCGACAACAGCAGCGCAATCGGTCGCACCCAGGTACGACAGCCACCCCACGGGACGAGATCGAGATGCTGGAGGATTATTTCGACGGGCTGAGGATGTCGACGAGGAGTACGAATCGCGCTACCCAAACTACCGACGCTAAGAAGACGATGGTGCCTGGTGGGGTGGTCTCGGAGGTCACGACGACCGCGGCACCGATCTCACCGAACGATCCGGGCTTCGTGCGGCACACGGCGAGCAATTGGCCACACAGTTTGAAACCTAACACGCCGACCTGATGACAATGTGTCTGAGATCGGAGTGTGGGACGATGTCGATACGTGTGCCTTGCGATAGTATTCCATGGATATGGATTTTCATCACCTTTTTTTTTTCTTATTTTAAATTAGGTTTTGTCTCTGAAGGTAGTGATGTAAAGGCCGTAAGGTTTGCTCACTCGACAACTCGGTTTTTTTTTTCTTCTTACCTCTGATTTCCGCCACGTTTGTTCAATGTTATGCTGTAGAAGATTAGTTAGACATTCAAAGTGGAGGTGGAGAAACAGGCTATCCCGACAGCTACTGTGACTAGTCGAAAATTTTTATGCATATTAACTATATATTCGCGTGAGCACACCTTACGTTCTCTACATTATGATTCAAGCCATCTTTTTTTTTTAATTTTTTGTAATTTGTATACCAACCCAAAATCAGTACGGAGTGTGTTATTGCATTGGTTTTGTAAATATATCATGTGTTCTGTAATTACCAATCTTTTTTTTTTTACATGTATAACAAATTGTTAATAATTCAATAAAATATCTTAAAGAATTGAGAAGTTAATGAGTCTTATGTTAAGCATGACGTGAGCCGTTTCGATCCTAATACTTCAGAAAAAAGGAACATATAAGGAGTATTTTAATATCAAAAAGAAATAAAAATTTCCTTAGACTGATTGTAACGTGTATTTTCCCATTCATCCAATTTTTTGTCAAGTAAATTTTATATTGTATTGTCATTAAACACACATGCAAGAGCAAATCTTTTTGTAAATATGTAGCTTTAACTACTTTACTGTAAAATTTAATTACTTATTTGTTATATCATAGAATTTCCTCTAATCCATATGTTAGTATCTTCTATTCAATTTTCAATTGCTTCAATTTTACCGTTGAAACCACTCAACAAGGCTTTAAGCTGACGTTTTTAAAACTTTCAAAATCATTTTTGGTTTTACGATTCATTTTTGTTTTTTTGTTTAATTCTTCTTATCGGTGCTCTAACAGTTTTAATTAATATGTCTTTACTTTGACGACCGTGTTTCGCATCTTCAATAAAGTCCAAGAACTTTGAAATTTTGGTGTATGTTGCCGGTATAACTCTATCATCGCATTTGATGTATGATATACTCACGATTCCAATAACTGTTTTTTCCAACATTGAGGGTCCACCACTATCACCCTGAAAACATAAATATATGAATATTTGCTAACCAAAAAATTTTCATAAGATTAGCTTTCAATAATATGTTGGGTTTTTTTTAGTTGGGGGTCGGGTTTTACATATTTATTCAATAGTAAAATCCCATACAGTATTATGTCTGTCAAGAAATTATTTTTAAATTTTAAAAATAAAAAAAGATCTTAAATCAAACTGCATCGTAATAAGTGTCCCAGAAGTGGAATTATAGCGGTTGTATGTTGAAAAAAAAATTGAAAGTAAACCAAAAACCCGCAAGAGAAAAATCACATTGTCTCTTCTGCGTGGAAATCGTACCCCGATTCAGAATAAGAGTGGGAAATTTTATTCGGGAGACAATCTGTAGAAGCACTTTCACTTTTTCAAAACAAAAAAAAAGTAGTTTTAAAAAATTTGTTACGTACATCGCAAACACCTTGACTGCCTTGATTTTTCAATTCTTCGGTCATTCCACATAATAAACCTCGATACATGTGTTTGTTACACTTTCTTTGATGGACAATTCTTAAAGTTGCTTGTTTCAATATTCCAGGATAGTTTGATGCCTCCCAACTTTCGTTACCGAGATATTTGACAGCATCTGCACCGAAACCTAATACTTTTGAAATATTCATTTCTTTCGGGCAAAGATGCCATACCAATATTTGAAGAGTTAATGACATCAAATTTTGATTTGAGTTGGAAAAAAAATCACATAGTCATGTATTATTAACAAATATAAATAATCCTCAGAAGTAATCATTCAGTTGATATTAATGAAGTAAATCCGTTTTTTTTTCAATCATTTATGCCAGTGCTTTATAACAAGAAATATTAATAGCTCATTCGAAGATTTTCATAAGATACACTAAAGGTAAAATCATTTAGAGTAAGTTATAAGAATTGAAGAAAAAAATAATTTTTCTATTGGAGTTCAACACATAAACTTTTGTCCCTGAACAATATCTATGTACCAATGGAGGTTCCAAAGAATCTTACTGCAGAGTTCAATTAATCATTTTCTCGCTTACATTTTCCTTACATATACTTTATTTTATTTTATACCATTCCATGTGAGAATTAAAAAATTTAGCGCCCAAGAAAAAGTTGTGAGTTCAGTACTCCTCAATGACAAATATTATTTATTTATTTTTTTTAATATACCTTGGAGCTTTTTTAGTAACATTTGGATATTTACTGCTTCCTCGGTAGGATAAATAGTATTCGTCATGTATGAGAGCGCCCTTTATCCGGAGCCTACTTTACGGTACCTCGGGCCGCAAAATAGCCCCAGTGGTGATGGCGCTTTTGCGTTAAGCTTTCTGCTATTAAGTAACTCATGATTCATATTCAAGAACTAAAGTCATGACACTAAGTCATTTAAGATTTTTTGTAAAGATATATGCATGATTTGTTCAAGTATTAATTCTGTAATTACTTTCAAGACAGCTATGTCATTTAAAATTTTTTGCTCCTCTTTGTACTTTGCGTGCAGATAAACTTTGTCTACACGTATTTTGTGATTAAAATTTTTAACGTTCTCTGTCCCTGCGATGACAAAGTATGGTTCGTCTTTGTAAATATAAGAATCATTGACTTTTTCATTCGCTAAAAAGCAATGAGCTGCAGTCAAAACATCGTCCTCAATGAGTATGCCACTACAAAAGTGATATCTGTTATTTTGTACAGAAATCACATAATTGTTATCTTTTATTCTCACTCTCGTACCCCCTTTAATATTTTTCGATTCCAAACCAACAGCTTCATGGAAAGAAAAACACAAATTTTTATTTTATCTTTATTACCATCTTTCAAAAATTTGTTCTAACGTAACTAAATGTAATTCGTCACTTAAAATCACAGCATAGTAAAGAAAAGTTATAGCCCTTCTAAAAAATACAAGTTTTCTATACCTCTCCTTTAAAAAAATAATTAAGTATGTTTAATAGATGTCAATAATTTTTTTTTTACTTCAAGCAGTTTTTTTTTACCTTTGAAACTGCGCCCTCAGTAGGAAAAATAGAGCTTGTCCCTCTCGTATTAATATTATGATTATTTTTTGTTGTAGTAAAAAATAAAGTAGGCTTTCTCATGTAAGAATTTGTTCGTTTTGTGATTGTTACTTATTCATGTTTTGAATTTTAAATATTTTAATTTTAACATGAAATACGAAGTTTAGTAACATACCGTTGCCAACAGCAATGAGGAAAAATGTTGCCACTACGGGTAATTGGTAGTCCAGCGTCATTTTGACTACTTTGATGGTCTTTGACTGAAAAATTGGCATAAAAAAGGCAGTTTTATACTTGAAAGGTAGACATTTTGTTTAGGGAATTTTGACAAATTTCCTTATTATCTGACAAATTTTGAGTGTCGCAGGTAAACTTAAAACAGTAGTTGGTTAAAATTTTTAATTAGCTTGTAGTGAATCCCTCGTGATAATAGAAACCAAGTTAGAAACACTAAGGAAAGATTATTTTAAAAACCACTATGATGGAAATAATAATCTGTATATATTGCATTTAAAGACTATACTGTTTGTACACATAATTTTGATATAATGTGGAGATATGGTTTAGCCGATTTGATACAGCATTAAATTTTCTAAAAATACATTTTGCTTATGGTAATGTAAGCACTTTATCTTATTTACATTCAAATTTGTTTAAGAATTTCAGTGATATTTTCAAAGCTTGCATCATTTCTCGTTGATTAAAATTTTTTTTAATCATCGTAATAACCTCAATACTATACTTTCGAATGTCATGTTTACAAAATTTTATTCTCAAATTGTATCCAAGTTTTTTTTATAATTCCTGTTTACGAAAAGTTGGACTAAGACTTACCTGAGTTTTTACTAGAAAAAGAATTATAGTTATATTACATATACCTTGTTATAGCTAATTTTTAAATGTAATAGCTCCACAGATAAGCATTAAAGTCTTATCAAATCCAGAGATGTAACGCCATATTATTTTCGTTATTAGTCCATTGTAGGTTTTTTTTTTTAAACCTTTAGTAGTAGACGAAATAGCAGTTTTCATACCTGGTCGCATATATTACCAGGGCGATCACCGGATTCAAAGGTGCTTGTGCAGCAACCTATGATCGTCCTGATCGGATGTGCATCCGTGGAAAACGCTATTTTTTATATCGAGGGAGTAGTGGAAGTCTAAATTTTGAAAAAAGGCTGGGATAGAAAAAATAATTTGTAATTGTTTTTTCTTTTTCTTCTGAGTATGTATAGAAATCATATAAAAATATGAATTTATAAACATAAACATATGTAAATAATAAAAGTCTCATAATAATTAACTGCCTTTAAAAAATACGTTTCAGCTTTTTTTTTAGCAAACTTGAGATAAATCTATTATTCGTATAAATGAACTTACTTCTTTTTGTTTAATCTAAAATAAATATTGATTTTTAGTCTTTTCGGTGTATCATCATTGTTTGCTCTCTCTTCTGTATACCCAACTAAATTTGGAAGACATTCACAACGATAAAAAATACATAAATCTCTGTAGCCATCCGACAAATCGCCGAAGAACCGATCGAACATCATTTTTTCTTTTCTCTAACACTTGCTACTGCGGTACCTATCTACTTACACGTGTTCTCGATTCACCCCGACTCGTTGGTCAAGCAGATGCATGTCTATTTCATTTTTTTTCTTTTAATATTGTAGCCTTTGGCTAAGTGTAAAGTACGAAACAAAGAGGGTAACGAAAACTGGTCGATAAGTCAGTGAAGTCGAAATGAAAACATTTTCGTTAAAAATTTCAATTTATTTTTCCGCACAGTCCCCTTACAAGGCTGTACATTAACTATTATGGTATTCAATGTTACTAATAAATTTTACATATTCAAACTACGTTTAAAAATTGAAAGTCAGTTTGTACAAACTTCTGTTGTATTGTAGTACTGAAACAGTCATTAAGATTGTTGATGTAAATGTAAGAGCGTTGATATAATACACAATTCTGCATTTAAGTTAAGATTTTTTGCGTTGGTCCTTCTGAACCTTACGAAACAGAAAAAAAAAAAAGTAAATAAATAAAAAAAAAAAAAAAGTAAATCACCCTCTTTCAGAGTTTTTAATGCTTATATTTGAACAAGCCAGTCATACATTAAAATATTTTTAAACAACATCGTAAAATTAACTGTTTTACCGTGAAAACTATTTATTGTGTACATATTATCAAAACTATTTTGTATCATCTTTGTCCTCCTTTTGAAATGCTCTTGTAGCATTGAATCCAATTAGACATTTAGCTGGCTAATTTTAATTTTTTAGGCTCTTTTTTTTCGTTTTGCGGCTGATTTTTTAATTTGATTCTTCTCAATGGCGTTTAAAAATTTACTGTAATTTTAGGGATACGGTTAAATTTTGCATCATTAATAAAGTGCAAGTACTTCGAAACTTTGACGTATGTTGCAGGACGAATTGTGTCATCGCATGTGCCATATGATGTACTTACGAATCCAATAACTGTGTTTTGTAACATAAGAGGGCTACCACTGTCACCCTGAAATTAGAAATATTTTAACATTTATTTACTGAAAAATTAGAAAGTACTACAAAAATAATAGTTGTACAGAGTGTCTTTAGGACAAGTATTATCTTGTCTTTATAAATCATGAATTACAGTCTCTTATATCGTATGCGTCAGTATACATATCACGAAAATAAAGGTGTACTTACCATTTCCTTTGAATTCCCTATAATACAATTTTTACATATTCCATAAAAATACAAAATTATATTCTAATGATACGTTTTACAACTTGTAACATAAAAATAATCATTGGATCGTCAAAATAAGTGCAATTTTTTTTAAGGCTATAAAAAATTATATGGAAATAATTTTTGTTCAAATACGTACATTGCAAACGCCTTGAGGCCCTTCATTTTTTAATTTTGTAATCATCCCGCATAATAATTCTTGATTCATATATGCATCACATGTTGTTGGATGGACGATTTTAACAGTTGCTTGTTTTAATTTTCCTGGGAAGTGTGACGGTACCCAAGTGTTGTTAACAAGCTTAACAGCATCAGCACCAAAACCGAATACTTTTACTGTTTTTCCAACATAATCTTCATCTTTTATGGGCAAATGTGCCAAACCAATATTCGGAGAATTGATAACATTCAATTTTTTTTTCAGCTGAAAAAAGTTATGTAATCCTGTATTATTTATGGATACAAATAGTTTCCAAAAGTGGGGGATCAATCAGTTGATATGAATTGTATCCTATTACACGGTTTACGAAAGTGGAAGTATATTTCTTTCCAACCATCTTTATCCATGCCTGATAACAATGAAAGTTGAAAAATCATTTTAAAGTATTTACAGTGTAGACTAAGTATAATAATTTTAAGCGAGTCATTAGAATCAATCAAAAAAAGTAATTTTCCTGTTATACTTGAAACGTTTCATTAGTGAGTGTTTGAAGTTTATATCACGTGGTAGTGACTCAAATGATATTCGCAAGTTGGAAAAATAAACGGCTTGTAAATCATCACTCCAATCATTCTTTGTTTTCACAAAATGTCATTAAAATTATAATTTCATGATGCATCATCATGAAAAAATTTAATGATCTAATAGTCAATATTATTTGTAAATCAAAAAACTTATCAATAAAAAATGTACCCAATGAGTGCGAGGAACTGATTTAATCCGTCTAGTCTGTTTAGAGTATCGTTCATTCGTATTTAATATTTATAAGCGCTAAGGTCATGATATTGAATCATCTCTGACCACAGAAAGGTATGCATAGTCTGCATAAATATTTATTATGTACTTACTTTTAAGACGGCGACGTCGTCGTAAGCATTGTCATGAATTTTTTCGAAATTGGCGTGGATATAAATTTTGTCTACACCTACTTTGTGAATGGAATCTGTAAGTTTTGTTGCTCCTGCGGCAACAAAGTAGGAAGTGTCCTCATATACGAAATAAGTTTTATTTAGTTTATCATTGTTAAAACAATGGGCTGCAGTTAAAACCAGATCATCCTCTATGAGTGTACCACCACAAAGGTAGCTTTTCTTAGTATGCACAGAAACCACATATTTACTATCTTTAATGTTTGCTGGTGTACCTCCAACAATATTTTCCGATTCCAAACCAGCCGCTGTAATAAAACCGTTAATGTTATTTTTTACTACCATAACCTTGTTTCACTAATCATCCCAAGCGCAACATTAGTTATTTTTACTTAAAAATTATAGAAAAAATAGAGTTCACACCTAATGCACATCCAGCCAGTGCAAAAACTATATAGAGCCACTACCCAAGTAAGCGAAGTATCGCAAAATAGAAATTTTTTTGTATAGTTTTTAGAAACGAAATGCGCTAGGTCTAGGCTATCATTTGTTTAGAAAACTATTGAAGAAAATTTTGATTTTGCGATATAGATATTACTCAGTTGAGTAGAAGATCAGGAGATTTATTCAAGTAAACAATTCATCACAAAAATAAAAAATTATTTCGATAATCTCTTGTATGCACATGCGTACAAGGCGTTATTGAGATAATTTTATGTTTTTTCGATACATCATTTACCGTAATAACATAAAGGCCGTCAAAGTTTTCACTTTAGTATGTAAACATAAGATATGTAAACAGACTATTTGACAAAATTAACATTCAATAGAGTTAAAATTTTTAATATGTGTATGCTTAAAGATCACTACCAAATTTTTAAATTAGGTAAGCAAAAACAAATAGTTATGGGAATAAAAGAGATTGTAAGACTAAATGTTGAAGATTTATAAAAAATAAAATATTCCCCGTGATATGCTGTATTAAAATCTAGACTATGCTTGAATAAAAAATGTAACCATCTTATGCAACAGTTAACTCTTTTCATTATCGTTACTTATTTAAAGTTTGAATTTGAAATTTTTCAACTGAAACTAAAAATACAAGGCTCCCTAACTTACCGTTGCCAATAAGAATGACGGAAAGCGTTGCCAAAACAGATAACTGACAGTTCAACGCCATATTAGATACTTCCTCTAAAATTCTTAGACTTAAAAATTCCCAAAAAAAATTAGTTTTATACCCAAAAAGTAGATGTTTTTATCTTTCTAAAACAATCACTACCGTGAATACTATTGAAGCATCTGAATAAAACTTTGAGTAGAGTAGTTCAGCTAGAAAAAATGTGATTGAAATGGTTGAATTTCTTTGAAATTACTTCCACTTAAAAAAAAACCGTGCAAGAAAAATTGACAGTATGTTTTTTAAGCTTCGATCTGGTAATCCCACATCGTTTTTCATTGGCTTAGTCAATGATATGAACCATAAGATACGTCATGGATACAATGACAAAATGGGAAATAACGTAGATAAAATTTTAACGGAAAATGGGAGTATTTTGCTGATTCGTTATTTCACCGTCATTCACCATTACATAATGTATAATAAATAATACTGTTTTTTTAAACTGTTCGCTAAGTTTAGTAACGAACTACCTTCGACATTTTTGTAATAAGCGCATCATTTTAAAAACATATTTTATTTACTTAAAATTTCAAAGACGTATTTCAAAAATTTTAAATAATTTTTTTTATACCTTGTAGTACGTCACCACGGCGAGCACGAGTACCAAAAGTGACCTTGTTTTTGCCCTGGTTTGATTTTCACCAGGTGTGAACTCTATTTTTTCTACTGAGAGCGTAGTTAACGCAAAAAAAAAAAAAAATGCCAACTAGGAAAATCTTAAATGATAGTCTTACGTTAGTTCATGAATAGAAAAAACAAGTATAAAAATAAGTCTTTATTGACTTTTGGTTTTTGGCTTTAAATTCTCAACATACTACAATACATTACAATGGATATGAATGTTGAATTAATAAAATATCCACACTAATGAATTTGTGTACTATAAAAAAAGAAATTATAATTTTGTAATATACTTCACTTCTTAAATCGAAAATTTTTATGTTTACCAAAAGCATTGGCAATTATAATAATCTTATTTCCTTTTACAGTAA
>NW_019379556.1:185764-205978 GCF_000648655.2 Copidosoma floridanum
TTTTTTTTTTTTTTTTTTTTTTTTTTTTTTTTTTTTTTTTTTTTTTTTTTTTTTTTTTTTTTTTTTCAAGATAAAACAATAGTTTTGGATTGATTCTTTGTTGGTTGTGTTTTACTTGTGGACTAAAATAAAACTATAATGACACTAAGTCACTTATGATTTTTCATCAACAAATAGGCATGATTTGTTTAAGTATCAATTCTATATTCATCTTTAAGACAGCTATGTCATTCAAAACATTATCAACCACTTCGTACTTAGTGTGAAGATAAACTTTGTCCACACGTATTCTGTGATCAAAATTTTGAACGTCTGCTGTCCCTGCGACGACAAAGTATGGTTCGTCTACATAAACATAAGAATTTTTTATTTTTTCATCCAAAAAACAGTGAGCTGCAGTCAAAACCATATCATCTTCAATGAGTGTGCCACTACAAAGGTGATCTTCGTCATCTTGTACGGAAACCACGTAATTGTTATTTTCTATTCTCGCTCTCACACCCCCAATAATATTTTCCGATTCTAAACCAGCAACTGTAAAAAAAAATATAAATATTTATCATTACCTCTTATCACAAACTGTTTCCAACTTAATATTAGTTATATACGTAACGAGTGCGCAAATCGGAAAATGAGTGCAGTCGTGCAAAAAACGTGTATCTTATATAACATAAACGATAAAATTATCATTTGGTAGTTCAAATTACAGTACAGTAAAGAAAGTTGTTGTGGGCCTTCAGAAAATATAACTTTTGTTTAATTTTTCTGTTGATAAATAATTGTTTCAGTGATATTTAATATTTTAATCTAAACTAAAAATACAAGGTTTATGTATGATTAAAACGTAAAAAAGGTCTAACATACCGTTTCCAATTAGAAAGACGCAAAAAGTTGCTGAAACGAATAATAGATATCCCCGCGCCATTTTTGATACTTTCTCTACTGTTCTTGAACTAAAAAATTGTCTAGAAAACGTCAGTTTTATGCGTGAAAAGTAGACGTTTTCTTGATATAATTTTGACGGATGTACTCTTCATCCAATAAAACATCATTTGGTATTGAAAAGAATTCGGAATACAGCCATGACAAACAATTATTACAGCGATGACTGTTTAAACAATTAAATTTAATGTCAAGTGCAGTAATTGAACAGGGAAAACAGGTGGTAAGAATTTTTAATCATGTTAGGGTTAATCCCACTTGTTGGAAGAAACCAAGTAAGATACTCGTAGAAAAGAAAATTTTTTAAATTACTGTGCTGAAAAGTTGAAATGGTAATAATACATGATAAATCCTGTGTAGAGCTTTTTACTATTTGTACATTTTTGTGTACTTCTTGTCAAATAATTTTCATTGAAAAATAATTTTTTACCACAATTACGGTGCATTGATGTTTTCACCGACAAAAGTTCCTTACGTATACTTATACGTCATAGATACTTATATTTGCTTAGTGAAAAACAACGTAGATAAAATTTTGACGGAATACGATGATGTCTCTGTAGCTGAGTCATTTTTGTATTGACTTTTCTGAAAATTCATTGCTCTTCTTGCAGTATGAATATTTTATCTTATCTTTTACATGAGTACTTCGCGCTTACGTGGTGAATGTTATTTTTACTTCTGAGGGCGCTGTAAATGTTCGAATGTTACGAAAAACGAAAAAAAATGAAAAAAAATTTATTGTCAGCCTGTTCTTATCAATAAATAATTGCCTGTTACTTGATGTTCTTAAAATTTCGAAGAAAGTCCACTTGTAATCTGAGTCTCGACTACTCATATTTTTGTCAGAAAATAAATCACAATGACAACATGCATCGTGATGGCGCTAATTTTGAAACGTACTAAACAAAAATGTATGACATTTTCGCCAGAACAAAATATGTAATATCGTATTTGATCAGTAGTACAAATTCCTTGTATTCCCTATATATATATGAAATACGATTGATACGTTATGCAGGAACTGAAAATGAAAAGTATGGGAATTAAAGTAACAACAATTTTTTTTTTATATCAATTTTTAATACAAACTTTCAACATTGTTTCGCCTCCTCATCTTATTTCTACACATAGACAATATGTGCATGTAATACAATGTTAATAATTCAGAAATAACAATCGCAAAACGGTTAGTTTTGTTCATTAATAAGACGTATGAATCGATATTATTAGTATAACTTCTTATGTTACGATGTACATACATACATACATAGTAAATTGTACCATAGTAAAAGTGAAACAAAATAATGTATAAATTTAAGTTTTTTTTCTTTCTCGATGCACAAAAATATATATATAAATATGTATTTGTATACGTAAACATACATAAATAATAAAAGTCTCATAATAATTAACTGCCTTTAAAAAATACGTTTCAGCTTTTTTTTTAGCAAACTTGAGATAAATCTATTATTCGTATAAATGAACTTACTTCTTTTTGTTTAATCTAAAATAAATATTGATTTTTAGTCTTTTCGGTGTATCATCATTGTTTGCTCTCTCTTCTGTATACCCAACTAAATTTGGAAGACATTCACAACGATAAAAAATACATAAATCTCTGTAGCCATCCGACAAATTGACGAAGAACCGATCGAACATCATTTTTTCTTTTTTCTAACACTTGCTACTACGATACCTATCTACTTACACGTGTTCTCGATTCACCCCGACTCGTCGGTCCAGCAGACATTTTTTATTATTTCATTTTTTTTTCTTTTTAAGAATCCTAGCCCTTGGCTAAACATTAAGTACGAAATAAAGAAAGAAAAGTTAAAATCTGCTCTTCGTTAACTAATCGTCACTACGCGTTTCTCTAAGTAATCATCATTATTACTATTATTATTTACATATTGTATATTAAATAATTTATAACAGACGAAAATTCGATTAATCGGAGCACTCCCTTCTCTCTGTTTTTGTAAAAAACCATATATCCCTCCCTGACTACCTTCCCACCTTATCCTTGGAATCCTCCTCCCTTCCCAGGACCAAATACACGATTTGTCGTAAAACGCGCAACACACGTCCGAATAAGAAATATTATTCGGTTCCTCCATCAACACGCTTATCTGAGTCCGCCGTAGCCGATCGGCGGCGCTGGTGTGGTATGGCTGTTTGTCGATCTCTGCTCCATCGTTATGTACTGGCGGATCAGGCGGGATATCTCGTGAGCTTGCTCTGTTTGTAACCTTGTGATGCGCTGCTGCATGAGATTGCCGCACTTCATGTCTAGGTAAAGCGTGCCCTCCTCCGACTTAACTTTGCGGGTCGATATCACTTCCGAGTAGGGGTAGTGGTAAAGCGTTTCCTAATGACACGATAGAAAGTGAGTTGAAAAAATTTTAGGTATCTGTTTTCCCGTGAGATTTGTTGAGATCGTTTGTATACTCACGTGTGTTATCAGATCGATAAAGTGGACGCCATGTCTGTTTAAAGCTAAGATGTGGTCGCTGCTCTTCTCTTTGCCCTCTGGCACTCTCTTCACTGCGAAGAAGCTCGAGCCGAACAGTGGCCACTTGGAAAGTATTTCTGTAATTACATGAAGGAAAAAAATGAGAACAAGCATTAAATTATATCGCCTTGAAGAAACAAGCGAGGTGGAAAGCAACGATCATAAAGATGGACTTTTCATTTCATAATTAATTGTTTATAGCTTACCAAGTACTTGAGCCTTGCAGCTAGCAATCGAGTTGTGCTGAACATTCGCCCAAGCCTGCTGCACCATATTGGCCCACTGCTGTGGCCTAGGTTCTCTAAGACTCAGCGCTGGCTTTGGCAACAGGTACTTTATGCGTTTGGTCGTTGGCTCTTCTCGTTCGTTCTTCACGTCTGCTGCTCTGTGCAATAGAGCTGCGATCTGGGCCATGTCGTACTACATTGAAAACAAAGACGTACACATATAGATTCATTCGTTTTTCTAAACCAATGTTTATCAAGATATGTTCTATGATCGACTCACAATGACTTCCTGAGGTAGATGCTCCCCAGGTAAGACCAGTAGTAGACCCTCCAAGTAGTCCGGTGCAATCTGATTGAAGACTACCTCGACGTAGAGTGCCGCGTCCAATCTCAGTGGGTAATACCAAACCGACCTGTGTAACAAATCGATGAGCAATCGATTCTCGAGTACGAGTTATTCATCTCTCGAAACCACATTGTACTTACCTGCAGAAGATCAAGTAAAACAGCTGGTGGTTCTTGTGTAGTTCCGTGGTGACGTCTAATACGTACTCATCCCTAGCTAGAGGCATAGTAAAGGCATCTCCGTCCACAATACAGTAAAGCGAGAACTCGTCCATCTCGTGAGGATTTCTGACCGATATGATGTTGCACATCTCCTCAATGACGTCCTGGACGACAGTCGTGCACTTTGTATTGATGACGCGCTCGGTACCACCTGGCAATCGGTAGATCTGCCTCTTGGCATTCCTGCCGGCGCTGATGGCCATGATCTCTTCAACGCTTGGCACGTTCTTCCGGCCACCGTACTTCACCGTCTTTCTGAGGTTCTGCAGGCAAACCGTTGCAGTGCCGTGGTAAGCTCGGCGTTTGTCGTAGGCCGCGGTCTCGAGGTACTTGGTCAGGTAGGGCTTCAGAACGTCGCTGCAAGTGAAGTAGGCCGCGACGATGCTGAACATCCGCCAGCCACGCTGACCACTGTCGGGGTTTGGACTCTTGTTGTTGGTCGTCTGCTTCATCAGCTGGCAGTAGACCTCATCCCTCAGCTGCTCGAACTTGTGGCAGTGCTAAAGTGAACAATTCAACGTTTTAGTTCATGAAAGGGAACATAGTTGCAACTATATAGCCGTAAACTTACCATCAGAATGGTATAGACGCACTTGACCTCGTTCATATCTGGTGGTAATGGCTGGTCGCCCATGTAGCGCATGAGACAGAGGAAGCACTCCACCGCGAGGGTGCTGAGTTCATTGTCGAGGCGCAGCAGACTCTGCTCTATCGGCACCGTCGAGAACTTGACCAGGTCAACCTGCTCCTTCCACGTCCACTCAGCTCCATCCTGGCTTTTGCCCTTCTTCCCCTTCTTCTTGCCCTTGAGCGACTCGATCACTTTGAGGGACCCGCTTATTGAGCCATCCGCAGTTTTCAGCGCCTCGAATCTGAAAAGTTGAATTGGCCACTGGCTATTAAAGACATTTGTGTTTTTCTAAATGAATCTGTTTTTACTGATAATTCATGCGCGAGTCTATAATTTATGATTGGCTTTTGCTGTACATTCCATTAACCTAGAGAATGCGTAACTGTCCGCTATGTCCACTGTTTGGAAAACAAGTTTTAGCATTTTTAACGGAACTCCCGTCTCATTTGAAATTATAATTCCAAGTAACACATCGTAGTGGGTATCATATGTTTAATTAAGCAAACTTGTTCCGTAAAAACTATAACGCGTTGATTTTTCCTGACTTGGAAGCTTCCGGATGAGTACAAGGCACGTGCTCAACACCGTGCTATTGCACTATTTCTTTGTAGGTCATACGAAAACTCGTTGGAAGCTCATATTTTTAACTGTACATTAGCTGTTGGCGCATATCGCGCTAACCTACAGAAACGTGCGTCCTAACGCGCGCTGTCGTTTAATTTTATAGATTTTCGGTTAACCGTTACTCTCGAACCCTCCGGTGGAATGACACTCGCGTCAAATTAATATGCACAAAGAGCCTGCTTTCGCGTGCGCGTCACAGTCATCGTCGAGCTACCGCGTGGATGCGCATCCGTAGGGGCTCTCGGACGAAACTAATGATACAGAGGAACAACCTCAAATCGGCACAAAGTGAATAACAGTCAGCCGTGTAGGAAAGAGCACAGGATCGCGCTGCTGTACGAATGTAACTTGTGGCTTGAGCAAATACGAGGGAGATGTTTCAAGATAGACAGTTCTGTGTTGATACACACGATTTTTCTGTTGTAACTGCTCGGCTTTTAATAAAAGAGTTTCATTTGTTAGATCAACTGAGTCCTTAGACATATCTACTGTATGATAAAAACTCTATCGCTTTCTTTTCATTTTCAAGGAGTTATTAATAATTTTTTTACGATTAGAGATTAAAGTTTTAATCCCATATGGAAGTGCGTTGGTGCCCTTCCTGGAGCTTTCAAAAAAAGCAAAGATCACGGTCGTTGAACCAACGCTGGCTTTCCTTTGCTGTGTTTGGAAAAGCGTAATAACGGATGTTTTTCTTTCGGATATATGCACGGCAGCTTAATTATACGTCGAAAAATTATGATGATACGTTGTTGCATTACCTTGATTGCGTTTAAATCATTGAAAATGTTCAGCTGGCTACTAACAAGTATAGCCTCTGTGCTCATGAATTATGGAAATAGCGGTAAAACAGAAAGATGCTCAACACCTTTTGTTAACTCCTATTTTTTTCATTCAGGCAGACTTTGAGCGGCAAAAAAACTTCCGGAATCGCCACGCGAATCGAGTAGCTGAACGATCGTTTAACATAATTTATGGCGCAGGCCAACGAACTTGGCGCTTCAAGAATACTCTTGCATCATTCTGTTATCTGTAAAAGTCTCTAAGGACTATAAATATCTCTCACAAGAGAATTGAAAACAAAACAGCTTTTAACATAAGACATTGATGGTTTCGCGTGAAAAATGGGCAAAAGTTAACGTTTGAATAAACCCTGGGCCAAAAAGCGACGTCATTGCTCGACGGTAGTACAATGTGTGTCATTTCACGATGATTCATCTCATCCATGCTTGCATCACGTCCCTTTTTTATTCCACAATACGACAACTTTCACCAGTATTGTCGTGCGAGTGAGTTAACCTTTCAATGACTGGGTCTCAAAAATTCATGAGGATATGTTACGAAAAACATACAAACATTAACTTTTCAAATGGTCGATATGTCGTACTAGATTGTAGTTTATGTCATTAATATGGTTCTACAGTGATTTCTACGAAATATTTTGACACTATCCTTTATTAGAAAGAAAGAAAAACTGCTGAATAATTTTTGTGTTTCACCTATAATCTACAATAAATAGAGTTATCCTTTGTAGGTGAGACATCTTACAACTCTTTTTCCCTTTCTAACTCAAAAGTAATCTAGGCTAACTCTCCAAGCTTGTTTTTAGTCTATTTATTTGTGAGTGGTGCACTTTAAACGACTTTTTTCCTTAAACAGTTTGAGCTGTTTCTAAACACTATATCAAACCACGACTTTCAATAAATCCTATATTTTCCTATAAAGTCTTAAAAAATTCAAGATTAACTTTCTAGGCTTAATAATAACCATATGTTTCATTCATTTCAATTCGTCACGTGTGTTAAATTTTATTTGAATATCGTTTAGCTGTTGAAATCAGTATTATTTCCAATACGTAATTTATTTTTTCTACAAACGTTACTTGGACAAAACTACCACAACGATTGATTTATATCAGTAAGGAATTATTCTGTGATAATAAAATTGCTAAACTTTGTCTACTGTCCTATAAACTTAGTTTTTAATTCTTCTCATTTTTTTATTGCCCAGCAAATAAACATTCATCAAAACTAAAGTTCTAAAAAACACAAAATGTACGTAAAAAAAAACAGATACTAACTTGTCGGCGCTGTGTCGGAAGTTTAGTATGGCATACTGCAGCAGGGAGTGCTTGCCGTCGTTGACGACGGGCCTGCCGCCGTTCTCGCCGTATATGCCCGTATCCTCGGGACGCAAGCCGGTCTCCTCTTGCTGTCGCCATTCCTGCTGGCTGGCCGTCGTATGGAGCTGCTGATGGGACGAGCTCAGGGGCGACTTGCCGTTTTTCTGGTAGTGAATGCCATTGTGGCTCGGGGATGCGTGGCCGTTACGGCCGTTGATGCCATTTGGTAGGTTGCCGGTGTCGTTGTGCTGCTGGGAATTGCCGTGGGTTGGCGAACTCGAGCCGTATGGGTGACCGACGTGCTGGTGGGAATGGTGGTTCGTCTGAGGGACGATTGATTTGCCGATGTGGTTGCTCTTGTGCGCGGGCTTCTGGTCGATCTGTAAACGATGATGATAACAGGTTACCTCATTTGGTTGGAAAGGTATGGGAGTAACTTGATATTTTTTCATACTTTTACTACTCAATGAATTTTTGATCGTTTTGAAAAATATTATACGTGCGTGCAGTAATGCTTTTGGAGTATGTTACGGTGTATCTTATGGATTATCGGTAATTTTTGTCGATGCATGTACTGCAGTTAGGATGTAACGGCTTCCTAAGCGAAGCAGCGGAATTTCCTTTGCCTCAGCCAACCATATGGCTTTCCTAGATACCTGCTCTCTTCGTCTATCAACTATTTCCACTTTTAAATCATCCAATAAAAATGTTTGTAATTGTGCAACTTTTTTACTTGTTACGATAGTAGACGTTAAATAAATTGTTTACACAGTCGCTATTTTTTTCGTTTTTCCAACGATTTCTCAAACATGAAAAAAAATCCCATAATAACTAGGAAGGAATAAGTTTTTAATTACTGTTGAATTACGTAACTTGCAGATCAAATCTTTTTACATGAAAGTCAAAGTTACATATCTTTTGCATCACATTTTATTTAAAATTCAGTTTTTTAAAAACTCAACAACATATAAACGAGCAGGATTGATTTTAAGTTTGTATTTCCTCGAAATTGTAATGTCATTGTATGTTGTTATTGAAGAACGATGTCAAAAGGTTGGAATCATTTGTGTTATTGTGAAGCTTACACCTTTCAACAAAATTCAGAGATATTTTTTGATAGAATCTTAACAACGTAGTTTTTTTTCGGTAAAAACCCCCTTCATACGCACACACACACATTTGAAGATAAAAATTATACTTGAATCACCCATAAATTAGATTTAATTTTCATAAATATTAATTGAAAATGTATATTTATAGCCCTGTTGATACCATGTACTAAGTTTTTTTAACAAATATTTAAAGTTTTTTATAGTGACTGGAGATTAAGCATAGATATTTAAATCATCCCAGATCTCGATTACCTCACGGCAAGCCAAACACTGTTTTTAGAATTGAAATCCGAAGTGCACACTTTTCCGCGCAATGTATACCGATGTATATCTGCCTGATGATTACCATTGGCGCCGCTACCGATTTCCGCCGCCTCGAGGACATGCATGCGAGTTCCAGAGGATAATAGAGAACTCACTGCGAGAACGAGCTCCAAGCGCTTTCTCGTATTTCGCGCCTCTCTTGCCCCGCGGCTCTTGTTTTCTCTCTCCCGAGGAATGTGCCAAGCCTCCGATGAAAAGTAGATTTTTGACCGTGATTATGGTAATGCCGCGGTGGTTCTACTTTTTCTCTTTTTTTCATCGTGGGATCTTCCACTCAATTATGCCAAAGGCATCCTAAAGATCACAGCAGCGTGGTTTTTGATTCGAGGAGTTTTGAAATTCTCCTTGCCACGTTTTTTTAACTTTCTATCGATGCCAAGTTTGATAAATAATCGTAGGATAAAAGCTTGTCTAGTCCAATTGAAAAAACGTTAAAAGATACAATTGTTAAGTACCTTAGCGCGTGAAATTTAATTCCAAATAACGAGATCCCTTTTCTCAAGAGGTGAAAATTGTCTCACGTGCACCAGCTTATGTGAAATTTGCCAAGCCCGAGGTTTCAAAGACTACCGGCGAGCACCGTGGATATTAAAAAAAAATTTCGTCCCAGGAATGTCAAGCAGAGAGGCTTCGAAAGGCACCTCCTCCCAACAGCCCGTGCTTTTCCCATGATTGCCTCTCGCGCTACTTTCACGCGAAAAAAGCGTTCCCCCCCCCCCCCGAATATTTCTTTATCGCGCCGCGGCCAGTGGTATAATACATCAATCTCTCCCGACCGGGGAGGCACTTTAATTGCCGGTCTTTTGAAAAAGAAGAAAAAAAAGTAAAACAAAGCCGCTTACACGCGCTTGCTCCACAAAACACCAAAAACACGGCACTCGGAATCCGCAACAAAGTCATTGTTACAAGGCTAAGTTACATGGAGAATTGGCCTAAACAACGTCGCGATGCCGCAATTTTCCGCGCGTACACACACGTATGCCACGCATTTTCGCTGCCATCCGCGTAAAATTATCCCGCTGGCCGAGTTCCGGCTTCTTTCCCTCTGTTGTTTTCTTTTTTTCTCCTCTTATTCCTCCACAGCATCCTGCACTCGCACGCATCTCACGTACACGCGTCTTGTACACGCGTGAACGAAAATAAAGGAGAGAAAAAGAAAAAACCAACAACCGAGTGGTAAGAAAAGGACGGCGTGTAGCGGCCTATCGGGAAGATAATTTCGCGGCGTCCTAGATAGCAGCAGTCGGGAGGAAAGAGAGAGAGAGTACGTAAAGTGCTCGGCTGCTGTCTTGTCCTGTGTTCCGTACGTGGGTATGTGTATGCATCATGCACATGATCACGCCACAGCGACGACAACACCGTCGACCCTGACCCACATACTCCGCGATATGAACATCATCGAGGTGCTCGTGCGAGGCATGTACAGTTACTTATGTGTATAAACGCATGAATAAGATAGGGAGTGAGGACTTTTTTTTTTTTTTTTAGTTCCCAACCTGTTGCCGATGATGGGAAGTGCACGTGTCGGGCAACAAGTGGTCGGCGGCGCTGATGAAAATGGCTTTTTTTTTTTGCATTCGTTCTCAGCACTGCTACGGTTCCGGCTTATCATCGACAAAGACGCTCGAGTCGCGTTAGGCAAAATTCTCCGCTAGAAATTCCCGGAGGATGCGCGCGGAACGAATGTAGAAAGCGGCAGATGATGCCGAGCTTTTCGCCGTACGTCTCTTCTTTTTCTCCTCCATTAGCGAATCGTTATCTTTCTCCCCTACGCGCGTGCGTGTATGGTTTTTGATCATTTTTCCATGAGTCGTGAAAGCTCCCAAGTGGAAAGTGGTTACAAAATCGAGATTTGATTTTCCCAGCCTCGTCTAGCGATATCACACGTCGAGCGTTTATTTACGCACTTTGGAGTATTTTCACGCTGAACATTTCACGCTCGTATACACACTACCGTCGAGGGAAAACAGCGTACGTTGGGTTATTAATTTTCTTCTTTTTGCGTTCTGCGCTAGTAGGCACACCTGCATCGTTTTCAACGAAATGAACGAAAAAAAAACAGCCATCGAGGATACGTTAGTTTGAGAAAAAGGTTTCCGTTCCTATGATGAAGTTGGAGTGGAAAAAAAAGAGAGCTCACACATGCTCCGCAGACAAAACCAAAAACCTCACAGTTTTAATCATCCCCAAGTGATACATATCGTTACTCTGCAGATCGAAGAGCGACCCTGGACCCTCGAGACACGTAGGGATATGATACAGGGAGCGGTCGCGGTCGGCGCCAACGAGGACGCCGGCGCGTCAGACTCTGGAAAGAGAGTAGGTGTACACGTGTAAGCGATCTCGTCGGGGATGAGAAGAAGTAGTTGTATGTATACGTATGTACGACGATAATGCGGTGCGTATATATATGCGCGCTTCCCCGGCACCGAGCGCGTAACGGGCGCGTTAATAAGGAACAAAACGTAACTCTATACGTACACGCCTCGCTCGCGGTGCACGCGGTCGTCGACCCCTTTCTCTCCCCCTGTACGAGAGCTCGACGGCCATATGCATGCGAGATGAGCAACAGGTATACATTTGCGCGTCCTCCGTGGCTGTGAGATGCTGCCGCGACGACGACGACGCTTCTGTTACGTTTCTCGCGTAATCGGGGAAATAATCTGTCGTTGACGGAGACGAAGACTTACAAGCGTCGTTGCTCATAAGGAATTGGCGGCTCTTCTTTTTCTTCGTCTTCTCCCTGTGGTCGTGGTGGTACATGTGCGGAAGAGAGATGAGGTATCGGTATGCGCGGCTCGCGGTTTTGATGGATGGTGGAGGCGCGTGCGGCTGTTTTCCTTTTATTTTTCCGAGGTTAATCGCTAGGAGGGATATTGTGATTGATTGATTATTAGTCTGACTCGCCGAACGTGTGGCTTTTGGTCTTGGGATCGAGCCGATCGGCAGCAGGTTGACGCGTAATGGATACCAATTTGGTGTGGTCTCAATGCGTGTAAATTTGCTTTTCCTTTTTTTCTTTTTTCTTTTTATTTTAGCGTTTATCTGTCTCTCGATCTTTCCTGCGAGCTCGCATTATCCATCCCCGTGATGTGTGCGCTTCGCCCTTCCCACCGCCTGTAATTTCAATGAATGAAGGTCGAACCTTCGCAAACTACCCTTCCCGGCTATCGATAAGGTCGATTCGTTTTCGAGTTGGCTTCTTATGGGCGTGCTAAGTAATAACTATGCTCTCGGAAAACTACATTTTAACCGCGTGTATAAAAGCTCGTTCATCAGAGTTGTACGTAGGTATATGGGTTTTATCATACGCAACGTTATAATAGCGTGTACCTTGTAATTTCGATCGGATGAACATGTGTGTATAAAAAAAATTATCTTACTCCGAATAGTCATACGATAAGTATACACTCGCGTTTTTTGTGTATGTGATTGCTGATTAAGTTATAAATGGTTGTAAGTTGTGTTTTTTTTTTTTTCATTCACAAAAGTATTATTAATGACTCTAAAGAAGCTACTTTGACGGATACTGTGTGAACTTTCAGTAATTTTAAGTAATGTCGCAAAAGTCACAAATTATCTTGACCCAATACTCGTTGGAAACCTCACGAAATCGTTCAAATCATCTGACGAGCTTCAAAAACTCCCAAAGACGTTATCAACTGTTTTCCTCTAATAAAATCTAAAATTCAATTAAAGAAAAAAAAGGAAAAACAATAAAAGTTGACATCAGTCACATCGAACCCTCCAGAATGTTTGGTCGATCAGAAAAGGTTGTACTTAAAATTTCTCGTTTTTAACATCGAAAAATCGGGTCAATTAGATTCCGCTCCCAACGCGGGGTAATATAATATACAGTTACGCATAAATTACCGTTTACGCGTATCCGATAAAATTTTCAGTCAACACGTGGGGGGCCCCGAAGATCCTGTTTGTGGTGCCGAAGCAAAGGAGGAAGGGGATACACCGATAGGAGACCTTTAAACGCCATACTCCTCGCTTGCATACACTGTACGACGTCGAGCCATCGATCTGTCCGTGCCCGGACAAATGGGCCTAATCACTAACACGACCCTCATAATCCGGGAACGCGACGACCGCGATCACTGGCTGAAAACTCGTGGTTTTTAGGACATCAAAGCGCGGAATGTGGATGTCCCATGAATCAAACCGCTATACGAACACCACGACAAAACCGAGTCCCCGTGTATTTTACCACCCTCCAAATAGTGAGTAGATATATGTATACTTGCACACGGGAAATGTGTATTTAACGAAATGACGACAAACAGGTGGATGAAGGATAGAAAAAGGAGGCGGGTTGCGACGAGCCGCAAAGGAGTAGCTTCCGTTCTGAATTTCACATTCTACAGTGAAAGGTGAGCGCCGCGTGTGTACACGTATACGAACAGCCGGCGGCCAAGAAGAGAGAGATTAATCGGCGAAAGTCGTCCCGAAGGTCTTTTTCGACGTCCCGAGAGGGGGAAAATCCGCGGAGCTGGGAACGATTTTATTGATACACTTCCCCCAAGGGAGATACATATCTGCGAAAACTCTCCATACGCGCGAGTTACAGTCCGAGATGGGATCGGGATTGCGAAACGGAAATATCGATGCTGGACGCGATAAATCATTCCAATTGAACGTCTCCCCCCCCCCCCGTTCAGCTACAAGTGCAAATCAAAGAAAAGAGAAAGGAATGTCACGAAATCACACCTGGTAGCCCTTGACCTTCTCGTCGAGCTTCTGCAGCGTCTCCTGTATGGTCGTGAGGGTCCGGTCGCTCGACTTCTCGTCCAGCTGCGCGTCGTTCTGCGACCTGAGCTCCTCGAACCTCTTGAGTATCTCGCGCACGCTCAGCTTGCTGTCCTTCTCCTCCCCGCCCTTAGCCGAAAGCTTCCTCTCTGCCCCACCGTTGCTACTACCGTTGTTGTTAGCTGTAGCGTCGTAATTGCTATCTTCCTCGACGTCCCCCGGACCGTCTACCTGCTCGTCCACGTAGTACTCCCTGATGAGACCCCCGAACCTCATCTCCTCGGTGCTCTTGGGCCGCTCGCTACCGAAGCCCGAGTTCCTCTGGTTCCTCAGCTGGCAGCCCTCCTCGGCCCTCAGCTGCTCTATCGTGGGCTGCGCCGACGACTTCCACGGGCTGCCACCACCACTCACGGGACTGAGGCTCCTCTGCTCCAACTTGGCTATGTCGATCCGCGGTATGTTCTCGTACTCGAACCTGCCCGGCTCCTTCTTCGCTGGCTCCCGGGCCCCGTTTTTCCCTGCGTCCAGCAGCTTCGGCTTGCCGTCGCCCTTTGTGAAAAACTTGGCGAACCGGTGCTTCAGCGGCACCGACTGCTGCTGCGCTCTCGGCTCGCAACTGTCGGACCGCTTGTTGAAGATGCGCTTCTTGCCGGCGCTGTCGCACGAGGTCGCCGGGGCCTTCTCGAGGAAGGCGCCCGAGTCGTCGGTGTGCCCGTACTCGTCGCTCATGCTCGACTCGGACTCGGACGACCTCACCAGCAGGCTGTCCGGCGAGTTGGTCTTGCGCTCGTCGTCCGACAAGTGCGGCTTAACCGCGCACTTGTCCCCAGCGCCAGCTCCGTTGTTGTTGTTGTTCAGGTTGACCATGCTGCGGCGCCTGATGTCCTGGGCCTCGTAGCGCAGCCTGTAGTCCGGCATGGAGCGTCTGTAGGACAGTTGGCGCGGCGCGGCCGGTTGCTGGAGGTGGAGGAGGTTGCGGTTGTCGAGCCGCCTGAGGAACTCGGAGCGCCGGACCATGTGCTGCTTGGGGTAGTGGACGTTGTCGATGCGCCGGTTGTACTCGCACTCCGACTCGGACATGTCGGTGAACTGGCTGAGGATCTCGGGCCGGTGCTTTTGCTTCTTGCGCAGCGTCTGCGGCAGCTCGGCCCAGTTGCCCGACAGCCGCCGCGAGAACACGCCCTCCGAGTCCGCGACCTCGCGCTCCATCATCATCATCTTGGCTGATGCCGGTCGTTATTCTCAAAGCGTTCGTTTGTGCTCTTCTATTTTCTTTTTCTTCTTTTCGTCGTTTTGCAACGCAACGTGGACGTGTTACTTCACTGCAGCAGCCACTCACTCGCGAAATTCGCGGTGCACATTTTTACCCTCGATTCGTCCCCGATGCTTTCGAGGATCCTCTGATGTATGCAAAGAATTGGGTCAATGAGTATTACATCGCAAAGCTCCGTCGTGTCGTGCGTTCGGCCAAAGACATTTATCGGCATAAATATGATGCAAAATATAATAAAATGGAATAAAGAATCCTTCTCGTGTACAGTTACTCGTTTCGTCGCTCGTTAAATATGCGCAATGAATCTATCGGTCGTTAAATGAATTTCCTCGAGGATAATTAATCAAATTAATCAATCGGTCGTCTCAATGTGGTTACATTCACTTGTGCGAGCGACGAATTTACGAGTCGGCACGTATAACACGGGACGAAGAGCCTCTCGTGTACAACAACAACAATAACAACAACAATGTCAGTACAGCGCGAGAATGCACGACACGAAACTTTCTCCAATAATATTCATTAGCTCTGTGGAAGTTGTTTTTTGCTTTGTAAAACAAGCGCAGGCAAACATCACATGCACACACGTATACGCATCGACGGGAGGAAATTACGTTTCACTTCCGTGATTGAGGAGGTCGGGGTTTTGTGTATTGTCCCCCGTCATCATCATCATACATTATCCTCATCATCATCATCATCGTCGGAATCTGTTCGTTCGCTGGTTGGTTGGTTCGAAGGTCGCAGCGCCTTTCGAAAGAAGCGAAACGTCGGGTGTTCGCTTCGACAAGTCATTCGAAGGAAAAAGAGAGTCGATTACGAGCTACATTTGTCAGGGTTAATGCAGAATAAGGCCTTTTGCCGGTCGAACTGTTGGGGAACGGTTCGTCCTAGATAGAAATGAGTGTGTGTTCTCCCATACGTGCGTGAGCGACGCGTTCAGCGAAAATGGGTTAAATGTATATTTCGCGTCGCTGTCTCGTTATTATTATCATTTTTTTTTTTTTTTTTCATGTTGGACGTAGTTTTTTAGTATCGGCGTATTAGAATTCCGTGCGCGCGATGAGTTCGGACTAGTAATGGGTAATTGATCGCACGAAACGAAAATAAGCCGTTTTACAACTTTCTTCCAGAATCGGTATTAATACCGAGTTTGATTAATTTCGCGCCGAGGCGCTGAATTAGAAATTTTTAATGCGACTGTTTTGATTCGAGCTAACCATCATAAAGTCCAGCTACGGTATTCTCACGCGGGTAATTAATTCGCTCCAAATTCCGCCAAAAACCTACCAAGTGCGTAAATCTCGGCCAGCGATTTTCGGTGTATCCCCCAATTACTCCGTTATATGTATTAGCGAAATTACTTTCTAGTTCTCCTTTTCTAAATCATCGAAATTCCTTTCGCTGATTCGTTCTCCAGATTTTTTTTTTTCCCCCCTCGTACAATGCGAGCAAAAACAACCTGGGAAAAAAATTATGACGGTTCCCGCACTCGAAAGCAGGCTATACTCCGTTTTGTTTTGAAAGCCTCTCCTTTGGGTACCGATTTCTTGGCTAATTTTCTGGCCGACAGTCTAATTCGATCCTTCGCTCCTAGTACCTATACTATACACTTGTGGAGATACGAGAACGCGAGCTGATGTGCAGATAGTCCTATAGATAGTTGGTCCGGAAGCAAGGGAAACTCTTCCCTTCTAGAAAAGAGAGGGGGGGGGAGGGTACCAAGTTCGAGCATCTTCCCGGTGATTCTCGCGAGCGCGTCTCTTCGCATTCTCGTGCTTCGGCGTGAGAGAAAACTCGTGAGATCCGACTTCGTCGCCGAGACAATGAAGCAGCACCTTTCATTACGATTATTTCGTGCACGTGTGCTACTCGCGTGTATGTGTACAGTTTGCGCGCGCGAAAAACAACGCGCCCACACATAGTCGATATGGATTTTTTTTTCTCCTTCCGCGTGTGTAACATCTATATACTCGGCGCACGTGCCCAATAGCTTACGTGAAAAATCCTCCTGGGAGTATTGGAAAATCTTTTTTCCTCGTTTTCAGACGCAAGTCATTTTTTTTTTTTTTTTAATTGTAACATGTATTTTCAGCGGATTCACGAGCATCCAGCGACATTTCATGCATTTCATTGATATGGGACCGAGCTCATGAATTATTTACAAGTACTAAACTAAAAACAATTGTACCGGAGAGATTTGAATTTTTATGAGCGCTGTTACGGCAGCACGTGCATTTGCATTAAATATGAAAGGACGTATAATGCATGATATGCAGTTACATTACGTTGCTTCGTAGCTGCAAAAAGCTGTAAAAAAAAAAAAATCCTAGATCCAAGAGACAGAATATTACATACAGTCGATTTTTGAGCTTTACATAAGCGGACCGCGCTTGGTATCAGTTCGAATGACTTTTGCAAATGTCCAAAGTCACCAGACGATTATTACCTACACGCTATCCCATTTTTTTTTGTACCTCCAACTTAGCCAGTTATCCTGTACTTATTTTTATCCGCGCCTGTTTCTTTGCTCTAGAATCTTCCAGTGCTAACATCTGCGAGGAGCGAAAAAACACCTGCGCTATTACGTAACCGTGAATTGTGTCTAAACAGATCCCAAGGCGATTTTGCTTTTAGCTTCTCATTTTTACCTCGAATCGAGTGACGAACAAATTATTTTTCATCGAAAGTCCCATCGACTTAGACCTTAAATTTTAGAAAATCAGTTGAAAAAAAAAACCTAGTGTAAGAAGTGACCTACCAAGGCGAAAGTGTTTATGTGAAACGCCAGGATCATCGATAGTAGCAGTCGTACGTGTAAAGAGAGCCATCCTCTTACGCTTGCATAACGTAAAGAGTTTGTTTGTTTTTTTTTTGCCACATTGTTAAGCCGATTGGCGAGGCATGCGAGAGAGCCACACCTCCCTCCTCGACTCCGCGGCGCGAGGAGCACCCCTTCCCTTTCCTCCGGTATAGATCAGAACGATCTGGCAGACGATCTCACTCCGTTCTGCCGTTACGTAAAGGTGCCTTCTTCTTTATTTTTCTTGTTTGCTCCTCCTCCCCCCCCCCCTCCGCCCCTGTTCTATCGTTATGCACCTCCGAACGTTACGACGAGCCCGCACGGACTGCATGCACACGTATGCGAAGAAAGAAAAAACATTCCAATCCTCGTCGCGATTTACATCGTCTCCCTTTTTTTCCCTTCCTTTCTTTATCCTTTCAGCTCTTTTGTCATTTGTTCTTTTTTTTTTTTTTTTTTTTTTTTTTTTTTGTGTTGCACGTACGAGGTCAGAATTTTAAATACGACGACGACGGTGTACGAGCAATCGTGTGTGCACCGAGTGAGGATGGATCTCTCCCTTTCGCGCTTTATCGATCGATTCGAAAGTTTAGCACAGGATTCGCTCAGCGCATAACAAAACACTCGTCACAATCGTTCATTCGCGCGTTAATGGCATGAATGGCCTCCTGATTCGTTTTACGATCTGAAATGTTCACCGAAACTAGATGCGAATCTGCATACGTAAATACGCGTTTTTTTTTGTATACTCGAAAATTCACGCGGTTGAGAATGGGTTGGAGTGTGGCAAAGAATACCATGGATAATTACCGAGTACTGTTCGCACTCGCTTGGGATGTGGGGAAACAAGTGTGTTGTATATGCAGCAACAACGTGTTTGATTGAAATTTCGAAATTGCATGTACTTTCGGTGTGTACAACAGCTCGGGTATTTTTACCTGGACAGGCGAGTTTGTAAGTTGCTGAACGAATCGATGGAATGGACATACGTACGGGGATTTACGTGTATACATGTCATATTAGCTCGTATATATTATATACTGTCACGCGTCAATCATCATACTTGTATCTACGTACAGGGTTACGACTATGAAACCTGTTTATTTTTAATTATATTTCAAGAGCATAATATGGTGTAGAGTTTTTTTAAGTATGGTCTGTGCTAAAGTTTAGAGATTGAAGCCTTGAGACTTTTTAAGTACTATAAAAGTATACAGTGTTACTCTTCTGAAGTATTAAATGTTAAAGTCTTTTTGTTTCTGTTTTGAATTTTCTTGTTTTCTATTTGTGCGTCTGTACACTCCGTCTCCATACATTTATCGATGTTTGGTTTTTATCTTCGTTTTTTTATATCTTTTAAACTACAATTTTGTGTATGATGTTGTTTTTTTTTATTTCTGCCACAATATGGGTCAATTAATGTCTATATGTAAATACCTTTAACGATGATCAGTTTAATATTTAAGTCTTCGTTATTGTCTCTTTATTTTTTTGCCGTTGTCTTTACGTAATTGGTAATAATATCTTTAGTCCATTATTTTTTGTCTAAGTTTTTAAGTCACTGTCTTTCATTCAAAATTTCCAAAGCTTTTTTTTTTTTATTCTTTCACCCGGTAAAGCAACCCGTTTCTACTTAATCATTGTCTGTTTTTACAAATATGTGTTCCTAAAGTCTCTACTTGTTTACCCTGTGCCCTTGAGTTTCTATTATTTTTGTCTTCTATATGTCTATGTGCCTTTGTATTGCATCTTGTCTTTTTTAACTTTTTTTTTTTTTCGTTTTTATACAAGAAAAATGAATTTATTGGATTTTTTAACTTATGTATCTTATCTCTATTTATATCCCGAAAGTATCTTTAAACCGCATCAATAAGTTTATGGGACAAACACGCCTCTCTACTATCACTCATACGGCAAACGTTTAAGTAAATACATCTATACCACGCGAATGTGTGTATTACACATAACAGATTCCAACAATCAACCACTAACTATCTATCTCTGCAAGTGTACACACATAAGGCGACTTTGAAATCTCTCATCTCTCGGCGAGCGACTCAGCGACACAGCCATTCCAAATCGTTGCGTCAGTTCTCTCTCTCTCTCTCTCTTTTTCTACTCGATCAAACCATCTGCACAAGTTTGTACACTATTACCTACTTTCGGCTACAGCCAGGTATACAGCTTAGCACCGCAACGACATTCATATACGGATGAGCAGTGGAAAAGCGGCACACAGGGAGGCCTATTGCTATCTTGGTACGTAATGTTATGTATCTCGTAATTCAAGCTTGCGCTCGAGCCCAATAATATATATAT
>NW_019379556.1:206013-275764 GCF_000648655.2 Copidosoma floridanum
TATATATATATACAAAGTACGGGGTAAGTAACAGAGGAATATACTCTCTCGCACCGCGGGCGCGCGAATGTAGTGCACCGAGTACCCACAGAGACTTAAATATATATTATACGCAATGCTTGCCGAATGAGCGCTCGCTCCCTTACGCAAGTGCGCATACCTATGGTCTCTTTCCTATCTCGATGGTATTCCCCTACAAGTATAACGATATTCTTCTCTTTTCCTTTTCTATGCATGCGCTGTACGGACAGCCATGGCGAACCGCAAGAAGCGCCCTGGAATAGAAATCATCAAAGCGACGCGCGGCCTTACGAAGGATGCGGAACTTGTGCACACATTGCACGTACATAGATATGGGCCCCAGGTGTGTGCACCTTATCATTCTGTAAGTGTGCATTGCGCATTCCTTTCCTTTTTCTGTGTACCAATACATACGTTGTATGTATGTCGGGATGGTCTGCGTTACTTTGAGTTAAGGTGTGCGTGTGTGTGCGGTGTACGGTGGTGAAGGGGGATTATATGCGGCTGTTGCTCCTCGTGAGTGAGTTGTTATTGTTCGCGTTTGTGGGGGGAAGGAAAAAAAAAATCAATCGCCTCGAGGGTACACCCTTACGTGAGGCGAACCAGTTTGTGGTTTTGAAATTGAGATTGGTATTAATTTCGACTCTGAACAGATACGACATAGCTTGCGAACTCTATACCAAGACCTTTGGTTGATTGCTGACGAATCTTGGGTGTTGGCAAGTCGCTTATAGAATGCATAAGCGTCGAATTGATTGAACAAAAGGAGGAAAAAAAAAATGTCTTTGAATAACTTCAATTTTTAATTTAGGTCAAAAAAGTTGGTGGATCCAAGGGAATTCTAAGGAGTACGATCATCATTATCATTATAAATGCTTGGATAAATTATTTGACACTCCTTTAATTAAAGTTTTTCCATAAATATCACGAATTCTTTGATCTATAAAAAAGTGCTGAGTTATTGTTTCCGTTGCTTTGAGTTATTGCTCTACTTTACGTTGACGCAATACGAGTATAAATATGTTTTTTTTCCCGAAAAAATGAAGAGAATATATTCGAAAGATGTGCCGAGTGTTGTTTCGTTGCATAATAAAAGTATGATTGGCCAAATACATGTTTTCCTTCGCGCGCGAGACGAAAACATCGATTGCGTAACCCATCGGGAGGATGATATTGTATACATTAGCAATTTTTTTTTTCCCCGAGCTCGAACAAGCTTTTCTTTCGCGCAATTGGAATTGAATGTTCCACGCAAGACGAGCGCAATTCGTCCTCGTAAGTATATACATCAGAGAGTCGGCAAAAGTCATTACGCGTGATGATATGTAGATCCAACGAGTGCCGGGTGCATACGTGCACACATGATTTATATTATAAATGCCGTATTCATAAAGCAAGCGAGGAGAGAAGGATGATGCGAGCTGTTATATTCATACACAGATTGCACGGATAGTAGAGGACACGAGTCAGGTGCTTGTGTTTACTATTTATGAAGATCTTACTTTTTGCACGTACGCGATATGTATATATTGTATATTGTATTGCGGGCACTCAAATGTATATACACTTGGATACATGTAACGTGTCGCTTTCACTATTACCGAATGATAATAGCTTAATAAGGGATGTAACGTATACGTGACCGATAAGCCATCAACAAAGAGACAAAACGATCGATCCACGTGACAAGTTATGACGCCGTATATATACGTGCTCCTTCCCGTCACTCAAATATACATACCGGTGTGTTGTTGCAACAACAGCATCAGCGGGTGTATGTGTATCTATGCTTTACGATCGACACATCTTTCGAGAGAGAGAGACGCGAAGGGTATCGCGTGCGGCTTGCAATTAAACGCTGATTTTGCAAATCCCCCCCGAGGTACAACAACAGCCGAGGGATAATTGCGCGGATCTTGCGAAAAATCGAAAAATAATTCAAAGCTCGAGGGGAAGACACCGTCCATTGGCGCAATATGAGCAATTTCCAGCGGACAATTTTCCGCGGATGCGCTGCTATACACACACACACACACACCGAATTGCTCATTAGCCCTCCGCGTATTATAACGAGTGCGGCGGGACAGAACGGCGGCGGTATCGCGTGGAAAAATTCGATTAGGGCCCCTCAGCCGCACTCGTTTGTTTCGCGTATAAAGGTAAAGGGAGGACTATACCCCCCCCCCCTTTTTATAATCAGCGGCGACCAGTGCGGCTAATGTCATCCGTTCCCAAGGAAACCATTAACTGAAAAGTGCTCCCCGGTATATATGTATGTGTACATGGAGCTCGGCAAGCCTGGCTCCCTCCAGTATAGACTAGCGGCAATACCATTTAAATACCGGCGACCAAATGGCCTTTCCCTGATTAAGACTGCCGCTCTTTTTGCTCGGTTCGGCTATTGTTGTTGCCGAGGAACGCGACCGACGACGTGATAATCGGTTGCGAGGGGTTGTACGCGCGTTTACTTTTAATGACCATTCACTTTTCAATGCTCCGAAATGCTTTTTGTCGACTGGCCTACTTAGGCGACTTGGCGATGATTTGGCGTTTATTTCATCCGTGGCCATGAACCGATTGATCAACGTTAGTGCGGAGCGATCGGAATATCGGCGGCGATGGAGAAACAAAATTACAACATAGGATGGATCTTGTGATCCCAACGAAAAACCAATTACAAGCCGTAAAGAGTATTGTGACCGATCATACAATTGTGTGGGAGTACTTATCAACAAAACACCGACGCAATTATCGAGACAACGATCGCCGTCGCGCTCGTTTGTCGATTTTCAAAGCAAAAACAAACTGTACAAGTATACAAGCGGCAAAGGTATGTATCATATCGCATCGCAACAATCAAAACAGACACACGACACACACACATATCAGTCGTCACCCAAAGCGATCGGCAACTTCCACAGAACTTATATATATATATCATCACGAGATCGTAAATTAACAATTACACACTGTGCTGTAACTGGAGTTGCATGGAAAACCAGGACTGCTTGACGATCCTCCCTTCTTCACAGAGTCAACACAAGCTGGGCGTTGATGGAAAAAAAAAAAAAGAAAAAAAAATGAACCGACACCACCGAATAGAATAAAGAAAAAAAAAAGACGCGACTTTTTGTTTCGCGTACAAGAAAATCGGTAAAAACAGCGGCTGATTACCAAAGGTACGAGGCAAAGCTCGCTAATGTACGGGCATCGGCTCGCCGTGGCGACGCTCGAGCAACTGAAAACTCGCGCGCGCGGCCACCGCTGCTCCACGGCACGGCACAGGTATACCACTCTCGCGCGCGTTCCTTCCCCTCTCCTCGCGCACGTGTGGGTGTGCATGTGTGCCCTCTCTGCTCCATGCATGGGGCACAGGTAGGTATATGAGGCACATAAGAGAAGAGAAAGAGACCGTACCACCATACGGAGGACTTGCAGCTTGCGCTTACGACTGTGCCACCATCGCTAAGGGGAGAGAGAGAGAGGACACGTATGGGTATATGTATATATGCATATACTGCAGTTAATCTGGGTCGCGCTCGCGGAATTTGCATTTCACGGACGTGCAGCACCGTACCACCGTATATATATACCTATATGTGGGCACCGCACACATGCCCACGCGGTGATGCAGTCCCTTCTATTTCTGGATGAGGAAAAAAAAAAAGGGTAAAGGTACCCTACTGCTGCCCGCCCGGAGGGGTACGTAAGATACTCCTCTCCGTGGCTGCGGCTGTATACTTAGCTGCTGCGTGCGCTCGCAGAGGGTTATTGGATTCTCTCTCCCTCTATCGTTCTTTCTTTCGTTCTCTCTCTCTCCGTGGGTGTTTGTAAGGAGCGCAATAGAAAGGAGTCGGGATATACGTAGCCGATATGCGTAGCAGGGGAGTTTGTTCTCAGCCGCGAGAGGTGTATCGGGGAGCCTCGGATGCTGGAATGCACGAGGGGGTGCTGGGCAATATACTGTTTTTTTCATGCGCGTCGTTTACATTGAGAGGGTGGATTGTTTTTTCCTCTCAGCTCCAACCGTTGTTTGTCACACCTGTAGCTGTTTTTCTAAAAGTCCGATCGGTAAGAGACAACTTTTGTTTTTATCTATCTATCTATCTGCAGGTGTGCTCGAATCGATCGGTACAATTGTTTATCGGGCCGTGGAATATGTGGCATTTTTTCTCCCCAAACCACCAACGGGAGCTCGATGTTACCGAATCATGACTAATCGGGAGATCGGCTTGGATTTGAAGCAGCCGAGCCCCGATCGGGGAGGATGGAATTATTAATCGGCACTGATTTCCCTCCCCCTTCCCCTGGTTTTGAAATTATCGTTACTAGGTTGCGGTACTTGTGTTCCGGAAGATTGAGATGCTGCGTTAAAACCGTACTGTTAAATGTTGCGTGAATCGGTTAAATTGCACGTTACGCGAGGAATATTTTACATGTATAACACGGTCAATTGGTTTTGCGCAACATCGAGGGTACATGGATCGTTTTATCTTATTTTATTATACACGTGCATATTTTTTATAATGTGCACATCATTTTTCAAAGCAATTAATTGGCAATCTCGCTTATAATCCATTGAAAGTAATATTCTGCATCTCACGATTATTTTTCTTTTTTTTTTTTTTTTTTCACAAACTCAAAGCTCTACTGAACAGTCATGCTCGGGGCAACCGATTTCAATCGTTAGGCGCGAGAAACAATTTATCGGAATGTGTGAATTTTTCCACCCACAAATCGGGGTCACGTTGTTGAAAATTCTTTGCCTCGCGAAATCAACCATCAACGATCAATCGCGTTAAAACAAAAATCAAAGCACAATAACCAATCGGATCAACAAGAAGCAAAAACCACCCACATTGAAAATATCAAAAACACAAACACACATGGACGCGCGTGAAAATTGATCGAGCTGCACAACATAATTGCCTCTGCACGCAGAAAATATGGTATATGCATTCACACGTACGCGAGCCGGAGACGCGTGACCGGATTCCGAGGCAGCGGCGATTATAATGCATGTATATGTACACATTACATGCGCGCTCGGCACTTGAGCAACTCGCGGCTCTAACGCTCAGGTTATACAGCCGCGAAGCGATTTATCGTAGGTATACCCATGTGGGGTTCTTTTTCTTTTTATAGTTACGTAGAGTCAAGGAATGTTATTAGTACGGTTTTGATGATCGAAAAGAGACAGGGAGAATAGCTTACAATTTGTTTTTTTAAGGGATGCCTCGGAAGTTGAGATGTACAGTGAACACTTTTTCAATGCTTTATTGGAATAAATTTTTTTGTTTTATACATAAATCAAGGTGTCATCGCAATTTAGTAGTATCCCCAAAGTTTTCACCCAACTGGAAGACACTGATTCTTTTCGACACGCCAGCAGAATGCATCGATCGAAACCACATCCGACAACGGCAACGCATGTATTTCACGGAATCTCCTGCCCAACCGAGCGTGCTTTGTGTAATATGGAGCGATCGGCCCAGTGAGCTACGAACGAACAAAAATGTTTCTTTTCTCCACTTTTTTATTTATTTATTGTACAACCAACAAACCAGGAAACAAAAGAAATAAACAAACCGGTCGGCCAACAATCTTTTTCTCGTTAGTGTATAGTGGCACACGAGAGCCGGAAAAAAATAGATACGCGTATGTGTGTACCTGTACCAACAAAGTATAGAAATTAGTGCGGAAAAAAGCACACACGTGTACACGAGGATGAAATATAAATCAGGTGGTGCCGAGTGGGTACGTATATATCAAGACAGCCGGAAGACGGTGCGGTGTAGGTATATAGACCACAGGCCAGTGCGCGTCTCCGTGTGACCAGGTGCGGAACCGGCCGGAAGTGAATCGCTCACTCGGCCATACGTGTATACACGCACTCACATCGCACGTATCCGCGGATTGTGTGCCTTGGCAAACATACAAGTTGAACGAAAAGGGGGAGAGAGCACTTTGGTCGTCACCTCTTGCGAGGGCCTTTTTGGCCGACGTTGCATCGCTGCAGGAAATCTGTATACTTATTGCCGCTTTCGTTTCCGACCAATGCGTCTATGTACACGAAGAGGCTCTCCTTTTATCCGGCTCGTGGCGCCTTCGTTTCTGCCACCATACTTTTGCAACGCCCCGACTCTTTTGACATTCCGCGGCTCTTGTTTTTTCTCCCTCTCGTAACTCTTGTTTTCGCGTTTGGCTCTACCAATTGATTTTTACGGCCTCCTTCCCGACGTTTATTTTGGCTTCGTTTTCTTTTCGCTCGGCGGCCACTCCATTAGTTCGAAATGAGAATTGCTTGAGGGGGGGCTTTTTTTGCCTCCACACCGGTGGATATACAATAAGCCGCGATAATTGCAGTGGTCTTACAAATTTGCTTGTAATTATTTTTGTTATATCGGCTGTCGAAGAAAGCACGCGAGAGTTAAATTAGTTGTAAATGAGCCGCTGATGGCAGGGCGCTTTTCTTGCGGTGAAAATTTCTAGCCCGACTGGTGTTGCTAATCAATCGTTACATCTCTCGCGGCGCAGGCTGGTTTTTTTTTCCCCCTAAAGAGAAATCACTTCTCTCGCCTGCGTGTATCAACGAACGCACTTTTACTTTTGCCAACTCTTTGATGTGGTCGGGCAACGAAAAATCTTGCGAGTCCCAATCCCACCTCGTGCTGTGTGAAACAACAGCCGAAATTTCAACGGGACCTTATACTCTACAAGTATACTCAAGAGATTAGACTCTCGTCTAAGTTGTTTGTACGATCCGGTGTAAACACAGAAAAACGAAGGACCATAACTTTGCTGTGGTCCATTGGAATTCCAGTGAAGCCCACTTATCCGGGCTCTCGAGGATTTTCCAGTTTTTTTCCCACCTCGGGATTAAAAAAAAAAAAAAAAGAGAGACACAGCGAGTAATGATACACCTGTACCGCAATCGGTGGGTAGAAAATAAAAATCCAAGGGGTATAGGACGTACAAAGAGACCCTCGAAGCAGAAACGTTTACGATATCTGTAATTGCGGAGTGCAAGGAGAGAGAGAGAGGCCATCGCACTTGCAACTCGTACGTGAAAATAAAAACGGGGATACTAAAAATTGCACGGCGTTCGGGTGCTGATTTGCATGGGATATAGGCATCGAAATTATCTCCCTTCCCTGTCTCTTTTGCACGGAGAGTTTGTCCAATGGATGATAAAACCTGGCCGTTCGATGGGCACTTTCGCGCAGACTGAGTTTCGGTGAAAGGAGAGAAAATTCTTTAACACGTGGACACGTAAACGATTCATTGTAGACACTCGCTTGTTATTTGTACCCACCGCAGGCCATTTTTTCCTCCTCTTTACGTAATCGTCAACAGAATTGTGAACGGTGTGTCATTAACTCTGCATTAATAGTTTTTTTTTTTTTCATCAGAAATAGCTTACATAAAACAAAAAGCCTAACACTCTCGCCCGGAGTTTCTGTTATTGTCGTAACGCTGCGTAAAAAGCATAATCCGAACACACCTTTGAACCGAAAGAAGAAGAAAAAACGGCACCAGGTCCAAGTATGTGTGTATATGTGGTGCACGTGACACACAAAGGAACCGTTTGTAAATACACCTCACGCTATCGCGCACAGAAGAGCAGCCAAGGTGGAAGAAAACGAAACCGAAACATAAAAGAGGAAGGAAAAAAAAAATCGACGACGACGTCGAGAAAAGAAGGGAGACAAGAGCTGCACACACGCACACTTTTTCGGGTTCCCTTCTCGCGCGTCGACCCCTCCAGCAACGTTTAATCGACCGCTTCCGCTGTAGGTGTGCTTGTTTCTTTCTTTTTTTTTTTTTTTTTTTTTTTCTTGCAGGTGCATCACTGCTGCTGCTTTTGAAGCCGGTGAACCTTCGAATTGTGTAGGTGAATAATGGAGTCTCGAATGTAGGGGAAAAGTTATGGGCGGAGAAAAAAAAAAGAGGAGACCTAAGCAACACAGGACTGTCGAAAGAAAATAAGGCTTCGGTTTTTCGAGCTTCGTTAGGGAACGCCGCTGTGGCGTACAAACGATGCGTCCCACCCCGAAGAGGACTAGAGTCGGTGTCTTTTTTTTTTTTTTTTTTCGTTCGAAAAGAGCGATCATAGCGCTTTGTTTGAGCATTTTTACCTCTCCCTCTTGGGGCCTGCCGGTGTTGGAAGTGTTCAAGGCCAGTTGGTCACGTTCTGTTGTAGGACAGCTAATGGGCTCGTTTTCGTCTTCTACTGTCCGGGGTTCACCGCATTGGATATTTTTTCCACCACCTCACCGATGATTCATAAACTCAACCAGATGGAGGTGGGCGAGTGATAATTGACGCAATTTCCTTTTATTTATATTCGCAAAGTCATTGTACTCTTGACGCGTAGGAGCAACAACTCGAGTTGTAAATCTCGCGTGCGCTTCGTACCTACTCGCCCTGATGGACTTATCTTGAATTCACAAACCATCCTACCGAGGCGTGTACATGCCGTTTGACTGAGCAAGTATACCGGGGTATGACCGCAGACGCAGTGCAATACATCAAACATTTTTATCTGCTACCGTAAACATCGTTGTTCTTGTTGTTGTTTTTTTTCCACTTTAACAAAAATTTTGAATGATTTATTTGATTTAATAAAATCGCGTGACTCGGTGGAAATTGAATATGTATCACTGGGACTTGGATTACATTTATTTTTGGCATCTGTACTGTAGGTACACATATAGTTGTTGGGTAGTTTGACTAATATTTGTGTTAGGAAGAGGAAAACATCTCGAAAAGATCCTGTTTAGCACCATCGTAATAAATTCCATTAACGCTTGGTGCTCTAATTGTTCTTATGAATTTCAGAGACGCAAAATCATGCCAACGTTTTATCTCTATTAGGGTATTCGCAACCAAGTAAAAATTAGTAAAAAAAAAATCTATACTCGTCGCAAGATTCAATTGTGCGGTGCAGTTTCCAGTTGTGCTCGACGAGTTTTATAATTTCATCGAGAACGAGTTCTTACGCCGTAAAAATGCCGATTAAGGGGAAGTGATTTATTGGCTCGAAAATTCAAATTAAACTGGTTTTTAAAAGTGTCACTGTACACACAAAAGTCGTTTATTTATGCATCGGGATAAAGATTTAATTCACAAAATTACAGTATCAAGCGAGTCGTCGGCTACCATCAATCAGTCGATAAATACTTATTTCACACAAAGTCTCCTTCGACGATTGAGTGGATTTAATTGTTGTCAGATTTTTTTACATAATGAAAAATGAGCTTTAGTTTGAAAGTTTTCAAAACTTTACAATTTCATTACGTTAAATTAAAATCAATTATACCAGTAAAATATCATGGAGGAGCCATTACTGAACGTAACTCATAAAATAATAATCAACATCATGTAATTTAAGGTGATTAATAGAAACTAGTTGGTGAATGAATGAGAAAAATGAGAGATGAGGAGAATCAAGTAATACTGAGAATAAGTAGAAACTGAAATGTTACAATCTATAAAAGATAGCCAGTAAGATGTGGGACTTAAGACGGCAAGATTAAGGTCTCATTTTTTAATATTACTTTATGGAAAATTTACATACATGACTTGAGGGTGATTGATTTAGAAGAACAAATAAGAGTTAATTATAGGGTAGACAAAGATCTATCACCTAAGATTAATGGAAGATGGGATTGCGGCATCACCAAAGATTTGGGAAACTGTAGTATTAGATTAAAGAGAATCTCTTGAGTACATCTTGTTTTAGAAATAGAAGTGGTATAAAGAAATCAAAAAAGTGCAACTAAAAGTAGCAAGCACAAATAATCAGGTTTCTGGTTCAAGGAAGGAATAGCATTTATAATCACATAAGGGAAGAGGGAGAGAAAGCGCAAAAACTGCTTGTGTAGTTCTGAGATTACACGAGACACAATGAAAAATGTTAATAAAAGATTATAGTCCTGAGACGCTACAAAGAGATAAGAATGAAAAAATATTAGTACTATATAAATCGTACAAGTATTTAAAAGCAATATTTTATACTCAAGGATAAGTAGGCAGGGATAGGTTGCTGATGCATGGGAAAAGTGACAAATAAGTAGACAAAAAATTAAGAGACGATAGAGATAAACATGGTTTAATGACAAAAAGGGATAAGTTCATCTTGAGAGCGAAAAATCGATGGACAAAACTATTGTCAAGAAAGTTATTGTCAATGTTGAAAGCTACATGAATCTCAGCTTAACAATCACTTTTAGATGCAATAGAGACTTCTATCTAAAGGAAACGTGTGAATTATTTTTTTAATATTAAAAAAGGACTACAAGGGTAGAGAGTAGAAGTTTTGAAGACCAATACCATCTGGGATCCGCGGACTCGTTCAAAATTAACATTTCAACGAGTATCATCATCTTCTCCATCCAATATCCAATGGCGATGGAAACCTAAAAAAATGTCCACTCTACTCTTCAAGAGCTTCCACCCGGAGAAAGCAATAGAGCTACTCATTAACCATGCAAATAAGACCCCGTCCTTTCTCGGTTCTTACTTGGCAAAATTTTCAGCACGTACTCAGCCAAAGGCGTACAAGTAAGGTACACACGCACTTGTGAATTCAATCTCAGCCGCGCTGCCGAGTGCATACGTACAGAAATCTCTCCCAACAACCACATAATAATGCATCGGGAGACGGAAAACGAGCACACACAAATGTGCATTCCACGGCAGCGCGATGTACCCCATCCCGGCAGAAGAAAATCCATCTATCGGCCTGTCCCTCGTCCTCCTCGTCTCCCACCGAAAGGAATGGCCACAGCTGCGCGTATATATATATATATATATATATTTATACACACGCACGCGGTAAAAGAGGGAGGGAAAAAAATTTCGTCTCCTCTCTCGTGTGTGCACGCACACGCGGTGCCGTGTCAGCGGTAGCCGGTGCAGAAAATTCCATTACCATATACACCCGACGCCGGCAATATTTTTCGCACACGTACGCACAATACGGACCCCGTGGCCGGCCAACTGTTTATTATTGAACTTTCTCGCGGGCCTGGGGCTTTTCTCCGTGTCAGCCGCTGTTTTTTTTTTTTTTTTTTTTTTTTTTGTCCACCTCTCCGCGCTGCCCACCAAGCTTGGAGTCGCGCGTTGCGTTATGGCACGAAAAGTCGCGGCAGCGCGTTTCCCCGAGCCGGTGTAGGTTGGTACCCTTAAATGGGGATCGACTCGCAGTGCAGTCTAGTACACCGGTTAGACTCGTACGCGCGGATGCGTTATGCAGTAACGATCGATGCTTTTCTGGCTTTTTCTGGCCTCCACTGTACGCTCGGCTTGTTTTTCCCTCTTGTTTTTTTTTTTTTTTTTTTTTTTTTTTTTTTCCTCTTTGCCGTCCGTTCTGTCGTGCGGTCTTTTTACTTTTTCTCGCCATACGCAGAGATGACCGGTAGAAAGCAGAGAGTCCACATCTGCGAGTAAAAGTTTTTACGCTCGCACGACTCGAGAAATGGGCCTTTGCTGTTGTTGTTGATGTTGATTTCTTCCGTTGTAATAAAGACAATCCAGCCTTTGGTGGCGAAATTATAGTCCCCACTTTTTTCACAAACACCTTGTCGATGACTCTCGTTGCACGATATCCATCTTAGCTAACAAATCGCCAGATACAGATTCAGAAGCTATATGTATCGCTGGATACGTCCGCCACGATTCGCAAGAAGAGAATTCGCGACGCTAATACAATAGAGCACCCCATACGTCCTCTCCCGGAGAGCTATGTTTTCACCCCTACTATAAACAGAGCTCGCGCAGTGGCAGCCGTCACATAAAAATTCAAGAAACACAGCTCACCGATGCCACCGCGTGCTCGTACCAGAGAGAGGCTGTAAATATGTAATACATTCGTTCCTGAGATTCTCCTGGAAAACTCTCGCTGAGAGAGCACCGGCCGGTACAAACCCGACGCTGTACCAGCATCTCGAGTTTTTTTTTTTTTTTTTCCTCCTTTCTTCGAGCATCCCTCTTCCTTTCCCCCGTCGCTCTCTTGGGCGCACGAGCAATCGCTCGACGTATACGTTTGACGGAATGTCCAGGATCGCCTATTTCGATTTCCGTGTACAGTTGTGTTCCGCGTACCTGCCTGCTGCTGCTACACCAGGAAGAGAGGACAGCCGACGACGACGGGGAGTTACTTTCTTTGGCCCCAACGGGAATATGGTTATGGTGGCGGCGACGAGTAGCCGTGCGCTTGTAACGAATTGAACGCGTACATGTTTACAGTTTGTTCTTCATCTGCTCGCCTCGTTCACCGGGATCTCCGCTCTCTTATTGGCAATTTGGAAAATTACCAGTTTCAATACTATACATCCAGCGTTTGGTGCTGCACATCCTTCGAGTCGAGTTGCATCCACTGAAATTAACTAATTAATCATTAGCTTTGGGTTTGTTTTGCCCAATCGATACTGTGTCGATAACACGTGTGAATAATCGATGCCGTTGAACGTTTATTGGAAACTGTATAATTGTATGGTACAGAGGCTATTTTGATCTCTCGCCTCATCGATTTCTATTGGCGCTAAAGACAATCTTGCGTGTGTGCACTCGTCAGGTGCCAAGAAATACCGATATTCCTTGCAGACGCTCATTTCCGTGGTCGTGTCGTCGTTTGGGAGGAATAAGGAGTGTCTCGCACCGGCTTTTCCCATTTGCACTTGTGGTTACGTGCGCGACAACACAGTACTGAATGCTCAATAAGTCACCAATCGTCAATATTGAAACAAATGGCATTCGTCGCGTGCACGTAACTATGGGGTTCGTCGGGTGGAATTTTTTTTGTTTTATGTGGGTTAATACACGTTTAAGCGATTCCTCGTCAATTCCGCGTGTACGTAAGTACCCGGTGTCAAGTCGGTTGCGTAAAATATAGATAAGTTACATCGAGCGTTGTGGAACGTAAGGTGTTGTGACACGCACGCGTTTGCTTACAAAACACATCTTAAACACGACGTTCCGAAACATTTCTCTCACTTGGTCCGGCAAATATTTAATTTTCCACTTTCTCGCACAAGGGAGTGAAACCAAAAGCAGGTTACCGCTCGGCTGGAATGTCCTTCCTGGTGACGGGAGTTTGACCAAATGGAAAACCTCCGTCCACTTCCTCCATCGGATTCTCATTGACATCGATGTGTGCTCCCAGGAATTGGGCCGACTGAAATCGATGTGCCATCGGACAAAAAAGACTCCTTGTAACACAATTCGGGCCCAGATATATATACAGGTCAGACCCATCGATCGATCGATCGAGCTGCTACTGTTTTTGGGCTCTGTGCTTGCAAAACTTTGGCCAGAGTAGGCACACGCGTTTACAGATCCTGGACAGCTTGTTATGCTGATTTTTTCCGACCCGTTCCCCAAACGGGTGTTGTATGCCGACAATACGAAGAACGAAAAAGAGATATTCGAGCCAAGGTACGTATACAGTAGGAGAATTTGGGCCAGATGCCAGAGTCAGGGGCCGAAAAGGAGAGATAGGCATGCGAGCCTTGTCGGTTTGCCGCTTCGCTCGCGCGTACGACTCATTAGCAATTCTAACGGCTTCCGGTCTCTCCTCCTCGGACTGCACGCTTCCCTCCTCCAGACACTTAACTTGGGTGTATACGAACACACACGTGTATGTACATACACCCATGAGCACTTGCAGCGGCACATTAGACGTGCTAACGCGAGTTGCTTGAACTCTCGACCAGGCACCTGCCTATAAAAGTGATTTTCCAGAACTCCCCGGCTTTTTCACGAGCTTGGGGCACGTCCGCGTCTTGATGCTTGCACGTCGCGAGCTAGCCGGAAGTTTTACACTGGGTTTGCCGTGTGTCGGTGGTGACGCAATAGTTTCTGACTCTCGACTTTTCTTACTTAAATTCACCATCTGGCTTTTCTTTTCCAATCCACATCATTGTCCAGTTTTATTGATTTGGATCTGTGAATTAGCTGATCTACTGCATACAGACATGTCAGGTAAATAGAGCTCGGGGTGTTTCGTTTTGATGCTGGTGTTTGTTACGAAATACTTTGCAAAGAAAAAAACTACACTCGCAAATTGCACGAATTAGGACTCAAACAACACTTTAATGGCCATGTATTTCGTAAATGCAAATTACACACGGGGTCGTTGGATAAATGTTCCAAATGAGAAACTAATGTGCTGCAAAATAGTTTGCGGACGTGAGGCGTCACGGTTCAATTACACGAGATATATAACGCGTGCTTTCGAAACGAAGTTTAAAAACACCCAGGCATTTTTGAATCGATTAATCCTTTCACTTGTCGCAAACGTGCCGAAAGTTACCAAAAACGAAAGTACTTTGTTTACCCTTGAAAACTCATCCCCTCCAATGTTGTTGTTTCGTTTTAATAAAATAATTAGCTCACCAAGCCCGTAATTCAATTCACAGATGCAGATCTTTGGGGGCCAATTTAAAATTTATACCTGATAAATTACCATGACGAGTCGTAAATCTCTTGGCGCATGAATAATGTAATCCTTTGGAAAATCCATATCGTATGGGTACATACTTTTAACAGTAAAAACATCGATTGAGCGAGTGCATGGGCAAACATGTAGAAAGCTATATTTAAAAAAAAAGACGAGCAGAAAGGAAGAAATATATGTAGGCACTGGTAATGAGATCGTTTTATCGGCAAAAGAGAGAAGATGAAAAACGAAGGCGGCCGTACACACATGTGTACTCCGGAGAGGAAGAATAAAAAATAAGCGTTGTGAATGAAAAGGAACGAAAGTTTCGTGCAGTCCCATGCATCGTATATTAACAGTTGGTCCGATCCTTTCGCACCGTCCAGTCCTACCAGCACATACATGTATGGCTGTACTCACTGCGGTACACGCATACACGATTGGACATGGCTCTTGAAGCACAGATCTCTGATCGAAGAGGTATAGTAGCCGTAGTGGTTGTAGTAAAATAGTGGTAGTGGTAAAAGGAGGAGACTTTTCCGTTACGGACTCTCGACTTTTTCCCCCCTCACGTGCAGGTGTACAGGCACGATGCATTTCCTCTTCGCGTGTCATGCACTTGTGCTCGTCGTTTCTCTTCTCTGCGCACTTTGCGCCTCATATTTTTACCCCTCCCGTGTCTTGCTTTCTCGTCGCACTGCTTTGATTATTTTTAATTCATTTAATGAAATACTCTTGTCGTCAATAATACAGCCCTACAAAAAATACATTACACCAAACTTTTTTTCATTTCAACATTTTTCAGTGCTTTATCAGGGTCTGATTTTTAAAATAACCCAGATTCTTAAATGGATTTAGCTCTGAAAATTCCAGCCCAGAAGACACAGTGTGTACTTCACTTCAACCCTTGTATCTACAGGTTTAGAATTTAATAACTCCATCATACAGACTCTATATGATGGTTTGGATCTAAATTAAAAGATAGTAAAACTTTAAAAACTGTTTGCGATGGTTAAATATTCCATCATGTGTAAAGGGTTTATGTGCAAAATCACCAATAAAAAAAGTAATTTAAAGACAAAGCTGTAGTTGCGTCTTTGAATTCATAATAAGTAAGTATTTAATCACCTGATATTTTTACATAATCCATAACCTACTATTCAGAGTTACTTTGTTTAAACAACTGCGTTTCATTAGATTCCGTATCTCATCAATCTCAAACTTTCCTTTGAAAGGTAAAAAATCTGTTATTAATTAACAACAGCTCTCTTACCACATTGTAATGCGTGTAAATATAATTAGAAATATATTTTTGTTACGTTTGTGATAAGTTTGTTATAAAGAAATATTGTAGAAAAATAAGCAACCAATTTATAAGTATACATTTGAAAAGTGTTCTAACACATTGAACCAGATAACGTAGAAAAAAATTACATTTTCTAATTTTGTAAGGTAGAGTAATTCTATCTGAACAAGTGTCTTTTTGTTGTCAAACCAACATAACAGAGTTCAATTAAGCAATCAGATGTAATATTGCATGTATCATTATGGTGTATAAGTGTCAAATAGAGTTGACATGCTATTAGCCTTTATAAGTTAAGAAAATATACAGGATAAGAAATTTGTTGTTACAAAGTTGTTTTGTAGAAATGAGTCTCAGTAATGAGTTAGGGACACAAAATCAGTAATTTCATACAACAGTGTGATTGCACGTGTCCATTATCTGGGGATAAATTTCCTGTGTGTTTGTATCCGTTCAAGAAAACTGCCTATTAATGGAAAGTGTCTTTTCTCACGCTGTATCAAAAAACCTGGGAGGGATTTTTCATCGATTAGATCAAGATATTAGTTCATTAAAAAATTTAATTCAAAATGACTATCAGACTCAAAAAAGTAAACTTGATTAGTTTGGTGTGCTGCTCTTATGTTGCCTTACAAAAAGCATGAAATAACAATAGCAGAGATGCCGGGCAATGAAAAATTCGTCAGTAAATCAGTGCAATTACAAACTCAAGGATTTCAGAGCAACAATACTAATGTGCTCCATAAATCGTATCTCCGTGGGAGTTCCCTACCGTTAAATCGGTGGTAAAGATCGCAAGAAAAAGAAGAAGAAGGAGAAGAAGATTGCTGATCCGCAAAATCTATAAGCGCAGCTGGTAATTTGATTTCTCGCGAGTACACGTACAGATACAAGAGCACTGATGCATCGATTCGTTTGAGCGGTAAAGGGAGTAGTAATCACCATCATGATCGTCGTTTTGAGATTAATAGGGTGCGTAAGAGAAGCGTACTCGGGCGAACGAGGGGTGGTATTGGCTCTTTTTTTTATCAGGAAGCCAGCAATGCTTTATTGCAGGAGGTTCTACCTCGAAAGCACACACGAGATCTAAGCTCCATTCAACCGCACATGTGTGGAGTTAAGGGAGAATCGTCTTGTTTTCCTCGATTAAAAACGCGCAATCAGCGACCACGACCTTTCGAATAAACTCCACGTATCATTCAACAACTCCCCGATCCAACGAAAATGGTCGTAAACCTGTTTCCGATCCGCGGTCATATAATTCTTTTGATTCCTCGTACAAGTAAGACCCATCGGTACCACCAACCGAAACAGGTTTATACATATTTTTGGTCCGTCATCCTGTCGCGTCGTCGCCCAAATGCATGAATATACAAACCCTAAGGAGATGGAAAAACTCGTTCCCCTGATTTCTTCCTCTCTCTCTCTCTCGATCTCGCTTCTAGCATCTTCATATTTCAGCTGCATAGACGATCACGAGCTCAATACACTTCTCACACCAGCCCAAAAAGTCGAGGACTTCGTGAACGCGTCATTTCCCACACGTCACCCGCAGAGAGACAGATCCGCGAGCCATTCGGTCAATTTTCACCGGCTATCGCATAGTTTCGCGCAAGCAAAGGATACGGAACAAAAAGTCCCCGTGATTTCTAGCGGTGTACAGTTGTGCTGGTGGTGGTACGAGAGCAGTGCACCGCTGTCGTGTAATTATCGTTCGGCGATCAAGGCCACGCGGCTCGCGAGTAGCGCATAACTTTCGACTCGCTCCACTCGGCTCAGCGCTACATGCATGTGTAATACTCGCGTCTACGTTTGCTCGCAGCTCTCTCGCCCCGATAATAAAGATAACGTTCATGCCCTGCTCGGGCCGATTTCATTTCCACCGGTACACATGGGCGCTGGTCTCCTCGCTCGAGTTGAGCTCTGCTGCTGCTGCTGCTACGTGCATCATAACACACACGTGAGGCATTTGTAGGTACACGAGTACCATTTTGCCTCGGCGGATTTGATTATTCCCTCTTTTTTTTTTTATTTACTCGAGGAATTTACTGTTAGAGAGATGCGTGTGGGACTTTTTTTTTAAACGAGGACCGATCCAGGGCGAGGATTTTTCCGGGAACGGAGATGGTTGCATCTCGGATTAATTTCACGTACATGAGTATACACGTATTTTTTTTTCCCATCTCTGTCGTTCCCGGTAAACTTGTGGACCATAACCAGTCATTTCCATTCGACGACGTACAATAAATTTCGTCGGCTCTGCGTCCAGTGCGCGGCTTTCAACGAGCCTTGCTTAACGAAAAGATTTTCCGATTTCCCCCCGGCCACCGTGGCGGCCGTGTATTGTATACACAAGTTACGGAATCCGAGATGGAAAAACGACGCTAAGAATCGAGCCGTGGCTTACGTAAATCAGTCCTATACGTCGCCGAGTTTTTGTACTCCTTCCGATGTCTTTGTTTTTTTTTCTTCTCGAATCAACCGGTAGGCACTGTATGGTATGGAAATCGATTGTACACGCACTGCGTGGGACCCGTTTCGAGCGTCAAAACAACCATTTCTGCATATGGTTGCGAAACCTGCAACGTGTGCGAGGTAAACGCGCGAGAGAGTATCGCGTGTGCGATGCAAACGGAGCTGAAAAATCGTCGACTAACGAGGTGTCCACGATTTTCCGCAACGCAGTTACGAGAGTTAAGGCTCGTGGATAATGTATCAACAGCCTCCTGACGCATCGTGGACTCAAACTGAGCGTATATAGCTCGATGTGGCCGGTTATCGCCGGGGTAACGATACCGAACGTAACGATAAACGATTTCTGTAAACAGTGAATCGCCGCCCGTAATACGTGTATACACAAACGAGTTTCGTGGCTCGTCCCACCTCCAATTAACTTGGCCTGTAGTGTGTGCGGTCAGTGCTAGTAATGAATTTAATTGTGCCTCCATCCCGAGCTCGGATGCGAGCATTATCTGCGCCACCCGGAAGCGCATCAGCGCCGAGGCTCCTCTCCTTCTACGAACCGCGGCTATCGGAGGAGACGACGGTCCTACCACTGGAAGGATCGCGAGCCGAAATCGTTCGAGGCGTATTTACGTGTATTCTGTTGCTCTCGTTTGTCTTATCGCTCGCGTGCTCCGTGGGTGTGATCGCGCCGCGGGAATGTCGTGGGTTACTCCACCGAGGCGTGTGTACCACAGCTGGTCTCGTCGCACGGCATAATGGGATACTAAGCGCCGGATCGATTTCTGTGTTTGTACGACGCGATCGTGGGCATTGTTACACCAGATGGGTTGGATAAACGAGATCGTGCCGGGAGCATTGAGTAGCTCGCACGCGTGTCGATCGCCATGGAATCACGATACAGGTTTTCATACTCGAGCCACGTATAGGTACAAATTAATACTGTTCCGGCAATTTGTTCGGGATGACTCATCCGCCGCACGGCTGTGCGTACGAGTGATTAAAAAAAATTTTTTTTCTGATGCAAATGACCATATGGTCATATGATCATCGTAATTTTCCTCCACACCGAAAAACAGGCCATGTACATATACATGCCCCATCGACAAAGGCGGTGCATGAAACGCAGCTCTGGTTAATCACGGTGTATTAAGTGTGCCGAAGCCGAGCGAGCGCCGCGCGCAAACATGAGTGCAATCGACGCCGGCCGATGGACCCGCGGCAGCGTGACGCGAGCGGAGCGGCGCGTAACGTAACGAGCAGCCCGCCACTCTGCGCTGGTATACACATAATACCCGGGATGTAAGGCAACGCCCGGCGTGAATTCTCTTTCCACTCGGTGCCCATGTGTGCCTTCGTCCTGTAATACCATCGTCCGCCTCTTCTGGCCTACGGGTGTATGATATACATGCATGCCCAGCCAGAACTGGTGGATGGATGCAGGAGTTGGGGCTTTGCTCTTACTTGGACCTCCTCGAGGTGTTACCACGCTTTCTGTATAACTATTTTACAGGATTCCGATGTAGTGTGAACTAAAACCGAACGGCGGGCAGGGATTTATCGAGTATGTCGGTCTGTTTGTTTGGTGTTATGCGGAAATTACAGTATCAACAAGGTGTGACTTCATAAATTATGAATATGCATTTCTGGTAATAAAGTCGTTGGGCAAAATTGATGGCACACGATGTATCCCCCTTGGAAAGGGATAATTTTCAAGTGACTTGTACTACTTATTTGCAATTGGTCTGACGATGTTTTTGCGTATAATTAAGGATATTGAGTTCCAGAAGAGGCTGCTCCATCTTTTTCCCTTAACGGGAAAAAATTACGCGTTTTATCGAAATAGGAAGCTAGAGCGCGCGCTGGTTTTCAAGGCGTACCCGTGTAATTGCGATTGACTCCAGCGACAAGTTTATTCATAACGCAGTTGCCAGACATCGTCCCCCAATTCGGTTCATTAGCCTCGTAATTATTCAGCTTCCTAATCCGATTATAAATCAGCCACGGTCGCGAATCGAAGGAAGATGCGCTGCAGAGAGAAGTGGCGGAACTGGCCTTACCTCTGCGAATTCCGTTGCTCAGGAATCTTATAATTGACATCCTATCCTCTTTTTTGTCTTCGTTCTCTCTCTTTCTCCCCCTTGCCTCGTTCTTTGAGAGCTGCAGAGCTTCCTTGCAGCCTCTCCGTTGCACGGGATATATTACTCTCTTTCGCTCGCTGCTATTTTTAAGAGCTCCATAATAGATAAGAGGAGGGCTAGCGCTCCGCGCGTAAAATTCCGCCTCTAATCGCTCGGCAACTCTCTCCCCGGCTACTTTTTTTTTTGCTCATCTCTCACCCGCGGCTATGGAAAACCTGTTTAGAATATTCCCCGTGTACCACCGTATTTCTGCTCATCGCCGCGTGTCATAAATGAGAAACAGTCCTGAAAATTCCTGAAATGAAGCTTGGGCACTTGGCTGGGAGATTTTCAATTATGCGGAAGATGCGAGACGCGTGAGGTGCCGGTGCGAGCACACACACGCGAGAAGACAAATGAAGTCACGACTTGGCATCCTCATTCTAATTGCGATGGTATCAAGCAATCACGGGATTCCCCGCGTATTTGAGTGAATTTAGAGAGGTGCCCATAATGACACGAATTTTTTCGAAATCGAAATGACTTGTGGTAATACATAATATGTTGCTGATTCTTTGGCATTGGGGCCTGAGTTGCAAAGTTATTTCTCATGTACACAGTCCATACGTCTGTTAGTAGAAAAATGATGTATCACTTGCGCTATTTTAATTACCAGAGGATAGCATAAATTCAGAAGTCAGCTGAAATAACCCCGCAGGCATATACTTTAATCAGACGAAACGATTATTCAAAAGTTGTATCGCAAGTGGTTACAATCAAGGTATTGAAATTCTAGATTCGAGCGGCGAGTTCAAATTTTTTGATCTCCTGCGTGTGCAGATAATGCGAAATCGATAAGGGCTGGGTAGTATCAAATGTTCATACGGTACAGAAGAGGATGACGTGGCTAGTCAGCACACACGGCGTTCTTACCAGGTGGCGTGGAATGTCTCGCGCGTATCTATATACCCTCCACGGTATTTTTAGAAGGGGGAGGAGAGAAGAAGGAGGGAGAGCCGAGCCTAAGGATCCTGTGTGACCACACCCATGAAGCATGCTAATCTCGGAGTGTCGCCTCCGTATGTTATACCTTTGGTCTATCCAATACTTACTCCATGTTTGTGTACACAGTGAGCATCAAATGACTACTGCTGAAATACCAGACAGTCTCGTGTGAATACACACACTTTTTGTTTTTTGTTTTTATCAATAAGAGGCCATTGGCCGCTGAATCAGCTTCACGTATGTGCGATTGCTTTTACTCTCTTTCGCAATTGGATCACCATTGCGAATTATTTTAATTCGTGGGTGGGGGATAAGTGATGTTTATCTTTTAATGGAGGCGTATCTAATTATTGCATTACTCACTTACCAAAACCACATTCTTACGATTAAACGCATAATATTTTCAAAACGATCATGTATCATAATGTATATCTATGTATTCATCAGTTATTAATCATAGTTGAGATTAACTATCAATCTATCACTCACCATGCGGATGTATTTGCCGATCATATCAGCCAACTGCGTGGCCCGGTTGGTGTGAAGTGGTAATCTGACACCCGATGCTACCTGCAAAGTGCAAACTCCAGCTCTCTGGCAATTGACCGATACTATTTCCTCGAGAGGCAAAGTTTCGATTATAACAAGCTCGCCGCTGTTGCTTTGTTTGATGAGCCTAAGACCGTGATGGGACACGGCAATGTGTTGAACTTCTGGTTGCTGGGGTCCGATCTAAGGTTTTCAATAAATGTTGGAATAAACATCCAAAGAAGTATAGGGTTATTGGTAACCACATTACAATACTAACCGAAACAGGAAATATCCTAGCAAAGTAAAGTGGCCACTGCTTAGCCATGTCAACGATGTTCTTCTTGATTGTTATTTTGTGTTGCGTACTCTGCAAATTGTCCAACGTAACTCCATAATTGTCCAGCATTTTTAGCATATTTTGTCGATCCTCCTTCAGGATTCTAATGTTTGATGTGGCCAAGACATCGTAGGCGACCTGACAGAAGACGAGATGTAAGGCCAGAGGCGTTGTCAAGTTCTCGTTAGGCGTAAACACTTCTTTTTTCACCCTCAACGTCCAAGTGACGCGATTGTACGTGAAATGAGTGCTCGAGGTCTGTGGATAGAGCTTCGTGTCTATGATTTCCTGAGCCTTCTCGATTTCCGGTTTTTCGACCGGCGGCATGACAGGCTTGAGGAATTCTGGCCACTCCTCGATCTCAATTCTCTCCAACTTATCGGTTCTCTGCGTACCCTGACGAGTTAAATTAAGTTGAGATTGCATGACAACAGGAATCTACTTACGAAAAATATGATTATATCTACCATTGTCGAAGCAACGCTGGATCTTCGGTCAGGATCCCCATCCATTTTTTTGAATCCTTGCCTCGTTACAAACGGATCTCTCGTATTCGGTACAACTCCAATATCCCTTGACGAGGGCATGCCGAAACTATCCCTAGATTTGGGCGATACATCTCTCGTCATGCCGAAAGGGTCTCTTTTTGCATTGGCGTTTTCAAAAACTTCTCTAGCGTATTTGGCATCCGAAAATATATCGGATCCGTCCCTGCGCGAGTCAAAGTCCCTAGTGGTGATTGAGCCAAGGTCAGTAATATCACGCGAGTTGTTACCATATTGGTTGAAACTCAAATCAGAATCAGGTGAGGTGCGGAACATGTCACGCTGACCCTTGGGCTCGACAGGTGCTGGTGGCGAACGAGTCTGAGCTAGGCCAGATTGACTGTAAACATTCATTTGCATATTTACAAGTTTGATCAATATTACCTTTTCTCAACAGCAACAAAACATGTCGTCGTAAATTTACGTTTCAATTAATCATGGATGATAAACCGTACGTAAGGACTACATAAATCTTGTTGACGGCACGCGAGATGTTAAATTGTCGCGGCTTGGTGGCGATGTACTTTTCCGGTAAATAACAATTGCCAACTAATCGACGTCACTACAGCCAACAGCACTTACCTGTTAGTAAAGACGCTTCCTCCGCGCGGGCTTGGGGGTTGCGGAGGCGTGATGGGTGGAGGCGGTGGCACCGGTCTTTCCATGCGCTCTATCTGTGTCTTCACAACTTGGGCCTGTGTCATCATGTCGGTGGTACCTTTCGAAGTGACGCTCTGCGTGTCATCGACCGTTGATGCATAATCTTCCCACCTTCCGCCTGGGTGTCATACACATGGAAATAAAAGAAAAATGTACATGCATACTGATGAAGGTTGCTCATGGTGAAAGGAAATTGATTGGAAACAATTCTTTGAGCATATGTGTACAAGATATGCAAGCCTCGAGGCGATATTGCTCGCACAATAGGTACTTTACGCTATAATGTAAGCCGAGGGAATGTATGTACGTGTCGCGTGATTTTATTTCTTGTAGCCGAACTCATGTTGCCTTAATTGAAAGACCATGTAATTTGTTTGGTTATTTTATTGTAAGTCTTTTATGGAAACTAGATGATTTTAGTTTGTTTGAAATATCATTTATCTGATATTACTATTTATTTTATACTTTTTACTATTTTCTTTATTATTATTTTGTACTAAGCAATTTCAAAATGAAACATGATCACTTTTATGGTTGAAACTACCACGACTAATAATTACAAGCTAATGGAAAATTTATAGATTACCTAATTGCTGCTCCAAGAGGAGTCTTCTGTTATCCTCAAGTCGCTTGACTTTACCATCATCACGCAACAAAGCTGGTTTCTCTGTTGTCTTGGTTGATCTGACACTGTGGTTAGCCGTTACCTTTTCGAGCCTTTGGCGCATTTCTGAACTCAATTTGAGTTTACCAATGCTACCAGGTGATGGCCTTTGTGCACCAATTTCATAACCAGATCTGCAAAGTTTTTGTAAAATCAAATAAAGCGATATAGTTTTGTTTTTCTTGTTTAAGGAGATCGCAATGTTCTTATAATGCTTAAAGACTTGTATTGATACATCTAATTGTTGAAATTTGTGTTTGCTCATACATAACAGCATTGCAATCTCCTTAAAACTTGACGTAGTAGTGAATACTGACTTTTTCTTCTTTTTCTTGTCGCTATCCTCTTTGTAACCATTCTCTTGACGCACAACAGCGGCAGCTGCATGCATAACAACGGTTCTCTCATCGTTATTGATAATATTCTCAATCTCAAACTCCTCCCATTCAACACCACCTTCCATCATCGTTTCATTGTCATTTTGTTGATAGTCTGGTTGATATTGAGGAGTGATTTTTCGCATCTGATGCTGTTGTCGCATTTTGAATTCGATAAAGCTGTCTTGGCCTTGGTTTTCGTTGGAGTCACTTGGAGGTGGCCATCTTGAAACAATTGTATTATTAGTAAACACATTCATCTGACTATGAACATTATTCGTTGTCTCTAAAAAGTAATCAAAAAGTAAATTACCTCCATTTTCCAATACGAACAGTCTTAGCTCTTCCATATGGATCTATAAATGGTCGAGACTCTGATGGGTCATGGGACTCAAGTGGTGGAGGCATGGGTGGTGGTGGTGGGACACCTTTGTTTATACTAGCTGGACCTTCAGAACTGCTCTTACGATTTTTCAACTCGCTTAAAACGTTTGTAAAATTATTCTGGGCGTTTGTCTTTCCAGTACCTGGTCGTTTGACTTCAGTTGCATTTACGACCTTTCGTTCAACGCTGATTTTTCGAACACCAAAGTCATCTGACTTACGAGCAGATGGATCGGAAATTTTCTTAGGTGGACTTTGAGAACGATGTACCTGAGCTTTGACAGTCACTGTCTCTTGGCGAGCGCTCATGATGGAGCTCGGTTGTTGAGGAGACGAAGTACGTTTATCTTGTGCCCACATATCCCCATCCTCCTGGAATGATGCCTGTCATTACTCAATAAATTCGTTTTTCGTAGCAATCTTTAAATTTGATTCCTCATACCACAATACTTACGGTGCTATTGTTGTTGTTGCTATTGCTGTTATTTGCATTAGGACTCTGCACTAGTAGTTGTTGCAGAGCTTGATTTTGAGCTAGAAGTTGTTGCTGGATTTGTATGTTTTGAGCCATAGCACTCTGCAAGAATGCTCTCTGCAGATTCTGCTGGTATGCTGCCATGTCGTTATTTTGGCTGGGTGGAGAATTCGGAAACTGAGGAATACTTGGCCCCTGCATATTGAAAATAGGCACGGGCACGAATCCTGGACCCATGTTAATAGTAGGACTCTGAGGAGCTGGAACTTGCTGAGTTGGTCCAAAAATCGGCATCATCATTGGCGATGACATCATTGGACTGTAATTGAATCCACCGTTTTGGTTGGGTATATCCATGTTGCCACCGCCCTTTATCTTTTTGGACAGTTCCTTAGCTGTTATTGTGATTAACGAATCATCTAGAAAAATCAAACGACACACACGTGTTAAGCTCAATAGTAAACCATACGAAATTATCCTCGTGCTGTTGTCACTTACCTCCTATCAGTGAATCGAGAAAATCATCAATGTTTTGAGTCCGTGTACCATTTGAATTCCGCATACCCTTGATACTGGCTGCAAGACTTCTGGCATCTGACAGTTCATCTAGATTTCCATCAAGCACAGGCATAAACAGCTCGTCAAGGAACTGATCTACATCCGAAGCCTGACTGGGCACCCGAACTCTGCGTACATGAGATGCCAAAGATGGAGCCTCGCTGGTGTCTGACATTGCGGAAGATTTTACTCCGTACTCGCTCTTCTCGATGTACGCCCTACTAGATTGACTTCCAGGATGAGCTCGTTTGCCTGGTAATTTACATTGTACTGTAAAGTCGGTTTTCATAGCTAATTTATAAATTAAAATCGGTTGTTCACCTGGATACTGAGATTTGATGAATCTTGTCTGTGACCTGATATAGCTGCTCTTGTCATCCTCGGATCTGCCAGTCTGACTAACCGATTGTATGTCTGGGTACTCGAAGTCTATCGTCAAATCTTCCTCTTCTAGGATATTTGGCTCGGAGCTTCTGGTCATACGACTGTACTTCCTTTCCGGCACTACCTGAACTTCCGAACGGGCCATGTACTCGGAACTAACTACCGTCGATGCAATCATCGGCACCTCGCCGATCCTCTCGAGACTGTGGTAGCGTTCATTTAGCTTGGAAGAGGATAGTCCAAGATCGGCAAGTTTGCTCGAAGCCGAGGAACCGGCTCCACCGATGACATCATTAGAAATGACTTCCGGCTGCAGCAGATTGTCCAGACTGCGACTGCGCTGCTTTTCCTTTTCAAAGTAGCGGTCGTTTAGTGCCGATTTGCGGGACAAGCCCATCTCGGCCGAAGATTCCAGGACGGCTTCATGAGACTGTTTGCGCATCTATTGCCATCAAAACGAACACCGTGAACAAATGTAATGTTTCCATAGTTATAATTGAATCACTTACACGACGAGTATTGAGCAATCTCAACATTTGTAAAAGCTCATGAGCAACTTGAATTAATTGTGAGTGGTATCTGTACAATTCTATGGAATTTCCAAAGAAGACTCAACGAACGGAAAGCAAACGCCTCTCGCCGAGACTTCCTCGTCGAACCCGAAATACCGCGGCTTCATAAGTGCTCTCGCAACGCGGAGATCCGATCGATATAAGTATGACCTAACAGTCACTCCGTACGTAACGTATAGTACGTACAGATGTGCAACGAGGCGGCATTTTCGCCAGTGCGGCTAAAGCTGCTGCAGCCTTTCGTCAGAGAAACGCCAAGATACGGCGCTCCTACATACTTCGCACTGCGTTATCCTTGCCGTCCAGCAGCCACTGCCTTTCTACATACACCAAGCGGTCGCGTTTTCCACGCTTGCCTCATACTTTCGTTTTGGATTTTTTTTTTCTGTCGTGTGTGCTTAATAAAAGCGAGTTGATAAGTAAAATTATACCGACACTTTGATTTAGCACTACAGAAGAACTGAATGAATGTATTAATATTCACGTGTCTTCCCAGTTTGTATTTCACGCGACAAGCTGGTTGAAAAAATAATATATCTGCAACTCGTGTATTACTAAAATAGTCACACCAGGTGTCTAACTCGCAAGCTTTGAATCAAGTAAATTATGAGCACTAATGATGGGGTTGTTGCGGAAACACAATGGATCACACGTCAATTACGGCCAAACAAATAAATACCGTACGTCCGAATTGCCAGGGACAACGAAAAACGCGGCTATCATTAAATGTGTACACTAGTCGTTCGAGAAGCGCGCGAGCCTCGCACGCACTGAACTGCGTCGCAAGCGCTACGGCATAGAGTGTACTCTCGGCTGTAAGTGCCCGCACGAACAATCTAATGCGTGTGGTTGTGTGTGTGTGTGTGTATATATACAGTCATACCGGTACTTTGGCGAGTGGCGGTTGGGGCGGCGGCACCGCCGGTCTCCTCGGCGATTGTATTTCCGGTTCCAGAGGCTTGTCGACGACCATGGGCTTCGGCACCGCGGCTAGCTTGTTCCTCTCCAACGGCTGGAAAGTCTTAAGGATCGGCACCTCCTGCTGCTGGTGGTGGTGATGGTGATGGTGATGGTGGTGATGATGCTGCAGCAGCACCTCCTGCTCCAATTCGCGTATCACTTGCTCTTGCTGTTGCGCGCGACACGGACAAATGCACACACATGTACATATAAATGGAATGTTGTACTATTTTTCTATTACATTGCGTGTGTATTGTTGTGGAACATGCACGCGGCTGAAAGAGGAGCACGTACTTTCTTTTCATTGTTGGGAGAGAGAACTCGTGCTACTCTACGGTACCAGTCGTGGTATTGCATGTGTGAAAAAAAAGAGCATACAGAGAGAGGGAAAGAGAGCGCGCTTTGACTTTCAGCGAGGCCGATAATTAATTTGCTATCTCGAGCGTAAGCGTACGGGTCTCGTGCTCGTGGATGTACATTTTTAACGTTTACTGTATACTACGCGTTTTTATTTGCTTTACATCAAGTTCTTTTGTCTTTTTATAACTATTTATGTAAAAAATCGGTATGAAAGCTAACGAACATTACAAAATCTTTGCAAATTAGTTGACAGCTATACCGATCTCGATACACCAATTAATGGGTTTTGACAGCTTAACGATTATTAAAGTAGAATATAACATTTCATAAAAGAATTTTCAACATAACTCTTAAGAGAGAGAGTTGGGAAAATCAAGTACAAACATACCATCGAGTGTCTTGTACTTATTTCCAGAGCGATTCTGGGACTCCATTAAAATCAGATTTCACTGAACTCAAATCTCACCATAAAAGCACCTGTTGTTAAATATACCGAATCTTATTATGCGTTTCGTATACAAAACCATACATTAAAGCCTTTCGCTGTTAATAAAACGGCGTACACTGCGTCAAAAGCAAAGCAGAAGTAGAAATGAAAAAAAAAAAAAAAAAAAAACTGGTAGCATCGAGCGAGTGGCGTGCGTCTCACCTACTACGGAACGCCATACGTATCCGCCGACTCACATTCGCGACGCTCGAAAGACTCGCCAATGTGTTTTCTCTCTTTCTTTCTTTTCCTCAGCCACTAGTCGCTGCTACTGCGATTCCCACGCTCGTATTATCTTTCTCTTACCATTTTCCCATTTCACCGTACGACGACGCAGTAGGAGGACAGCAGCGCCGATTTTTTCCCCTCCCTCTCTCTTTCTACCTACGATCTCGGGCCTCGTAGATTATCTCCTACGATGCTCCCCCTCCCCCGCACTCCGGCTTCCGCGAGCGCGACAGTGCGCCCACGAGAAAGATCATTAAGCGTGTGTGTTTGGCTGTACGCGTACGTTGTCGAGACAATTATTAGGGTAATTTGACTCACCTCTCTCTTTTTGATGGGCGAAAAACTATTGTTGCGCTGCTCAAGGAACATGTGCTTAGCGGCGGGGAAAGCCGGGGCTAGTTCCATCTCAGACACTAGGTCGAGGACGTAGTCGAAGCCGTTGGTTTCGGTGACGATTGCATCGCTGCCCTCCAACTGGTTCCACAACGTTATCGTCCAGCCACCGTTTTCCACGCCGTGGTTCTGGATCGCGAGATTGGCCAATTCCTCGCACGTTGTCCACGAGTCCACTGCACAAGTGGTTGTTTCACCTATTTTTTTTTTTTTTTTTTATTTTTTTATTAATCATGAAGCACCATTTCGTGAGGTCATTCAATATGTAAAGGGAAAAAGAAAAAATTTTGAAAAGTGGTTGAATTTACCGTCGTAAAAGCCGACACTAAGAGCCATATTCACTCTGTTCTTGTTAGCTCGCCACTCGAGGACCGAAGGTGGATATGTTCTTGGCACTTGTTGGACCGTCGTCTGGTTGTTGGTTATCGTCTTCAATAGGACTCTCTCGCCCTGCAAAAGCTTGCGCTGACAATACGCCTTGTAGCCATCATAAGCGTGATCGGACACGTATTTCAAGAAGTACTTGTATAGAGTACGGCTCGGGTGAAAAGCGGACAGACAATTCGACAAGAGAAGCCAACCCCTTTCCTTGTTAGCGTCATTTTCGTTCTTCCACGTTTGGTTGGCCAGTTGACAGAGTATCTCGTCGCGCAACTTTTCGTTGACGATACCCTTGTTGACGATGTAGTCGCCAAGGGCTTGTTCCCTCTTCCCGCTGAGATTGTTTTCGTTCATGAAACGTAGTATCAGCTTGAAGATCATCAGAGAATCTGTGTAGTCCTGATCGCGAGCTTTCGCCAAAAAGGGTGTCTTTATCGGCTCGCGTTTCATACCAAATATGTGACTCTTGAAGTAAATATTTGTGAACTTGGAGAACTGGTACTGGTCGATGTCCGACGGCAACACGTATACTTGAGTGAGTGGTACAACACTGCCGACCACCTTTATCAGATTCCTCTCGGTGTGCGTTGGTTGCCAGTCTAAAGGACAAAGATTTACTTAAACACCTTGAAAGTTTTGTAAGAATTTGTCAACTCACCGTCCAATTTGCTGTAGATGAAGGCAAGCTCAGCTGGTATCTCCAAATGATTGACCCCAGCCACGGCTCTGGAGGCCCGCTCTTGCTCCTCGCGTTGCTGTTTCGCCTTGGCCCGCTCTCTGCTCGCCCGTTCGATTTCAGCTCGTTTGGCCATCTCTTCCTTGAGAACTGTGAACTTTTCGCGCTGTTTTTTCCCTCGATAAAGCTTCTGAGCCATGAGAGCACCGCGTTTCAAGCCGCGGAACTTTTTGCGCTCGCGGTAGCCTCGGTAGACGGCCTGGAGCAGTACAGTGCTACGCGAGATGTTCAAGAAACGACGACGTGCGATGAAGCCTCTTGTGTATCTGATCACGAAAAATCGATGAGACTCGACGGAAATAAATTGCGTTGTTATTTTGGCAATAATCAATGAAACTCACCTTTGTACTGTAACAGCCGCTCGCTCCAGGATCAAAGCTCTATTGTACTCCAGAGTGCGTTCCAGGGATTCTCTCAAAAAGACCCTGGTCAATCCAAGCTGGTACTGCGTCTGGGCATCCTTGGGTGCGGCCTTCTCAAGAATAATCCGACACAGCTCCTTGTTGGGAGCGCCTCGTGGCAGGTTCGTTGGCACCAGGTAACGATAGCGATCGACAAAGTGTGCGAAAGGCAGGCGAACTGGGTAGCCCGTTTTACGGATGCGAATCGTTTCCAGCATGCCAGTGTAGCGCAGTTGCTCCAAAACACAGGGCATGTCGTATTTCATTGGAGCCTTTTCGTTGTTGGGCTTTATGCAACGGACGAACCAAGGATTGCACCTATGAACAATGATTGCTTTAATCATTCTTTCCTACGTTGAATTGATCGATCAGCGTCTCATTAAAAGGATAACATACAGAGACATGGATTCCAAAAGTTGTTGCAAACTATCGTGAAATCGCGCGGAAACTGTGGGCGTCCTCGGTTTCATTGTCACAAATCGACCGTTTGGCTTGTTTACGGTCTTGTTGGCTTCGTGGGCGTTTCTCACGTGTTGGAACATTTTGCTCACCATCTACGCAAATAAATTAATCACTTGCAAATGAATGCTTGAGAAAGTAAATTGAACCAAACTTTTTTTTCTGATAAACTTACATTTATTTTACTGCTGATCAAAAGTTCAACAACATCGGGTCTCAAGGTATCTCGATTCTTGTCCAGAAAGCCATCCACGTTGTACCAAACTTGCCCGGCGTAGTGCCTGATGGCAAACTCAGCTGAGTTCATTCGTGGTCTCGAGTACAGTTCACTCAACGCATGGTTGTAATGGCATTTTTCAAGGAAGGACAGATCCGATGCTTTGGGGAAATTACTTTCGTCATCCAGCAGATGCAAAATACCAACTGGCTTTTTAGCTATCAGGTGAATTATAGGTAGATTATCCTGTTGAAGAAATCAAAGCATTTAATAACACATATCAACTTTGAGAATTATAGCAGTAGAATTACTCACTGTGTAATTAATGGTCGTCCAGTCGATCTTCTCCTTGGCGTATTCTTGTTGCTCGAGCTTGAATATGTGCTTGTTGAAATAGAACTGTAGGTTCTCGTTGGCGTAATTTATGCACAGCTGTTCGAAGCTGTTCTCCTTAAAGTTCTCGAATCCAAAGATGTCCAGGATGGATATGGCCGCAGTTTGCTTGGTGCCCTTGTAGACTATGTGATTGACCCGTGCCACGAGCCACGAAAACAGCGAACTGTACAGAGCTTTGGCGAACGCATCTCGAGCGTCCAGGGCTTGATCGATGTTTAGAGCTGTCAGTACCCGCTCGTTTCTTGCTTCCTAAGATCGAATAGTACGCACGTGTTTGACATATTAAGGACAATGCGTTAGCCCGTCAGGTATTTGTAAGAGATAATGGGTCTTTTTAAGGCTCCAATAGTTTGAAAAACTTTGCTTGGACACACACACCGTGTACTCTGCCAATTACAAGTCGTTTGCAACTAAGTTGATGAAAGGAATTGGTTTTTTTATCATAAACTATTAAATTTCTAATCGATAAACGCCCAACGTGTCTCTCTGATGCCCAGTAAGCATACATTTACCGTCCCATCTAGAAATTGTACCCTCAACGTTGTAACGATTAGCAACGAGCACTCACCGTGGTCTTGGTCGTCAGGGCCCTGATAATTCCGTCCGAGCTGATTTGCAGTAGATGGGCTGCCCATCGAATCTCGGCGTCGGAGCCAATTTCCACGCCCTCTTGTCCATGCCTCATCTGCTTGCGAGTAAAGTACACGTTTCCAAGATGCAGTACACTGCTTAGTATCTTGAATATTGTGTCCTGTTCCTCGGAAGTGAAGCCCAAGACCTGCATGGCTGACAGCAGTGCTTTAAAGTCTTGCGTGTCGTTTTTACCGTCTATGTCGCAACTGCCACCCTGAAATCATTCGACCGATCTGTTAACCGCTTGTTCTTTGTTTAATCTTCTGCGATTTTTACCTGATTCAAGTAGAAATATTTATCCGGCGCGAGAAGTCCATATTTATCTCGAAGCTGCTGGTCGAGTCCCGACAGGAGTTCGTAAAAAACGTGGTAATTCCGCTCGTCCGTGGCCTGAGTCACGATCCTGCTCTTCTCTAGGAGATACTGCGTTACTCTTCCTCCGACGATTACACCACTGTGACGGAATTTTTAAAATTATTTCACCTAGGTTAAAAAAAAAAAAAATGACTCACTACAGTTAACGTCAACTCACTCTCTGAAGAAAACTTCGAGGTACTTCCCGAACCGGCTGCTGTTGTCGTTTTTCGGTGTCTTGGCATTGCCAAAGCTCTCGAGGAGAGGTGCAGCCTCGAGAATCTGCTCGGTGACGAGATTGCTGGGTGCTCGATTGACCGCGGCCAGGTACTGCATCACCAACTTTGTCGACTCGGTTTTGCCGGATCCGGACTCCCCGGAAATCACCACCACCTGATTGGCGCTCGAGTTGTTTATTGCACTGACTTGGCTGTACGCCGACGAACCCACCGCGAACAAGTGCCTGTAGGAATGACAAACGGTATATATGTATTATCCATTGTGCTGCCGTTTTGGATAGTGAACCTCGTGTTTAAAAAAAATTAACTGATTGTATGTTGATTTTTGGGTGACTCAAAGGATTATTTTTCGTTCATTCAACTCTTTGAGACTCGTGTAAGGTTGTGGTGCGATTCTTACGAAACATTTTTATGTTTGATTCGCGATAAAATTTCGCGTAGCCTATGAATCGCAACGTTATACTTCGAGACTGTGCATTACTTTGCACACTTTCACTTGTTTGCACGAAAATCAGAGGATGTATGCTTCGTGCAAAAATTATACAATAAATTTCAAAATACACAATCGCGAAGCAGAAAATTGTTGGATGTAACTATATCCTCTGCAAACTCAATTTATCTTGCCTTTCATAGATTTTTTCATTTCTCGAATTGTGATTTTAATAATGCACGGAAAAAAGCTTTAATTGTCGAAACAGAGAGGACCATTTCTTTCGCCGTCGGTATAAAAACAATATTTCAACTCCATTCCGTTTTCACGAGGAGATTTCACTTACGGTGGTAAAGTGCCGAGAATTCTCCCCTCGTAAAGCTTGACTTGGTCTATGCCGTAAATGTCAAACATCTTGTATGGATTGACGGCGACTAGGATACTTCCGGTGTAAGTCTGTAAATGGCAAACAAAAAATGTGCGTGAGGCAAAGCTGATGGAAATAAATGCAATTATTTCACGATACTCACATAAATGAGTTCTTTGTCGTAGCGAATTTTGAGATTCCAAAGAAGGGAAGCCTCGTTTAAGTCACTGTAAGTAGAAACAAGCGCGTTACATTATTGGTTTATTATTACAAGTGAGGCTTTTCAAAAAGAGTCAAATGAAGCCTTTACCTAAGCTGGATCATGTCTTCCACGCCATTTTGGCCCAAGTCTTGTCTGGGTTTAACTCCACTAAGATTTGTAAGCGTAAACACCTGGGGCTGTAAAAGTCATACACGTGTCTCTTTAACAAATTTCAGGTGAGTTATCGTTTTAAAGGTTACTAATACTTGTAAACGCGTGTTTGATTCCGTAAACACATTGTTAAAATCCTATTTTGCGGTAAATGAGTATCTCAAATTGTGATTGCATTGCCATGACTGTTTCAAAGTCTTCCAAAAATGTAGTTTGCGATTTTACGACGGGAATCCCCTACGTAGAGGTGGATGTAAAAATAGACGCTCTAATTTACAATCAAGTGTGACACATAGCCCGATACTCGCGTTGAAACTTAAGTGTGTCAACGACCGCACACGCGAACTCGAATCTCCCGAGAATTTCTAGAAATCGAAAGAACTAAAAAATCCGTGTCGTTCATCGGGACGCGTAACTCTTGTAAGCATAAAATACACCGCGGCACTTTCACGGAAGCGTCGCGAACACGCGAATTATCCGAATTATTCAACCTTTTATCCGCAACACAAACTTTCCCCGTGTATACATCGCGCGTACAACAACACTAGCCAAATTTGTTGCCCGATGAAATTTCGCGTGGTATACACCAAAAGCTACATTGAATGTCCCCGCATGATTTAGATGTTTATTAACATACATGCCATGGTGATAAATAGTCCGAGTTTGTACTGCGACACGGAGGCAAAATTACGAAAAGAATGCAACCCGAGGATGTCTATGCGTGTGCGCCTAATGTACGTGTATTTGCTATTGCACCTGAACTTTATAAGCGTGAGACTTAGATCTACGAGATGAAATTCTCGTGAGTCTGAATACACGTACTGCTTCATTTTCTCAGCGAATTAGCGTCTTTATTACTGCTCGCAATGGTTCATCCACAACTTGGCTATTTTTTTGCCATATATATTCTCTTATTACAACTTTTATACGAGATGCAACTCACCTTCCCTGCGATGACGGCTTGGACCGACAGGACGTTGGCGGCCCTGTGGTACTCCAAAACCTCTCCGGGAAGAACATGGCCGACTCCTGGGTCGAACCACACAAGCTCGCCCTGAAATGCACGGGAGATAATAGAAATCATGCTCTAACGAGCAAACTTTTACTGCGAAAAACTCGGAAGTACTCTGTAATTGGGAATTCGATTAATTACGTATGCGATTTTTCGTTACGTAAAATGTGTGTTAGATTGCGTGATGGGTAGGGAGATACGGTTAATAATCGAGAACAGCTCGACCGGGGCGATGTTAAGAAGGTGAAACTCATTGGAAAAGTGCGAATACCTCCAACGAACTCAGTGATTAACCGTATCTGCGTTATTAGATCGCACGTGTGCGGCGCGCGATGTACTTTTAAGGCCTGTTTTAATAAGCCCGTTTCTCATATAACTAGTGTCATATACAATACCCGTACGCGTTACAAAGAGTTTTTCAACCATTATTCTTCACGTCGAGCTCTAACATTCCATTAAAACTCTAAATGTCAGGCTAGAAGTGTTTTATTTGTCTTGTTTTTTTTTTTATTAGTCTTTAACGATTTAAATTAAACTTATTTATCAGAAGCCACGTATTAATTGTATGTCTTGATTATTTATTTAGATTGGCATTATACAACTCGAATTGTTTCCTGTATCTCTTTAATACTCGCCAAACTATTTTTGCTCCAGCGTAATTATCTTCTCTTGCCTATATATAAATATTTATCAATCGAGTTATATATTCACATAAACAAATGAAGATCCACCTGAATAAAAGATGTTTCATCCCATGTATGGATCTTAATTTTTTGGGCGTACAACTTGATTAAAAAAATCAATGGTAAAAAAAATAATAAAAAAATCGTATTTCATGCATCGTAAGATACTATTGAAACAATCCGTAAGCACACATGGGTATCAAACAGTATAGGAAGAAAAAGAGGAGTCGCACCGGTCTCGGGTTCCTAGCCCTGTACAGATTCGTCGAGTCGTCGTCCCCTACCACCGGCTGCTGCACCTTGCGCCTTCCAGTGCACAGGCCAAACACCGAGTAGGGTGGCATCTTTGTCGCCACCCGAACACCAACTTCCACCCCACCCTCCCTCGCTCCGTTGGGGCTCTGGATCGATTTGTTGAGGCTCTTGGTAGCAAAGTCGTGTCGGGGCCTGTCGATCCTCAGCGGAATGTACGAGGCCCTCCTCCCCTTCTTCACGTACGAGGGCAGGCTCTTGGACGACCCCGTTACCATGCTCGGGTCGCCCTCCTCGACCCCCGCTGGTCCGCGCACCTCGTACGCCGACTCGTACCAGTGGCCGTTCTTCGAGCGAGCCGTGCTACTCGACCCCCTGACCGAGCCGTATCTACTGTCTGCCTCGTCGTCGTTCTGCCTCCTCCTCACCCGACCCACCGACTTGACCGCCTCCGCGTTGTCGATGATCCGGCGCCGGGACATGGTCCTCTGCGGCAGGTTCGGCATGGAGCCCCTACAGTCCAGCATCCCATAGTTGAGCGGATCGCTCGCTGGATCGCGGATACTGCGGTACGTCTTCCGGACGCGACTGAGGGTCGCCTCGCCTATGGAGCTCGAGTCCCCGTTCCGTAAGGCGTGCGGCACCGGCGACGACGAGCCCACCACGCTGGGCACCGATATCTTGCGCCTTCGTATCCTACCGTACACCCGTGGCACGTCCTGTCTGCTGGTGACGTCCTTGCCGGTGCTGCTCGCGATCTTTGGCAAGGTAGAGGGTCTCGGGACCTGCATGGACCTGCCGTCCGCGGGGTTCCTCCACCGGTCGGAGGCTCGAGTGGCCGGGGCGTTTTTCACGAAGCACCCAGCGTGCCTGGACTCGGTCGCGCAGCTCTGCCTGCGCCCTTGCGGCTCGTCCGTCGCGGTGCTCGACGTCCGCCGGATGATTTCCTGCCTGGAGATGCGCGTCAGTGGCGCGAACATCATGGTCGGCGCGTCCCGGTCCTTGCCGCTCGACCTCCGACACACGGATGGTAGGGTCCTCGGCCTGGGCGGTGGGTCCTCCCCAGGGGGGGTGGGTGCGCGCTTCTTCGTGAGCATGAGCGAGGAGCGCCTCCATCGCTTCCTCAAGGATTGCGTGAGCCTCGTCAGAGGGTCGTTGTGGTCCTCCACCTTGGAGCAGGTTCGGCGTATGATGTCCTTGCGGGAGACCAGGGCGAACGGCTCCCTTGGCAGGCTGTGGAAGCTCTCGGACTTGACTCCGCTCCTCTTGGGCTGCTCTGGTTTCTTGGGCCCGCTCTTTCGGGCAGTTCCGTACAAGCTGGCCGTGGACAGTGGCGAGTCGGGTTGGGCTGGTCTGACGATGGCAGCTCCTTCCGGCTTCGCTGCCGTCGCTCTTCTCGCACCCCGGGTGTCTCCGGCCGGTCTCATCGCGGTACTATTGCCCGTTTACCTTGCGATCGAGTGGCCAACGGGTTTGCTGATGCTTCTCATACTGGTGAATCGTCTGTTTTTTTTTTTTTTTTTTGTTTTTTTTATCGACCTTGGTGACGGACGGATTTTTTGCCGTAGACGATTTTTTGTCCATAGAATTCCAAGCCGATCGGTTAATTTCGAGAGTTTCGAACACGCAACGCTGATGAATTATTTCGCAACGTGACTGCAGCGGTTAATTTTAGAAAAGGAATTACGTAAGTCGTCCAGAGTGCAAACGGAGTACGCGTCTCTCTTGGACGCGAAATCACATTGTCTCTCAAACGGTCGCAATAAGTTGATATTTTCCAATGAAAACGGGCTCTTTGTTTTATTTCCCTTTCATTCGAGCTCCGACGCCATCGTCACAGCGCCTCTGAGGTGATAAACGCACACACGATAATCCCGCGATCGTCGTTGCACAATCACGTTGGTCTCTGTTGTAACGCACTGCACGGGTGGTGTATAGGCGTACCTGTGTTTTCTCCGGCCCACGCTTGCCCATGCATTATTACGATTCGAAACAAGGAACTTTAGTTTTTCTCACAGCTTTGGAAATCCCTTAAGAGCATCCACTAAAACAAACCGAAAGCACCATTTGTCCATACGTCCAGCGTCGATCTCCGGAGCCAAGGGACATCCACTTTGTTGCCATTCCGAGCACGTGGGCCAAAAGTCGTCCAAAGGAGTGGCGGTTGGCTGGCAATCGAGACCACTGGGTCGCTCGCCAAAATCACTGTCACCCACGGAATTTGGTTAACGGTTCGCTCGAGCTGCACGCGCTTCGCATACGATTAGACCGGTGACTGACGCAGGAGAGGCAAAACCTGTGGCGACGATCGCCTTTTCCACGTGGGCGATTCGCTTGAGGAGTTGATGTCTCGCGAAAGGTCGCCTCAGTCCGAGCGGTGAAAGGGGGCGAGGCTCCTCGTCGCGGGTAACTTGTTTTTCTCGCTCAATAACTCCCCATTGTGATAAACTCCATGCGGTTACTTCCTTTTCACTGCAACTGTCGGGTCAACGAACGGTACAGAAAATCGATGCCGCGACCGGTGTAAGATCATCGCTTTACAACTGCGTGGAGCTCATATTGATACGTTGGCGATGAGCACTGGTTTTTCGAGCACGTGTCCAGTCATCGGAACAAAGTCGGCAGTGAAAGTTTTTATTGTTAATGGCTGTACTCCACTTGTAGCCACACGCACAGTTTACCGATTCCTCCCGCGCATCGTGTGTGCTCCTTATCTCCAGCTCCGGCGATCTTACTTCTTCATGGTCTGAAAAACTCGTGCTCCAATCATCATGTCCATGACTCGATTAGACCTCGAAACGAATTAACTGCGTTCTGATCTCGATTCCTGTCTGTGAGGTTTCTCGGTATTTAAATCCGATTTTCCCTCTGACGGACTTGTATACGTGCACCGATCGACGCGTTCCACGCGCACAGAGAACAAAAGCATTGAGTAACTTCTAGGTAGTTTCACTGATGCATTTTTCCATTTTTTTTTCGTACTACACAATGGAATCAGATCAACATTGGATGGAACAAAAAATAAAAACAGAGGGAAAGAGCTCGACGATCCTTGTCTGCTCAATCAGATCCAACGTTCACTGACTCCATGCTAATGGCACTCTCCTCCAGCAGAGGGTACTTTCAAAACCGCAGACGCGCTTTTTTGCGACTCGCGGCTGAAACTAACGAGCGATCGGCTCGCGTAGGGCTTCTTTTGAAAACAAAAAACCCAAAAAAAACAGGGGGAATATCCCCCGCTTCCTCGGCTAAATTTCTCCTGCAGCTAACCAGCTATTATTAGCAAGGCATCCGGACACTTGTTATCGCCGTTCCTCCGACCGAGCACACTCGAAGGAAAGTAGATGTCGAGCCCAAAGTCCCCCCCCGTTCTCCCTGGTAATAAACGCGCCTTCTGTGTCTTTACGAGTTTACGAGCCCTAAACTTGCGCAAGGCAACGAAAGGAGCGTCGAACGCGAAACCAATTGCGCGTGGTTTACGATTCACCGCAGGAGTATCCTTGCGGCAGGATGCTTGGCGCGCTACTGCTAAACTACTAGTGCGGGTGGGTGCATCGCTGCCTCTCGTTCCTCGCTTTTTCGCGCTCCTGCCCCGTAATGGATGCTACATGGTCAGTGGCGTAAACGCACGCCGAGCAGAACCGCGAGCGGCTGGTTTCGTTTCATAATTAGCGCTTGGCGGACTAATTGCGCGGCCGTTCCCTTCCTTTTTTGCGCAATACGCCCGCAACTGCGCATACCACGGACGTGTGGACCCTGTCTCGCTTCCTCGGTGTTTTTGTCGAGCCGATGCTGGTGCTTTCGTTGCCGATTTTTTCGATTTCATCGGAGAAAAGGACGCGAGTGAGACGCCTCTGGGATCCAAGCGCTTCGGGGTGGAACCAACCGAGACAGCCTTACCTCCTCCTCCTCCTCACGTGAATTACACGTTAAATGCATGATGCTCCGTGTGTTTGCAAAAGTGCCGGGGGAGGACGCTATTTTTGGAAAATCGCAGCCTACCGTCGCTCTACCTTGAATCGGTGAGTGTGTGGTTATTAGTCGCTCGGTTCCATCGGTCAAAGGAGTACGTCCGAGGAACGTATAGCGAGAGGCACTTGTGCCATCGATTCGTTGATCACCCTCGTTGACTCTCGATCTACATGCTCATCAAGAGTCAGATATCGCTATCAGTTGGCTGCGTTTCCTCAAAATTAATTCCCAGCGTGTATTTTTTGTACTCGAGACGAAGGATCAACGTGTCGTAAAAAACGTATTGTGAAACTTGCGTTGGGCGACAATGAAAAAAATGATCTCCCTTACAATCGTTGGTTTTCCTCGAGTCCCTTGTCCGAGAGTATTTTATTGGACGAGCTGTTTTGCGCATTTCTTGCGTGCGGCGCAGTCGACTGTACGGGTAAACACAACTCGCGACATGGTGTAGCGCGTGTGTATTATTACGCAGAGTCGAGCGCGCGAGATGACGTAAGATGGGGAGCGGAGGAGCTGTGTGTGTACCGTATACCTAAAGCGTAGGAGTTCCGTAAATTATCCTCCTCCTCTTCCTCGGAGTATTATATCCTTTGCTTGGTGTCACAGTTTCTCGAGCACGTCGCTGAAAATATCTGGATAATGACACGTACGCGCCGCCATTTGGGGCCATTAGAGTAATTGATACGCGACGCGGCTCCAGTTTGTAACGTCTTTCATGCGCTTTCGTGGGGAATTTTCCTCGCGAAGTTTGGAAATCATCTCGACGTTTATCGTCATTTCATAAACAGCGTATCCCCTAATCATTTAAATCGCTGTGCACTTAAATATTTCATGCTAAACACATTTTTTTTTAAATTCGCATGCGTCTTTGCACATTGGAATGATAATTAAATTATTGTACGAGTTTTGAAATGCAAGAAATTAGTACTGGCTGACATTAAATATAATTTTGTTTTATTCATCATTTTTTACCACGTGCATCGTAAAGTTGGGAAAGAAAGTTCTTTAACTCGAGTGTATAGTGATTTATTGATTATTTTTGAAACAACACAGTACTGGACGATCTTATGTAATGAAATTCGCAAAGTTGCGTAAGAACGTCTTCATGAAAATACCGTACATCAGGACTGAAAACTCGCGGCATCCCTGCACCGTAATCCTTGCAAAGAAATTTTAACAATACTTGTGGCCAAACGAAACGAAGGGCCATTAAAGGCAAAGCTGTTTTTGCGAAGGTAACAAAATTCTTTGGCTCCCGCGATTAAATGTTTTTTCGAGACAATGGCAGCAGCTACACCAGCTGACTATATAGTTACAGGCGCTGGACACATGCGTCCACGCGGAATCATCGTTGTACCGCAAAACCCGCGAGGGAAAACTGTCGGTGGATTGACCCAGTGCTTACGGGTACCCCGTACTGTACACTCGGACAGTTACTGCTGACGTCGCTGGTACGCGCTGGAAGTGAAAGAGGAATTCGCGTATGGGGCACTGACTGCGCGTTTGTTTGTTTGGAAAGTGCGCGCCGGATTCCTCGCGTGGACGCGCCGTCTGGCAAAGTATGCGCGTGACGACTTGACGATGATAGTGCTTCTTTTTTTTTTTTATTCATTTTTATTTATTTTTTTTTATCGTGCAAGAATTTTACATGCCATCACTGCTCGTCCTCTCGTTTGCGTATCGATTGTGTAAGAGCGCGAGGAATGCAGCCGCCGCAGGAATTCGTGGGTCTTTCAATTGGTAAGTACAATGTTGGTAGTATTGCGTCAAGATTCGTAATTCATTCGCGTGCAGTTGATTTTTGGTACGTTTTAAATTTAATGACGTGTGGTAGCGTGTACGTATCATCAAGACGCACGAGTGAATTTTAACATTTTGACCCAATGATCTTTTACACTTGTTTTTTTGCATAATTTATTACGGTAAAAAATCGAGAAGAGACTCGATATTCTAAATTTTCCAAAATTTTGGAAAAGAAAACGATATTTCGATGAAATTCAGTAGTGCGTCCAACGTAGCCTACACCCAAATGAGCGTAGTATTTTGGATAGGTCGAGAACGCAGAGAAACAGTTAACCGCAATGAAATATATTCATCCCGAGGTACATGTAACGGAAACCTCCCGATTCGCGTCTCAATTAGTTTCCCAAAAACTTTCGAAGACAACATCAAACCAAACACATTCAATTAACTCATCCAAGTGCGCGTATACGCACGACAATCAATTAAAATTCCCCGACCAAGTGTACCCACCTATTGTGAGATCCTTATACTTGGCATCGACGCGCGCGTCAACTACTCAACGAGCAAACAGCCTGACCTCGGTAGCTATTCGAAAAATCCCATCGTACCCACTTTTACGTTCATTCCCATCTTGTACAACCGCAGTAAAGTCGTTCCCTCCTTGGGGCAAAGTACGAAAGATGGCAAAGAGGAATAGAAATTTCATAACTGCGTGCAGTACAACGTATAGGATTGCCATTGCATGTGCACGTGTTTGCACACATGAGATGATGATACCCACTCACGAGGGAGGGTGCCGTTATCGGCCAATGACGCGCGTAACTGACGCGGCAGATGCGGGTTGTCGCGTGGACAGGTCCTGTGGGCATCGGCGTCTCCTCTCGCCGCAGAGTTGCCGGTGAAAGTAGTAAATAACTCCTCGACGTAACGATATGACGGCCCACCTCCCCCACTCCTTATAATAACGTCGATAATAGCGCGAGGAATGCCGAAGCAGTCGTCGACTGCTGCTGCCGTTGCTGCGAGTGAAACGGATTTTTAGCGAAACTTTCATTCCCACGAGCGCGTGCAACTCCTTTTGTTGTTTCCCTTTTTTTTCTTTTTTTTTCTTTCTACAGTCACGTTCTTTCTTAGTGTTATTTTTTTTTTGTAAAGTGTACACATCCGTACTGTGTTTATAAAGTGGTCGGTTGTTGCCGGAATCGACTTTTGTGGATGACAAGTGCCCATTATGTTTATGCATCGTTCTTTTATTTCAGAACTTTTGATTGTTTTTTTTTATTTTTTTTCCTCCATTGCTTAAAGTATATTTAATTTATTTTCTTTACTTGTAGCTTCCGTATCGAAATTTCATGCTAACAATTATATGTTTACTCAAAAGATTAAATGAAACTTAATTTAAGTGTGTCTCGGAAAACAAAAAAGAAAAAGTTTTGTCCTTTAACGAGTTAATGACTTCGTCGACATGATATTCATCTTTAAATTATATATAGGGGACGAATAGAAATAGTACTTGGAGCTTGGGTACTCACCTTTTGCCACTCGGTATGCATTGTTCCACTCAGTCTGTTAAATGGCACCACGACGAAGATACGCCCTCATTTTCTCTTCTCATAAGCCGCTTATGGTCTGCGCGCCACTTTGGTCCACCAACGGCTGGAACACAAAAGCTGTACTGAGCATACCATATGCAGATGCTAATGAGCCGCTAAGTGAAATAATAAACGCTCGGGTATTATTGGTAGGCTGCTTTTAGTGGTCATGAGAAACGCATTTTTAAATAAATTTACAGCTCAAGAGGTCGGGCTCAACGCGTGTTGTACTTGGTGTTTTGTACATTCAAGGCACGTGTGTTGATTGAAAAAGGTCAACGGTATATTGACAAGCTGTGGCACACCTAACTTTCATAAATATTTTAATGCGGGGGATAGCTTTTAACAGTTTCTCTCAGTGTACTTGTGTGTTTGCATTCGCTAAATTATTTTTATTATATCTCCAAGCGTACTTATTATTTATATTTAAAGGGCAATCAGTTCCTACTCTAGTTAGCAGTAAATTTAAAAGTCGAAGATGGCATCAATGTCTTTCTAATATACCTACTTTGAGTAAGTGACCCTGGGATGCTCTAGTCTGACAATTATAGAAAACAAGTATAACTGGTCTAACATGCGGTTTTATGTAAAAATCTGGAAGGGTGGATATAATGAAGCAAGTTATAAGTGAATAATTGTTAATTTTCACGGCACAAAGAAAAATCATTATTAATTTTAAAGACGAACATTTATAGTAACGACAAAGGTTTAGAAGGATAAGTAATAAGTTTCGTGACGTAATAGCGAAACAGATCATAATTTAAAACAAAGATTGGTTTATAACTTTGGTTGTATCAAAACGGATAATGGAATGTCATCCTAATAAAAACGGAGTACAAAACGTGATCAGGTCATTCTTGTAAATATTATTCGAGCTGTCATCAGAAATTGACACCTGGTCGTAAAAAAAGGTGTTGGACATTATTAGCACAAATCTAATAATGATAATGTTCATGAAAAAAAGGAATATTTTCAATGACATAAAAGTACAGACTTAAAGCTGTAACAACGAAAGCCATAGGCGAAACAGACAATTTCATACCCAATGGGTGTAACTCGTAAGTATACGAATCCAGTCAAGATCAAAGTTAATAATCGTTTTTGGATCAGAAAGCGTATTGAACAGCATAGTAAAAGAAGACAGAAAATTTTTGTAAAATTAGGAAATATATCAACTTAGAGGTGTTCAGTATAATAATGAAAATTAAATGAGTAAAAAAGATCTATTACCAACTAGTATTGTAAAACTAAAGATCTTTAAGATGTAGTTGCAATACTAACGAAACAGTATAGTTTTTAACATTTTACTGGTCGAATAGTTGATAGATCGAGTTACAAAAGACTCGTAATAAATGTCTTTTATCAAAGATGAACTGAACACGTAAGCCAAGGAAGGTGAGAAGACAAAAGTGCTCTTGATCTCAAAAGCTTTATTGTCCAGTGGATGATAAAAACTTATGGGACATTTGTACTATTGGCTTCTTTGTTTTAGTGATACAGTCATCAATGGGCACCTGCTTTTCGATTGTTTTCATTTGTAATAAAAAGAAATCAGAGAAAGAAGATCAGCTGAATGAGCAATGACTGGCCGAATACCAGGTGGAACGGCAAAAACAACAGTATAAACACCATTCACAAAATACACTCTAGTTTTCTATAGAGCAGCTTTGATACGATCAACAAACTACCTGAGGTAATGTATACTAAAGAGATAAAAAAATTTTCACCACTGTCTTGGTAAGCGCTACCGTTTTCGAGCATTTTTCAACCTTGAATTATATTCAACACCCGTGTATACAAAGCAGCCAGTACTATCGTGCAGTTATAAAAATAGGTACACGTACATAGAGGAATGGTATGGGTACACAGACGCAACATGCGTGCAGCTCCACCGATTGTCACTTATAATTCTAACGGATTGTATTCCGGCCTGCATATCATTGCCCTGCACGCGACTTCCGGCTCTAGTTTATACACATGAGCGTACACGTGAGCATATACAAGTACGCTCGCCGCAAAAAGTAGTCTGAAACCCACTTGGCGTACATATACAAATTCACAAATATTTACGATTTGGCACGAATAACGATCAAGCTCGTGACTCTCGGGTGCAATGCGCTTTGAATTATCCGGTACTTGTCTTCCTTTCTCGTAGTTTTCGAGAGTTTAGATTACAATGTGGAGCAGTTCTCTTTGCTCGATAGTGTGTACGCTCATACCGATCTCTCCCAAAGATTAACTCGAAACGCGTACATCCCCAAACAGAACAGTATGAGTACCACTGATAAAGCTTGTCGGCTGGATAAATCGGGCCTTTCAAGGCCACGTGCACGGAATCGCTGATCTATTCCCCTTCTTCCTTCCCCCTCCCCCTTTTTTTTGCCGCACAAACTTGATCGCGGCGGTGACAAGCAAGCTGCGCTTCGCGTCCGCTTTACATACATTTCCGTGCATATACGCGTGCATCGCAATCAAACACATTCCTCTGTCGCCAGTCGACCAGGTCACTTCGCTGCAGTGGTCATCGCTTCATAAGAAGAACACTTAAACGGCCCTTATCAGAGCCCTGGCTCTCTACCCTATTGGTTCGGACCTCTTGAAGAGAACGCCGAAGCTGCATAGTCGTCCTCCTGCCACCGAGCCTCATCCGGGCTCGTCAACCACTACGGATGGCCTCCTTTCCAAACGGATCAAAGGCTAGAAAACTCAAGGACCAGCCAAGTCCTACAGTCGAGCTTAATTATGAGCAGGTCCACCGCCGCACCATGGAATCTATAACTGACGATCCTGATGCTCACATGGACGAGTGCAACTCGTTACGCTCCTCCATCGACTCCTCTGCATCCGACTCCCGACGTAAGCACTTCGTCACCTTAGTAGCGGAGCTTCAGGCTACTATTACGAGCCTCAGAGAACAACAGGCGCAATCAAACGCCATCATCTCGGAACTAAAAACAACCATCGCATTTTTAACCATTGAAAATTTGTATCGAGGCCGCCTGTGTTGGTACACATTTTTGCTCCTGATCGTTAGGAGCATCCGTGGACTCGTTAGTACACTCCATAGATACCTTTGAAAATCGTATTCTACATTAACGATTGATTTGACGCATTTAACAACCAGAATCAATTGTTAGTAGTTGAAAGATAGTTGTAAAACGTGTAAGTGGGTATTCGTACGCAGTTTCGCTACTTTTGTAAATCATAAGCTGTTACGCGTAGAGGAATGCGGACTTGCAATACATCCAAGTGAAAGCAGTCGGGCAAAAATGTATATATACATGGGCTTAATTTATGTGTCATTGTTGCGGTAAATGGACGTAAGTATCGCACCGGAGCGGTGATTTGAACGCCTTGCCCCGAATTCCGCTGCGTAACTTGAGCCCCTTGCCGCGAGCTGTCAGTTCAAAACGATAAAACACCTAGTGCGTGTTTTTCGGTACTTTCAGTCATAGTGGTCGAAAAAAAAAAAGATGACCAAGTTCGTAGAATTTTGTTACTCGTCTCGTAATGTCGTATCGATTAATGCGCACACGCTTATCAGGGAAGAGAGTGCAGTTATCCGCGGATTACCGTACAGTGCACAAAAGAAAAGTAAAGCAAAAAAAAAAAAAAACAAAAAAAAGGGGGGGATCCAGGTCAGGAATTCTCTCTCCTTTTGCGCGCGCTTGCGTAAAGCATCATATCGAACGACCTTTATTTCACAAAAGCGCGCCGTAAGCCGTTAAGTGCGGTGCTGCTCGAGGGAAAAATGATCCTTCGCCGGGGAGTTTTGATCGAGCAGTAATTTCCCCGAGATTCCGAGAAACGCCTCTTTGCCCTGCCCTCGCGCCTTGACTTGTTTGCACTTCCTTGACTTGCAAGTGTATACGTGTACTCCGTACAGTGTGGTAGCTCGCGCGTGTTTGCTCATACTAGACCGCTCGAGAGGCAGATAACGCCAGACAGGGGAAAAAAAAAGAGTACACGAGATGGTAAGGCAAAGGCGGGACTTTGGGAGTAAGTAATGGACGCTTAAGAGCTTACCACCGTTCTGGACAACCGAAAACTGTGTCATGCCTGTGAGTTATTTAGTAGTCGATGCATGTATGTATATTTCTCGTCTGAGGCCACTATGTCTGTTGGGGACAAAGAAACTTGTTTATACTTCGGTTTTTTTTTTTTTTTTCTTTTTTTTTTTTTTTTGGCTTATTACAATGTGTGCCATGAACGTTGATTCAGACGCAAAATGGCACACCAGCAAATCCAGAGTTTAATACTATGTTTTAGGCTTGTACTTCGTGTAACCATTTAAAATATATTTGGTACACAAAAAAGGTATTTTACGTCAACTCCTCTGATCTCGAGATGATCTTGCCAGTATATGCGTACCCGTAAACTAGGCGATACGATCGCACCGCGTTTATTGAGCAACTATTGGAGTGAGTCACTGCTGAAGCACAACCATTCTAGCGGTCATCGATCATACCTCGCGCTTTTCTACGGGAATTTATACACGTATAAATGTGCGTGATGTCGACACAACTTATAAATAGTACAGCCAAAGAATAACGCGTAAACGAAACACGCGCGTCGGAAATCTATTAGTGGCCTTGTTACACATTTTTTGCGCGCCTTTTCTCCTCCAACATCCAATCTCTAGCTGCTCTCGAGATTACGGTCCACCGCGTGATATGTAAGTATATACACGTGGTTGAGAAAGCACTCGTAAATACCCATTGCGCTGGTATTTGGATTTATTTAATCGATAACCAATACAACCATGGGTAACACTGTGTCCCGCAAACGCGCAGCCTACAAATGCTGGTTTTTAGTTTCTCGGTACAGAGCTACCACTTGATTAACAATCTTTGGTTCTTCCCCCCCGAAGCTGCACCGATATCTTATCGATTGGGATGGAGGGGAAAAAAAAATTTTGACGTATCACTGTAAACCCAATGGTTCGCGCGTCTTAACGTACATTCGAGCGTGTAAACGCGTACACACATATTCTTGTAGGTATATGAACACGCACTGCGGCCAACGAAGGAGAGAATCGCGATAACGGTCCGGGGCTCCGTTAATGCTTACACGCACACATACACCTCTTGTTACAGTATCTGACGGACAATGTCATGCGGGGCCAAAGTGCTTGCTCCTTCGCGATTCATGCATGCGCCCAAGTACGTAAGTACAGTCCTCTCTCTCGCGTACTTTCACTCAATCATGGACTCCTGGGAAAAAAAAATTATCTGCCCGCTGTATGCGTCTCCTTCCTCTTCTTCTCTCAAACTTATTTCTCAGCCTCCTCTACGTCCTTTTTTTTCGCGTTATCGCGTTACACGCGAAAAAAAGAGCACATGCACGCGTGACTCACAACTCATCCGTACGGGAAAAGGAGAGGAGAAGGCGATCCTTCCTTTAATTTTCTCCTCTTCGTGCGCTCGCAATTTTTGATCGATCGCTTCGCACAAGCTACGACACACACGCAGCCCTGGAAAGAACGCCTTTTCCTCTTTGGCCGGTAATTACATGAGTGCCCTTGGATTTCGATAATTGCTTGTAAAACGATATCGATCTTCCTTTGCTTTGCATATATACCGTCGTTTGTGCGCGTCCACATTTATGTTGATTGATATGGCGGGCACCGTTACCTGCGAACCATCGTATATCCAGCTTCTCTTATTGTTCGTTTGGCAAAATACGCATGTGAGATTTTTCGGGTCTTTTAGTCCGTGTGAAACAACTTTTCGGCTCGTAATGCAAGTTGTCAAAATACCGAATGTAAAAAAAACAAAAAAAAAAAAAACAAGTATGTTCTCGCACAAACGCCAAACTGGTATAGGCAGCAGGCCCATAAATATTGCCGCTCCCGTACAAAAAGCTAGAACATATTTCACACATACACGCGATTCCTTGGCAAGAGAAAGAAAAAGGTCGCATCTTGGAGACAAGCGAGAAAAAAACCACAGCATCCAGCATCAGAACCAGGCTGTCAAAATCTCTAAAGAAGCACCCATGTGCACACCTTTTTTCACCGCTTTCGCAATCGAGTGACAATCGTTATAGCGAGGAGTTGTTGGCTTTTACGTTAAAATATACATCCACACGTGTAAAGAAGTATCAAAATAAAACAAAAGACATTTCGAACGAAGAAAAAAGATGAGTCTCATCTCTGCTGCGCCTGTGTGTGTGTATGAGTATACATGCTTGTCGCGAAGGGGCTGCGTTTCGTCACCCAACGAGTCATCGTTGATGCTTCTCTAGCTCGGAGTCGAAGAGAGAAAGACTAGCAGAGAAATTCTTCTACGAAAGGAGGCACGGCTGCGCAAATCATACATGGTATACACGCGCAAAGGATCGGTTTAATTTTCAAGTTAGCAGCCAACCTTCGCGTACGTGCGTCTCCTTCCCTCCAGTTGCTGCAGGAGCAAGCGGTTTTATATGGAAATCTGCTCTCCGCCGTTTACTTTTACTTATCGGCGAAGGTCCGCGCTTCTACCTGTGTTACATGTGTGTGTGTGTGTGTACACGCTTTGGTATGCATTCGGGAATTCACGGCGCGAGGGTACACTCCGGGCTTTGGGCTTGGAATGTGGATGGTTTAGCGACCTTAATAATACTCCCGTGGGTTATTCGTCCGCTCGGAAAAATAATTGTACTTCGATTTCCGCGATCGCCTTTGGGGCAAAACTCTCTAGATTGCAGTTTTTTCTTTTTTTTCAGACCTATACACGATTTTTCGCTGCAGTTAGAGAAATGATTGGGCAAAGCCGTACTTTTACTTCGCGACTCTCGGATTCGGAAGCTATAAAACAAATAAAGAGTTTTCTGCTTCCTCCAACGCAGTGTGGAAGAAATCACGGATGCAAATGAAAAAATGCTCGCTCAATTACCCAGCCTCGATAGTATTGTAAAGTAAAGTAAAATCGCGAGCGGCGTCCCATTAACCGAATTGTACCAATTACGAAAGAGGCGTGCAATTACGTCAGCTGGTGCTCGCGCGTCGAGCCGCGGTTCGAGAAATCGGACTTTTGGTTATTGAACTCTCGCGAGGCTGTAAACTTGTTTCGCTAGCCTTTGGTATTTATTGTGATCTTAATGTTTATTTGAAGCAAGTGCCAGTTGATGCCTTTTTTTTCTCGTGACGTTCGATAAATACAAAAAAGTATTCAATTAAAGAGAAAAAAAAATCAAGAGTTTCTCGACGCGCAACACCGCAAACTGCAATTATCATCGTTTTCTCGCCGAAAAGTCGTGATAAAACACTAGCCAGAGTTTCGCAAAAGCCGACAATCAACCACAACATTATAATCGTCAGTTTAATGAATAGCCCTATCCCTCTACCCCCAAAGACTACGCGAAATTTCACATTTCGACATCAAAGCGCGGACGGCTCATCCCCAAACACGTCAGCCGGTTCGGCAGATCTTCGTCGTAAATATACGCAAAGAAACACTCTCGTTTGGAGGATCGTGAGAAACCAAGTAAAAGCCGAGGTAACCGTGTACAGGTGTGTGTTTTTATCACCCCCTTACGCTCATAAGTAGGTGCATTGTACCCATATCCACCTCGGAGAGTCAGCCATGCGTATATCTGCGACCGAGTAAGTATAGCTACAACGGCGGGGACAGTCCTCTCTCGCGGTAACAAAATCCTCGCGCGCACTGAGACGACAAGCGCACACACGCCTCCAGATATGAGAGATCGGCTCCTAACGAGCCTCTCTCTCGATTCTATAAAACCGGCCATTCAGGTATGCGTACCTCTGAAACCGGACGTCGATCTCTCCCTACCTCCCTCCCTGTTTAGGACGCACACACTCCCAGCAGTAGCGTGTTTCTCTCTCTCTCTTTCTCGCGAGAGTCCACTATGGCTTTTTACTTACCTACTCTCCCCGAGGACTAGCACACGTATGCACAGCAGTACGGACTCGCGAGCGGGCGTTTCCCCCTTTTTTTTGTGCTCCTTGCTGTACTTTTCTCTCTCTCTCTCTCTGGAACAACAACAACAACAACCGCACCGATCAGAAAAATCTGCAAAGATCGGTAGCAGCGATGATCCGTCGCACCTCTAGGGCCGCGCACAAAATAATATGCCTACGATGTAAATAAGTACCACAGCCTGTACAGATTCGCGGAGATCGGCACTCGCGCACACAGATTATCATGGGCACACTGCACACACAGCTGCGCTCGTATATCCTTGTATACTCTTGGGTCACAACCCTACGCTGCACTAAAAACCAGTGACAGTAGCAGTAAACTTGTGGGTAAACAAAACGAGACGACGATGGCAATGGCAAACTCGCGAAAGGAAAAAGAGATTCAGTTGAGCGAACAACTCGTACTTTTTTTTTTTTTTTTTTTTTTGTCGCACGACGTACGAGTCCCGAAATACCGATCACGAGGACAATCAGACACCGTGGTCGATCAGCAGCCGCGACAGCACGCCTTTCGGAGTGATCGCGCTCGGAGGTATGCGGCTCGACCTCGCCTAGGAAAGCCCCCGTGAGGTGTATTGCGAGGAGTAAGGAGCGGAGGGTATACGTATAATACACGGTGCCCAGAGCCTTGCCGAGCAACACACCACGTGGCGCCACCGTCCGTGGTTCGCTATACCTTTCCTCTCTCTCTCTCTCTGGCGACGCGTTCCCTCTTTCTACCTCACTTGCTCGCTCCCTCGTAGGTATACCTGGACGTGTATACCGTTACCCCGGCACCCAGGGACACCGATGTGTGCGCGCACAGCTACAGGTGAGCGGCACCACCGCAGGACCTGTGTGGGTTGCTTCCCTGACTTGGGCTCCCTCTTCCACTCTCTGCGCTGTTGGATACGGTGTATGTATAACTCCTCCTGCATCGGTTGTCGTGGTGGCTCGGCGGTTGTGTATACACACGTATACTTGTGCGAGGCAATCGGGACGATAACTACTCACGAGGGAAGGAACGAGACGGAGGAGTAGATACTACCGAGACCCGACCAGACGTATATACCTTTGGAACGCAATCGAAGGAGCAGTAGAAGAGCTCTCTTCCTGCTCCTCTCGTTTTCCACACGATCCAGCTGATTCTGGTCCCTTGCATCTCCATGCTCTACCACCGTCCACTGGGGCAACGTCACGCGTTACTTACATGCATTCCTTGCTTTTTTCAGGTCCAGCAATTTCTCATCCCTGTGTAGAGTATTTTTTTCTTTCTTCCACATCCATCTTCCTTTTATCTCATGCATCTGTCCCTCCTCGTTGCTTGATCGTGAAATCGACCATTATTTCTGGACCTAAAATCCACCTGCATTTTCGTAGTTGTTTGCGTCACTCTGCTAATCCAACTATTAACAGTTGTATATACGAGAAAAATCGGTAGATCGGCATGACGAGAGTTGCCGCTTCTCTTGCATACCAGTCGTGGCTCTCAAAGAGAAAAGGAGAAACGGATCAACGAAGAGAAAGAGGGAGAAACCTCGGCGTGCCCCTTTTTTTTGCGCAAAAAGAAATCGGTAACGCGCGAAAACAAAATCCACGCACGCACGGCCGTCTCATCTTCCCCCGATGTATACCGATCGCCGCGCGGTCATCCTATCGTCGTATTGCCTCCTCTTCTTCTTTTTCCAGTCGAAGTGCACGTCGACGCCAACGAGGAGCGGGAAGAGGAGGCAGGACAGAGAGAGAGAGCGACACGCGATCGTTAAGGGGGAGAAAGGAGCCGTTTCCGAGGTTGAAAAGCGAAGAGTAAGTACAGCGCAGCGCGTCGCCGATCGGGCCATTGTCCTCTGCTGTGCTGTGCCGTGCGGCATATGTACATACATACAACACCGCGACGCTGATGTATACTCGTATAATGTGTTTGTAAGGTATATATGCTTGTGTGAGAACTCGCACGCCAATTCCTCGGCGCCGCTGTCGAGGAGGAAAAGAAGAAGGAGTATGAAACTCCTACGTGAGTGTTTTGCTTTATTAATTATCCTATAAGGAGGAAGTAGATATACGTGCCTATGAGCATTGTTAGACACTTGTAACGCACGAGTTCCACGAGGAAAAGCGTGTTTGCGTACAGTCTACGTATAGCTGTACGTGCAATATTCCTTCTCCGGTGCGTGATCGGTAATGGAAAGAGGGTACGTGCAAGGGGGTTTGCCGATATTTACTTCACTACTACGGCATATGAGATGATGATTCATTGGCCAAGCCAACGTGTTTGTATGCAAGAGGTTCTCTTCCTCTTTCGCCCGGCAGAAACAGCAGCACTTGAGGTGCTCGAGTGGTCAAAGAATTCATCATACTTGCCGATTTATGCGCGCTATAGGAGCCGAAACAGGGTGCCCATAATGAATTCTTGGGTGTGGATGTGGAGCGAGAGTACGAAGATTCAATTTTGTTTTTTTTTGTTTTTTTTGCAATCGCCATCGTTAGGTGTTCCACATGTATACTTTTATCGTTAGAAGCTTGCTCGCTGGAGCGGATGATTTACGTGTTACACGCGATTACGCAGATAGGCTACGTGATGCGTGTAGATGCTTCGATCAGAACTTTATATTACTTAACGCTCGTGTGTTGCGTCTTGTTGTAGAGCGTTAGCGAATGGTTTTGAGGAAAGTAAGAGGTTGTATTTTAAAGATTTATCAGACTCCATTGATTCATGATTTTTTTTATGGGCGTCTCTTTTTTTAAAGCATCTTGGTTAATTGAATTAAATCTTGAAAAATATCTGTCCTGATACTTTAACACTAATCATAGAAATCCCCTAAAAATCAGAGCTACTGATGATTTCGTTCAAATAACTTAAATTAACACTGTCAGACCACTACTCTCGTGGCTGTCTTTGCATGATGCACTAGCTTTTGATATAACAAACAAAATTAAAAAAGAACTTAAGTCTGGTGTTAAATGCTAAACTTACAAAATTGTCTGAACAAATTTCAAAAGGCTCCTGACTCATTTTTAATTTTCAACGAAAAAATTGTCCAGAGATAATAATTAGGAATTACAGATGGTAGTGATCCCACACAAAAATCCTTGATTTAGTTTTTTCAAACCAAAGTCTGGCCATTTATGTAATGTTTTACTTTGATTTCCCATGTAGTAAATAATAAATAAACCAATTCAGCAGTAATGTTTTACTTTGATTTCCCATGTAGTAAATAATAAAAAAACCAATTCAGCAGAGTATGTATCCTTGATTGTCAATACTCCTCACAAGAATCGCCTCATAACTAAAGGCACTAACGATTTTGAACACAAAACCTAATTTTACGTTTTTTTTAATGCTCTTCACCATTTTTTCTCCTGCAAAAGAAATTATTGGTTAAAAAAATCGTCTTATATTTACAGATCCTTAAGGACCTATGAACGGCCTTAGTTTTACCTTGACATCTAAGTCTGATTTCTCAGTCTGGGATCTTGTTGCTGAACCGTTGCACACGCCTATCTCACATTGTTGCGTGTAAAAAAACATCTACATTAATTCTTGAAACACCAATAGGAAATCGCCTGCCACTTACCCATCCAGTTATGCCATATTGTGTTATGTGTCCAATGCTGCTTTACTTTGGCGATTGGCTATAAGATATGCTCTTTAACAAACCTACTTGGATACTGTCGGTAACATACAGCTATACTTGGACGCGTTTGTTATGTTAACGTTATCAGCCGCTACTTAAGCTGGTATCGTTTCGTAAATCCCCTCCCTTCAGCTGCACATGGCAAATGAAGATATCATCTCTATTGTCTACTCACTTGCCTTTGGAATGTTAAACTGTACTAATCCTATGTTTCTTCATCATCAAAATTAAGTACGTTTTTCTGTGTATTATTAAAATTTTCATAGTGATATTCAATCAGCACTTTAACTCCACATCAACCATTGCAAATTTAGAAACGGAAAGGTAAGTGTTTGTTAAAATGTGAAAAAACAATATTTTTTGTGTGAGTATTGTTGGTTCTGACAACAACAAAAATAATTTCACTTGCCCATCGCTTTCTATTCCTTTTCATGAAAGTCATATTTCAACTGCAGCAGAGTTACTACTTTTTCCGAATTTTGATAATCGTATTAACAAAGCTACCACCGGAGTATCGCAGTCATCTACATTACGTGTCACATTTTCTGCAACAATGGATAATTCAATTGGATACAATTGTGTAACATGCAAAATAAACATATTGGAATTTAGAAATTTTTTGATACACGTGAAAACTCATTTGGCGAAGGTAAACTCCGCGGCAAACTCATCGAACCATGATCGTCGTGGCAAGAAGCAGGAAAAATAAAACAAAGTTTTTAAAGTTTTGTAACCTGCGCTAAAAAGCGTGATTACGTTTCATTGTTCATTCAAAAATAAATAATATTCCAAAAACAAACCTATAGAGTATGCATATTTTTAAAAGAAAAACAGTAAATGTCCAATGGAAAATTGGGGACGGATTTTTTTTTTTTTTTTTTTATATAACTAAAAATAATTTGTGAACACTGAATGTACATGAACTTTTAGTTTTTCATTGTGTATTTGGAAGTATTGCTAGTTTACCGAAATTTTCATAAAATCATGAAATAGAAGATATAAAATTATACTTATTCACGTTCTTTTTTACAAAACTTCTCTCATATTTCAGCGCCTTATCATTTTGTCTGATAAAAAAATTCTTTAAAACGGCTATTAGACGGAAAACAAATTAAAACAACATTATACGAGTACTAAAGTTCATTAGTAATGTTAGAAAGTTGATAAGTCGTGTGAAAAAAGTTTATTAGACATCTGAGAAGCATTACATTTTTTTTTTTCATTTAGAACAGCTAAATTGTAAAAAAAAAAATGTATATATATTTGTTTCTCCCGATATTTTAATACACGTACGACATCAAAGGCACGTTGTGTTCATTTTTTGAAACGTTTTCAACAAAAATCATGATAATACAATATAAAAATCACTATACCTCGAGTTACAATTCACAACAAAAGTTACAGCAACAAAAATTGTGTCTTTATCAACAAATAATTACTGCAGCTAATCTCTTTAAAAACATTTCGTTGTTGCATGTATTCGGTTGCTTGTACACCAAATAGGTAGAATTACTTTATAATTATTTTTATTCCAGATTTTCTCGAGAACATGTTGTTAACTTTTTGTTTTACCATCTGCAAATAAACTAGACGCTACCAAATTTAAAAAATGTTGCGCTCAACTAGTAGAATACTTTATCCGAAAATGTGGCACAAACAATGAGTGATTGTTAATCGATCTTGTGGATTCATGTGCTGAAAACTAAATTTTATCCTCTTTGAGTTTTGGACCTTCAAAAGTTACCAATTATGGTAAAAATATTAAATTACCATAAAGTTTAATAATTTATTGAACATTTACCTTCGTGATAATTTTTATTTAAAAAAAGGTAAATTAAAAAAAAAAATTTTAATTAAATTAAGTAATTTTATAGCTGTAACAGTGGTGTGTTTCTCAGGGTATAAGAAACATGTACTGTCCCGATGCGTCACATCTCGGTTCCCGCATACATTTATACGGTTTGCTGCGCAAAAATGTGTATACGCTTACACGCATAAAGTCGTTGCCAGACCGTAGGACGCCTCGCACTTGGCACTTACGTACGTCGTTCCCACCTTTCGGCGGGCCTTGGCTCACGGAAAAAAAGGGGTTAAACTTCGTAATAGGGTCGCGTCATCAAGATTCCAAGCAGAGTGTGTTGTACGATTTTCCTTCATTCAGCATCTCTCCAGGGATTTAATGAAAGGCTGTAAAGAGCCATGTGGAGAGATGAAAAGAAGAAGAAGAAGAATGGGAGGAGGCATGCCGCGCGACCCCGTTACTTCACTTTCTGGAGGTGTACGTATATATATACGTGCGTGTTTATGCACGCATATATATATATATATATACGTGTACGTAAATTTGAAAAGTGCACCTGTGTACCGTTAAGTTTATTGACTTTTAAAATATATGGTCATAAGGAAGCAAAGAGCCGACACTGTCCGAGTATATCTGTATACCTGCGTGAACATGAACGTGGCCACCGCCAGTTTGGTTTCTCTTTTAATGAGGACCGCCAATCGCCTCGAGGTACGCTCGTTTGTACATGTATATGTGTGGAATTATTAAGTTCGATGGTCATTGTATGGACCAGCTAAACAAGCTTTTTTTTTCAACACGCAGGTGTTGGTGTGTGTGTCATATTCGTTTAAACGGCCCTGGGTTGGTTTCTGTCATCCATATTCTATGTCGGGTGACTTTGGCTGTGTGAATGGGTAAAACCTGTTTCGGATAACTTTTTCAACTTTTTCGTGGAATTTCTAGGGTCATCGAACACTAGAGTCTGGATTTCGAAATATTTTCCGAAATAATTAGAACTAATTTAAACATGGATCGATATGATCCTTTTTTGAGTTTTTTTTTTACTTTATTTTATCGTTTATCATTTTATTGGCTGATGTTACCTTTTATGTGAAGGGGACTAATGTATGTACTGCTGGTAACGTAGAACTCATTTTTCAGCTTCATAAAATTTCTACGGTACATACACCACACAAGCTCTTTACAAAAGTCAATACGATTTGTTGGTAAAACACACGAAGCATCGTAGCGTAATGAAATATTTTTTACCAGGTGGCAGCATGTTGCTTGAAATTATTTTGTAATTTTTTATGTAATGATTATATTTTTATTGACGACTTTTAAGGATTGGCAGTTTCTATTCCATGGTTGTAACCTTTTAACCTGAATCATAGCAATTGTATTATAAATAAAATAAAATTTATAAAGTATCTTGCTACCACTTATGTACCACAAATTTACTGACATGTTTTTAAACAAAGTCTATATCTGTCATACCTAAATGTGATTTATTTGTTAAACTATAATAAGTATGTGATTCGTACTTAATTATAATATCCATCTGTGCATGTTTAAAATTCCATGGTTTCTAAGACCATACACAATTTGTTTTAACAATAAAAAAAATCTCGTAACAAATTTAAGACAGTTAATTGAACGTTTTTAAATTTGAACAATCAGTTAAAAAAATAGTAGGTACATCATTAAAATGAAATTAGTATCAACTTGGAGAGCTGATGAATATAAAATTTTTTTTTTACACTGACTATTANTATACGTGTGTACAACCATCACTACTTACTCTTGAATTATTATTATTATTATTATTTTTTTTTTAAATTAAACTAATAAGAAATAATTCAAAGTATCATAAAATATTTGTATTACCTTTTTTGTACTTTATCCCACTTTCTAAAAGAAAACAACTAAGTAGTATGATTTGATTGTTTTTTTTAGATACATGGAACTCTGGACATGATGAGGCTATAAATACGTATGAGATCCACCAAACTCATAGGTAACGTATGTACTTGTCAAACAATTATTGTTATGGATATAATAATAAACAGATAAATGTATTTTGTGTTATCATCATTGTATCATGTTTAAGATCTTTTACACTTATTTAATATATTTACTAGTATGAGGTATGTACCTTTTTATTACGGTTTTATTTCTATACTCTGATATTTAATTTTTTTTTCTATACATAACAGAACATAAAATTATGTATATGCGTTAATATATTTAATGATTCAAATGTATAAATCTTTTAAGAAATAAATTATCACTTGGTAAAATATTAAATCCAGTTGAAATCCCTTTTTTCCATTAACTCAATAATGTAGTTGGCATAATATGTATAGTTTTAAAAAATCACTATAAAATTCAAAGTTAATCTTACAAAACTTTATGATTCGCCGTGAGTTTTTGTACTAAGTACTTGCCGAATTTTTACTGTACTTCATAAAATAATTTCAATTCATAGCTTATCGATCTACCAGACAATTGTTTGAAGGTTTTTTATTCTCATAATTTTTATCGAGCAATAAAAAATTGGGACTAATTTCCATTTCAAACCGTTCTTGATTATTCCTCGAAACATATCATTCATTCGAAAATCAAATTTTAAATCCAGTCAATGGCAAATTTATCCCCATCGTACAAAATAACTTACAAATGAGCGTTATATCGCAACCGTCGAGATTCGCGCATTAATGCAGAAACCTCATGATTGATATGGATGAGGCGCTCGACGTTTGATATTCGCTCGATTTGAAATGGAAAATCGAGAGGGAGAAAGAGCAGAAGAAATTCGCGATCGAGATCGCACGTGAGCTGAAATAAAATCCAGCTTTTCCATGCTGCTTGCTCGCGCATTTACATCATCGCAGAAAAATCGCTGCTCCTACGCAATCTCTCCACAAATCATGCCCTTTTGCTCACTCTTGGCGTACCCACAGGTACTTTTAATCAAATTTCAAATTCTCCTTTTTTTTGTTTTAATTTCATTGAATTTTATAGAACACGGAACTTTTTTTAAATTCAATATTATTGCACGTCTTCGTTTCATATAGAATATTACGAAAGAAAAAAAAGGGAGTGGGAGGAAAAGAAAAAAAAAGTATCCACCCCTCCGTTTTGCATAATTAATCCATGAGACACCTCCCAGGAAAGCGATAAAACCGCGAAATCTTGGGGCGAAAAATTAAATTGGATTCGGAATTTCGCGGGGCTTTAATGAAATTACCCGTCTACAGGGACTCACAGTTTTCCGTGACGCGGTGCAAAAGTCCGTCTCATTACTGAAAAAAGGACCTTGCGTTCCGCACGTCGTCAACTATGCGAAGGGAAGGACGAGCGAGGACTTGAAAATTCAGGGCACACGATCGTCACTTGGTCATTAGCTTAGAAATTTGTCTGCCCTTCCTTTTCAGCGTGCCCAGCAAAGACTTTAAATCCCTCTCTGAAAGGAGGGAGGGAAATTTACGTCCTGCGACTCGCTCCCTAATCGAATTCCTCAAACATTATCATACAACGATAATAAGAGCTTACACCCACCCTTGAATATTCTTGGGTGTGTATACGTATGTGTGCATGTGTCGACGAAATAAAGAAGCATTGCAGAACAAGCGTGTCGGAGGGGCTGGGGCGTCCTCCCCTCTTCCAATCTCTCACTTGGTACATATACACCACGACTGTTTCTCCCGAGGACCCTGGCAGCAACTTAAATTGGCTCGATAAAAGTTCGCGGGGCCAAAGCGGGCATCTTCTTCGGCTCATTTCGCCGTGTCCCTGTCTTTCTTTCCCGCAGCTCTCGTCCCTCGGTGCTATATCAGAAACATCTGCCAAACGTTATTACAAGTTTGAATAAAGAACGGCCGGACGGGTAACTTTTCTCCCCGGGAAGACAATGTCCCCGGGATTTTCTCCCTCCTACCGTCCCATCTTTCTTTTTCTTTTCTCTCTTTTCTTTGGAAAAGTAGTTGAATACAAGAGAAGCAAGTTGGGAGCACAAGTGGAAAACAAAAACTTTTGGTTTTTTTATCTTCAGTGCCAGAAAAAAAACAAAAAACGACTGGCCGAGACCAAATTATTACATCACCTCTCACGTGGTGTTTAATTTAATTACACAAGTAAAAACATCAATTTGTTTTATGAAAATAGAAAAAAAATATGAAATACCGACTCGGCGAAAAACCGCGGTAATAGCCGAGCCTGGCGCGAGAAAAAATATTAATGACCCCATCATGCTCCGCAAAAAAGGCTCCCGATCAGTTCGCGATGCAAGCGAGCAGATTGTCGCTGGTGAGCTCCAGAAAGGGCCGCCGCTCTAATTGAAGCAATCGCCGGAGGCGTATATTTTCCGCGAACGCTCTGCGAACAGCATCCGCCGGAGATACAAGGGAGAGGAAAAAACCGGGGAAAAAAGTTTTTTTCCAAGGCATCTCGGCCGGCAATCCTCCGTCACGGTTCCCGAGCTCTCAGGGGCGTCCTTTTCAGCTTGCGGGCGCGGAAGAAGCAGCCAATGCTTTTGATCCCATTCAAAAACGCACGGTGCCCTTTCCCTTGCTCCCCGGATAAGCCGTTTTTTTCCCCCTCCGCCGCAACCAGGCCCCGAGGCTCCTTCTCGCGCGCTTTTGTCCGTTTTTAAGTAATTGGCCGGCGCACACGTTTCCCGGGGCTCGCCGCGAAATCCATTAAAGGCGACACGCCGATACGCTTTGATCGTTTTTCTTCCTGGCTCGACGGGCCGCGGAAGCACGCTTTACCGAGACAGCTGATTACTTTGCCCGGCTCCTCCCTCCCTGGCTCTTAATGGGCATCGAGACGTTCGAGGTGTGCCTTATTGAAAAATTGAACGGGAAATTTCATCGCTTAATAGCACGTCAATATATTTATTTTTCGATGGATGATTAGTTCGGTACTCGCGTGATCGATGCTGACCGTCTGGCTAATCATGAGTCATAGGTTCTTTCCGAACGAGGCTATCTGCTAGTATTACAATTGACTTATCCAAGAGTTTTATTGTAAAACCGTACGATATCTAGGTTGGTAGGATAAAGTTTTTACAATGACGTCATAAATGTACATCAGTTCCAAACCGAGTACTTAAGAAATAGAAAAGCCTTCGTCAATTGACGTACAAAAATTTACTACTTAGTTAAAATAAGTATCTATCATGATGTTTTTTTTTTATCATTATAAAAACATAGTAAATGATTCCTCCAAACATGAATGTATACCTATCGTTTTTAAATATTATTCATTAGTGAATAAAATATCACGAAAAAAAATTTATATTTTTAATTAATCTTTAGTACAAAAAATCAAAACATATCATGTAAATTATCAGCTTAAATTAATTATGAACTATTATAAGATAACTTTGAATCAGCAGCATTTTTAAGATTTTTCAGGGTCTAAATCACGGCACGCCTTTATTTTCATGCATCTACCACGTAAGCAATCGGTACATCTAAACAATGATTAAATTTACAAACAATAGGTATAGCAACAAAATAGACCACGTACCCAAAACAGCTTAGTACCTTGGTGCACGTGCTGGAAAATCCTCTCCCGTGTACGTGGTGCGTGTGTCGCGTCGTAAAGCCAATAACAGCGCAAGCGGTCTTAATTAGCGCAAAACCGTGCAATTTCAACATCCGGAAGACGAGAGACGAAGAGAGAGGGGGAGGATACCATGGAGCTTGCGCACCACCTTCGGTCCCTGCAAGCTCTTAGCGCTGCTGCTCGCATGCGGTGGCCATTAGTAACCGAATTAATTAGGCAAATCGCTGGCCGCGCGTTGCAGTTACAATTAATCTGCTCTCCCTCCCGACCCTACTTTCTCTCTCTCTCTCTTCCTGCGCTCTAGCTATTACACCATCACCAGGCACCGAGGACTCGAGTAAGAAAGAGAGAGTGCGCTAATTCCGAAACCCCCTAAGGTAGCGTAAAATGCCTGCTAAGCTATTTTTTTTTTTTTTTGTATACCCTTCGCGCGAGCTCTAAAGAATTGGAATTGGTTTTTCATTAAATCGAGGGAAAGGTTACCCCTTCCCTTTAACGAAAGCCACTGAACAAATTCGAGTGTATTTCTTTTGGGTAAATTAAAAAAAAATTACCCTCTATGGCAATCATAAAGTACTCTGTTATTTTCGACGGAATATCGAGCACGAAACAAAAAATCGTAGAGCAGATCGATAAATTCCAGCGGTCCTCGAGCCCGTGGTGGCTAACGAGTCAAAATTCGTGTCGCTAATTCGCTCCTAAGCTCCAGCGCGCCCTGCAAAGATTACGCAGTGGACAACGCTCGCGAGCACGTAATCCGAATTTAAACGCGCATAGCGTGATTTGTGACACGCGCTTAGGCCGAAATTGCCCTGCCCCCCGACCCACCAGCCTCCCCTGAGCACCATACGCGCTACCGCGTGATTAGGCGTTATTGACGTTTTATTCGTTGAATTATGGCATGCAAGTGCCGTTTAATCTCAGCTGAATGTGGTTATTTTTCGCGAAAACTCGGACCCATTGGGACTTTGAATGGTAAAAACGACGAGTTTGGAGACGAATCGCATCGCCGAATAAAATAAAGTAAGATCAAAAGCGAAGGAATTTCCGTGGAAAGGGTTGAAGGGGGCGAGGTGGGTGAAAAATCGCATGGCGTCTCTTAAAGTACGATTTTTCAGTGCGTTCAAGCGCCCCGTTTGGATTTTCCGTCCGCGGTAAGTGTAATATAGCGTATATGAGGTACGGACCGGGCAACCGCGATGGAGGGGGGCACATATTTATTTCGCGGTGAGCCCAAGCGAATGGGGGAGACGTGATGCGGAAACGATATTTCGATACATGGGTCATACGCGCGGGATAACGCGATGCCTCCGTACAGTCTCTCGAGCGATTTTCAGATTTTCCGAGTACGACCCCCTTTTTTTGCTCAGGTATATATATGTACGCTTGGGACGGCTGCGCGTCTTTAAATTACGCAAGGGATTGGCTTGTCCGAGGAGTGCTTTGAGAGGTTTTTTTATATCTGCTTTCGAGCAAAACATTATACCCAACGGCTGTGGTAGTATATATTGGCCAAACCATACATATTTACGGCTGATTCTGATCTGCTACTCCGAGCTCTGACTCGCTAATCCAGTCCACACGTACGTTGATTACAGTACGGATTATGTTTCGGTACGAAAAAATAAAATCACAATAGGAGGACGAAAATCCCTTGCAGCTGTCTCGCAGCTGAAATTTTTCCGAGCGACTGTACCAGACACGGAGAGAGAGGGAGAGAGGGAGAAAGAGGGCTCGCGCGTTTTATATTCCAATGATCGGAGCCGCGCGACGGTGTACATCATGCTGATTTCAAATCGAAGCGCCGCTTAGTCGAGCGTGAAGCACATTTATTCGCGCGAGTTCTCCCACCCTCGTACTGTACATGGCTCCCAGCCAATCGGATCGCCCGACGGAATTTGGCTTTTTTAATGCAGTTCCGCGCGAGTGACCCTCTCTTTTGTCGGGGAAATTCATTTTACGGCTGGACAGCGGGCAGTACTTACTCTAATTTTCGGGCGAGGCACAGTGTATGGGGGAAAAAAACCGCAGTTTGCTGTGCGTAGCATATGGCTATGCATCGGTGTTTTTGTCGTTTAATGCATGGGCTGCTTTTTTTTATATCTTTAAAAGTCCCTCTGTAGGTGGAGCAAGGTAATTTTACGGTCTGCTTGTTTCAAATGCAAAAAAACCCATCCCAGTGGTTTGGCTGATGAATTAAATTAACAGCCGTTTCTGTTGTATTGGGCTCGAGCATTGTAAACGCGATTGATATTGATTACCATGAAACTCCATACTGATCATCGACAAGCACTTCATGTATACGGTGAATCCATTGTTTGCCATCAAATTCGAGATGGTGAAATATTTCACTCAAGTCTAATAACATCGAGAAGACAAAAATGAGCGGCCAACGTGAGAAACGATTTCTGTAGGCTCGAGAATCACTATAGGGAGCTAGGCATCCGAAAAATGCAAAAATGTGGATAGCCGCGTACAGCGAGGAAAAAAGAGGGAACAGAAGGAAGAGGCGCGCGAAAAGAGCAGTATACACGAGCGCGCAATAAAATCCGTTCTCACGGTCGTTTCGGCGCGGCTTTAATTTCCCGGGTAAGAAACTTTTTCCATATTAGCGGCCCATTAGAGGGGGGAGGGGGGCTTTTCCTTCCAGAGCTCGAGAGGGTGCAGTCTCTCGTATTCTCTCTCCGTGGTCGTACGAACGTGAAAAATACGTGGTGCGGAGCAGAAGGGGCATGGTGGGCGGAAAGAAGGGGGGAAGAGCTGGCAGCACACGAGATTTAAAAATAATTCTCGCGCCGAGGATTTTTATTCACGAAAACGATTTGCGACCCGCGACTACCACGACGAGGACGGAGGTATAAAGCAAGCGAGCGAAAGAGAGAGAGAGAGAGGCGTCCAAATGGAATTGAGCATGGGATAATTGTTTCGAACAATCCCGAAGGCGATCCCGGGGCGCTCGGCTCCGCAACCCCCTCCCCGTGGCGCGGGTTGCCATGGCTACGGGTCCGCTCGCCTACTGGTCGGAGCACCCGAGCCTCGGCGTTGGTGGGGGCAGGACGAGCCGGTTGCATTGGGTACTTTGGCGCGGTAGGCGGTGTCCTTGCCGAGGGACTCAGGGGAAGTGAGGGCAGTGGCTGGGCCGGCACGCCCCGGCTGCGTCAGCTATCGCGGAGCCTTCGCCCTCCTGATCCTCTCGTCTCTCCCTCTCGCGCTGTATAGCCACACAGGACACTGGCGTTAGCTTGCACGCGCGCACGGGATAACGTGTGTAGCCTAGCCAGCTGGCAGCGAGCCGACACGCTGGGAGAGAATCATTTCATTTTTATTATCGCTCGGCTCGCGCTTCCGCCAAGTGGAGGATGAAGGAGGTGCTGCGAAAAGGGGGCCCTCGTTTTTACGACCAGGACGAGGAGGAGGAGGAGGCACTGGTGGCAGCATCGATCCACATTACCTGCTAATTTCGCCTTATTACCAGCAGCAGGAGTGTACAGCTCGATTTTTCAGTTTCCAGAGATGCGGCGAGGCCAAGCTGCTGTGAAACTGTTTTTTTTCCCTTGTAATTTTCGTTTTATACGAGATATACGTTACTTTTACTTTGTTCACGAAGTCACCTTTGGACGTGGCATCGGTCGAAGGAGAAATTTTTTTTGTCTCATTTCGTGTCTGTGATGCACGTTAATCTTTCGATAACCATCTGATAGCATGCAAGGTATTGATTGTAATGGTATTGTAATTATTTAAAATTGCAGACCTCCAATATGATTTCACTCGATCGATAACGTGTCGGATATAATAGTTTTATTATTATTAGGTGTAGAAATAAATTTGTTGCCTTTGAGGGATTAGAAAAGAATTTTACCTGTGCGACTAAGATGGGATAACTATATTTTGCACTGCAGAATGAAACAACTTGGCTATGTACTGAAGAATGAAATGACTCGGTTCTGTACTAATAACGTAATAACTCGGGTATATACGATAGAAAATGAGATAACTCAGTTGTGGGGCTAAGGGATCGCGCAAGAATGATATTCGATAGCTCAGCTTTACCATAAATAATGAAATACATGATTATGTATTCAAAAATGAGATAGCTTAGCTTTGCACTGGAGAGTTGCGCTAAAGTAGGAAACAACTCTACTCTGCGATAAATAAGAGTCAAAAAACTAGACTCTGCCCTAAAGAATAGCGCCAATCAATGAAACAACTTGGCTCAACACCGAAGGATGAGAGGAATAATTTTCTGCAACAAACAATACTGCAATTCAGCGTTAAACCGTAAAAAACAATATCTCGATGTATTTTGAGCCATTACTCGGTGTTTTTGAAAAATGTTAGACCTCAGTCATCTCTTTTTACCCTAAAGTGTTGAGTTACCCTTATTTACCTGATGCTAAATTCTGATCAGCCCTTTCTTTAGTGCACAGCCAAGTTATCCTATTTTTTAACTCACAACTAATTTGTGCCAATTATCATCTCGTTGCTTTCGAGTGATGAACTGTGTATCCCCATCTCTCCAAAATTCCTCATTCACGTCACATTTTTTCAGTTAAACGTGGCTTGTTAATTGCCGAATCATAAATACATCATACAACGCGGCCAAGTGCACGCTTAACCTCCTTTGGCGAGTCCGCCGCACATGTTAATTTTTCAAGAAGATCACTCGCTCGAGAAATGGACACTCTCTTCTTCAAAGGTGCTGTACATGTATACGCGGTAAATTAAAACTAATAATTTGTATCGATAGCCTCATAAAAACGCAAAGCTGGCCCAATTAATAACCCACGCTTACACCCACAGTTGGGCCCGACGCTACGTCAGCTGCCAAATATAACACAGGCATCTGCCAAACTCAGATCGGCCTTTTCCCCCTCCTCCTTTTGAAGTGTATTTCTTTCTCTTGCATCATTCATGCATCGTGCAATTAAAACATCGAGTTATGAAGATACACACATGTATAATCGACCACAAGCCCTTGAGTTGAGAATAAGAACGCTAGGAAAGGAGAAGGAGGTGATGGTTATCAGTACCACCAAGTTTTCGATGTCTGTGGTGAAGCTTTTTACAAAGGGGAAAAAATTTTTTAAAATTTCCGATAAATGCTTTATTGAAAATATTCCGCAACTTTGGTACGATTATCCAAACGAGTTTGACCTGCATCGTCGAGCACGTGAGTATACACACTCTCCAAGCATGCAAGTTTCTTACTTTAATACCTACGTCGGAAGCTTGTGTCGATAATATCAGAAATTATAAAACACTTAATCCAATTAAACCCGTTGTGGGAAAAGGCCATGTACGAAACAATTTTGCAACAAAAAAAAAGGGAAGCTCACCAATCTATCATCTGTTTTTAAACAAGTGCATGGACGAAGATAAACGAGATGCTGCTTATTTGCTTGGACCAAAGAAAAACCAGTTTGGAGGATCCAGTCTCATTAAACTCTTTGTAAACAACGGCACAATTGTGCGTGCGCGTGTTTTTCAGGTTCGTTGGTGGCGTTTTGTATTTGTAATTACGCGAAATAAAAGTGTACCAGTACCAAGGAAAAATTCAAGGTGTACGACGAATTTGTAATGACACACGGGCGCGCGTGCACGTCACCCTTCTTCGAGTGTCTTGATCGAAAAACTGTCCCGACAATTATTGTGTCACGGCGCGACACTTTGGGCGCCGACAAATGAACGTCTTCATTTATAACAGGAGCCTTCGCGCGAGTCCCCGTTGCCAAGAGCCTCTCTTTTTTTTCTCTTCTCTTCACCGCTCGGGGGAACAAATTAGCTCCGCGAGAAGGAGTCGGCTCTTGGTTGGGTCTCGATTTTTTTGTCACTCGCGACGATTCGTTGAGAATTTTTGAGACTCCTCCTCGATGTACCAATCAATCATTCGCGGTAAATTAAAACGACACTCTTCTGTACGGCGTCTCCATACTCCTTGTTTTTGATAATAATACGGCGATATCAATTCATTTCGATGGTACACGAAAACGTTTTTGCTTTTCGTACCCCCTCAGGCCGACCTCTTGTACTCCAGCACGTTTAAATATGCATTAAAACACTTACCCGAAGCACGCCCGGAGTCAATAAGAGAGTTGATAGCATCTCGCCCGTCCCTTGGACGGAAAAAAAACCGTTCCCCCAGAAATTAAATTAAAGGTTGAAAAAAGACGAGGAAAAGAAATTTCACTCCCGAGCATCCCGAGAGTAAAACAAAAAAAAGAAACACCCATCGGCGCGGCTCATCAACGAAATTTGAGTTCGCCGACCATGGCAATAAAAAGTATAGCGCTGATGTGCACTTCAACGCTCACTTCAGCCGAAAGGAAGACGAGAGCCACGGGAGAAGATAGCAAGAGCAAGATAAATAACAGAGAAAAAAGAGGGAAAGCACCGGAAATGGAAACCGGTGCTTACCCATACTTGTATTGGTATATACTTATACACCGCGCAGCAGAAGTACTTATATTATACCAATGGCAGTCAAGTGAGAGAGGGGAGTCGATGAAAAGGCGAGCGTTTTGACGAGAGAGCCTTTGACGCGATCTCTAAGGACGAAGCACCCCTCGAAAGCCCGGAGAGGGCGAAAATAGGGTGCTCGTGTTAACGCACGTGTACGGACGAGTTTGCACGTCGTCGGGCTGTACAATGAGATTTTTCTCTCTCTCTCTCTCTCTCTCTCTCATGTGTGTGTGATGACGTGTTACGTGTCGTGTGCCGTACAACTATTTCTTTCTTTGCTTTGCGGGCAAAAGAGCAAAGGGGTCCATTCAGGGTATAACAGCACAACACGTTGCTCCCGGTTGTAATCGCTTTTACGAGATAATTGCGGATAACTGGGTGGTGGGTTGTCCGCCGTACAATAACGTCATTGTATTGTGAATAGACGTTGATGCTACTAAAAGTAAAGAATCAATCAAATCAGTTTTCAATGAAACACCGAATCTTACAGTCAAAGCAGTCGGTGTCACGTTTGTTTAAACAAATCAATCCCACTTGTCGCACCTGTAATACACCAGTCACCAAAAAAAAATGTTGAGTTACCCTTATTTACCTGATGCTAAATTCTGATCAGCCCTTTCTTTAGTGCACAGCCAAGTTATCCTATTTTTTAACTCACAACTAATTTGTGCCAATTATCATCTCGTTGCTTTCGAGTGATGAACTGTGTATCCCCATCTCTCCAAAATTCCTCATTCACGTCACATTTTTTCAGTTAAACGTGGCTTGTTAATTGCCGAATCATAAATACATCATACAACGCGGCCAAGTGCACGCTTAACCTCCTTTGGCGAGTCCGCCGCACATGTTAATTTTTCAAGAAGATCACTACTCACAGTTTTCCGTGA
>NW_019379556.1:277457-384984 GCF_000648655.2 Copidosoma floridanum
AAAAAAAAAAAAAAAAAAAAAAAAAAAAAAAAAAAAAAAAAAAAAAAAAACACCACGACAATGAAAAATCAAAGGGACAGCCGAACAACGTGGCCCTTTTAAACACACCAGCGAAGAAATTCATTTTCCAGGTCGGGAGCCATCAGGGCGAAAAAAAGCGCACCCGTGATTTATCCAGACAGAGGCCGAAGGGGGTGGGTGGGTGTAGGACACGTACACAAAAGCGAGAGAGAGGCCCCTGGAATTCGAGTCGTTAAAAAATAATCACCGAATTAAATCGAGAGTCGAGCCACCGCTGGTGCCACGTAGCGTGTAAACAACCCCCCACAGCAGCAAGTCTCGAGAGCTAGCTCCTGCGCACGCATCGACGAGGGGTGAGCCCTGCAGAGCAGCGATTTCGCCTACGCGCGTGTATTAGTGGACGAGAGTCGGGGCTGAACGGGCGTACACACATACACGTACGCGCGCACCACCCTCCGATAATAGATGGCACCCTTGGGTACCGCAAATGAACCACGAAATGCTGCCGGTGCCGCCACCACTGCCGCTGCAACCTGTCGTTGCTACGCTCGCTCTATGTGTGTTCTTGTGGACTTTCCATCCCTCTCTCCCTCGCTCGCATTGGCGTTTGTTTCTAAAAGTCGAGTGCGAGGGAGATGGAGAAATTAAACGCGGAGATAGAGGAAGATATATGTCACGGGAGGGAGAGAGAGAGCTTGTACGCGCGTCAGAGCCGAGGATGAATGTTGGCTTATTGTTAATTTATTGGCTAGTAGATTATTGCGGGTGACGCTTGACTCTCAATTGAGAGCGAACTTTGGTGGTTTTTTGATTTTGGGCGTCAGATCATCATTGTGGCTTAGTTGTATTAAGGGTTATCAATGATAAAAGTGTTTGTTTGCATTGTTCATCAGGTCGCAAGATTGAAGGAATTACGAAACATCCAAGCCTTCACACCTCACAGTTTATAATTTTTGCAATTGGAGCTTTTCAATTTTATAAGTCTCAAATGCAGGCTTGTACTGACACTACACTCCTGTTCAAGCGTTTAATTATTAAAAACCTAAGCTTTCGAAATCTTTATTGCAAAATTTTGAAATCCAAAACTCTTGTAACGTGAATCTTGAAAATATACAATTTTCGTAACGATATCAAGCTCTTTCCACTTATCTGATATCAAAGCCATTGGTTGTATTGAGCGAGTCCTTAAAAATTTATATTAATTACAATGTATCATGAAAAGATGCATGAAAGCATAAGTCGATTTTTTTCAGTAAAATATTATTTAGACTATTGTTGATACACACAAAAAATAACAGATTCACAATTTTCGCGCACACCCTTTGCATAGAGAGGAGACTTGGAAAATATTTCTTATAGTTCAAGAGCCCCCAAAAGAAAATGAACAATGAAATTTCCATTGGCAAAATTACTTTTACCACAATGCTAGACTTTGTTGATGAGAATTTTTATCGTAATGATGAAGCTTGAAAGGAAGATATTGAAGATTGAAAGGAAGTGCTAAGATTCATTCCGAAGTATTACGCAGAGTGAAGCAGATACTGGTGAATTACAAGTCAAATAATACAATGATTTTTCTGATTTTTCCTGCAAAGGACTGAATTAGTATTCAACCTCACACCAAATGATATATTATTAAAAAAAAAAAAAGAAATTCTTTATAGCTCCCTACAAATGACACGGGGAAAAAACGAAAATTTTCCGTAAATGATGGTACATCTAAATAATACACGAAGGAAAAACATAAAAAAGGGGAGGGGGAAGGAGGGTCGAGATAGAAAAGAGCAAGAGAGAAACGACACTGGACCATCTGGCCTGTCGCTGCGACCGATCCTTGCGGACGTATGCACCGCATTTACCCGAAACGCACACTCGCGCGGACCCTCACTCTTTTATTCTCTCGTCTATTTACGAGTCTCCGATGATGCGACACCCTCAAATGATTCAGAATGAGCAGCGACAGATCGGCTCGCTTTGATGGCCACGCGAGGAAAGATAAGGAAGCCGTTTTGCCGATCGACCTGTCCTGATAACATCAACAACACAATCGGGTTTTCTCACTCTACTCGGCCGTCTGTGTCGATCTGTGCACGTTTTAATTACAGTCATTGAAATTCTAAGCTGACGTAGCACATGTACAAAATTGTTAGGGCCGTTATCGTCGCTTGAACAGATTTTCTTGCTTCGCAGGAATTCATGAATCCACAACTGGGCACTTCATGAAATGGCTTTTCATTAACTTTGATGATCTGAATTGAAAAGCACTGCGGTTTGGATCATTATAGATAAGACTTCATAGTGTTGATTTTACAAATTCACAAGAGATACCCGCGGTTCCGCTTGGATCGTTTATTTTCTCTTTTCCGCGTATTAAATGATCCAAGCACTGCCATCCACAATAGCGTCTCTATTTATAAGCGCAATAGTCGATTATTCTTATAAAAATTCTAGCACCGACTCTTTGCAGGAGCTAAACGGACACGAAAATTATTCAGACTACAAGTACGACCGATAAATCATTCATGAACGCATTATGCACGCTATATCTCGAGCCCGTATCAAAACAATCCACGTGGTCCATAAAAAAAGGATGTTGACAGCCAAAACATGAGGACGCTCCTTCCACAACAGCCAAACCTGCATCTCGTCCCATCATCGGAGAGATCTGATTATTATTTTCCTGCTCGATTTTACCGGGCAACATAAGGGCCCACATCTCCCTCCCCCTTTCGGCTTGACGATCCGTGGCGATCGGGCATTAATAAGAGAATTCGAGACGCCAGAGATAAGGGGCATTATTATTTTAATGCGCCAAATGTCACAACGCGCCGAAATGGCCCACCACGGCGCTCCGCCGCCACCGTAGTTGTAACATACAATCGAGCGTGAAATTCGAAAGTTTTGAGTGACCTGTGCGCACAAGTACTCGGTATTAGTGGGTAGCCGTTGTGCATTAACTTCTGCTTCGTTTCACGCTACTTTTCCGAAAGTCGAGCGTTTAAAGCGTCTCCCCGTGAATGTACACATGTACGCGAGTCGAGCAAGGGCTCGGTTGAGTTACAACGCGGCTGTGACCCCTCCGGCTGGGCGTTTCCGAGACACATTTGTAACCGAGTGGGCTTCGTGGTTGCTGTAACGACACTGGTACCCATTCACCGCTCTGGATTACCAGCACATATGTATGGATTTCGTTCAAGTGTCATAATAATTTAAAAGGCCGACGATGGTAATGCCTATAAATTTTTATTGTCCACGAGTCAAACGTCCATTGTTATCGCTAAACTCGATGTCGACGCTTCTTTACAGATTTTTAAGGAATTTCAGCTCTTCCAAAAAAAAAAAGCGTTGCCTGCTAATGTCTTGACGCAAACACAATATCTGTTCACCATTTGGCGTCAATTAATTAGCCTTACTGTAATTTCGGTACAACAAGGACAGGTATCGATATGCCTGCAATCTCCAGCAGAAAGTATTATTCCTCCTTACTGAGCTACTATTGTTCACATGTTCAATTAGAATTATCCTTGTTAATACAACAGGTGGACTCAATGCCAGTAATAAACATGCATGAATGATTCTTCAGAAATATTATTGTATACGCGAACAATGAAAAACGTCGAAGCGATAATTAATACGATCGAGTGACAAATGGAGATCAGCTGCGGCGTAACGCAACACCAGCATCGTAAATCCCAACATCAGTGACAATTTTTCCGACCATCGATCCCCCCCTTCCTCTCTAATAATTCACTATCGTCATTTTCGACGTACCACCAGCCACTACTCCGCGCTACTGTAGCGCTGCATTTCTTCATTAGACCATCGAAAATCACCCGAGATCGATGACAGCAGCTGCCCCAGGCAATGTTAAAATTTCGGCGTGGGCATGCATGCCAGGCGGAAAAGTTTCCCAGGAATAAATCCCTATCGGCTGGGTAAACAAACAGTACCGGAAGAGACTGGGCGCACAGCTATCGCCGCCACCCCCGCGCACGGGTACACATATACGTGCTCGGGGTTGCCGAGAATATAACTCACAATTATGGACTTTTCGGGCTTTGGGCCGCCGATTTTCGGCTGCCGATGCGAGCGGGCCGTCAGTTTTAATTTGAACTCGCCGGCAGGGTATCCGATCAACCGACGCGTTTTGATTTCCACGGATTTATGGCTGGCTTTGACGTGCCGTTGCTGCGCGATTTATGGCGATGTGTGCTTCATGTGGGTCTTTTTTTTATTTATTTCAAATTTTTTTTTTTTTTTACGGATAGTAGATTGAAACAACTGATGTGGTCCAGATTAGTTAGAACACTAGTTTTTAGGAAATCGTACGCAGCTCAGATCTATAATATTTTTTTAGTTTAACAAAGGTGGGTGTTTCCAAAAGAAGTTTCGTTGCTGAATCCGAATTTTCCAATATCTCTGTTAAAATTATATGATATATAATATCATTATTTTATTTTTACAAATACCAAAGAGCAGCAAATGCTCGTTGAAATAGTACGAATAAAAATACTATTGTTTGCGTAACTCGTTTTTTTTTTCTTCACGTACGTTCGTAGTGATTCATCCAGGCACAATGAATTCAACTTGTACGAACAATACTTTGTCGCAATTTATCCCCAAAACGGGTATACCCAACAGGTGCCGACCCTAATAAGCCTACGCGCAAGTGGTTCGAGCAAAATTCGTTGCATCGAACGGGGCATTTGTATCCATCATCCCCGCATGAATCGCCGGAAATCGAGAAGCGAGAGAGAAAGGGAGAAGGCGTTGATCCTCCCAACGGGGCCCAACATCCGTTCTCGCCGCTCGAAATTGCGCTGCACCTGTGAGCGCGCGCCCGTAATTGCGACACCCTTCCACGGCCGTTTATATATCCCTATGTATGTATACACACGAGGGCACACATGCGTATGATTACAACGATCGATTAATAAGCGCAGCCAAGCCGGAGTGCGGGCCAGCGATTTGATTTTCGCTCTGCGTCTGGAATGTGTACAGGGAATTGTTGTGATTATCGACGGGAAGTGTGCGGGTACCTTCGAGCATGGAGGTGGTGGCGCCTCGTTTTCACGTGAGTTATCGTTACGCGTGGGTACACGGCCGTTTGATTTTTTTGGGCCTGTGGGAAATGAGAGGTTTTATTTTTCAACGCGTAGGTACTTTCAGGGGTGTGTCGGCAATTGTCGGCAAATGGGTATATATATATATATATATATATACGCTATAGCTCGTACAAATTAATTTCCAGTGCTGACACGTACCACTTAATAGGGTTTTCCGATGAAAGAAAATTGCACGAGTTTTCAGGATGAAATATCGAAAGAGTAATATAGTGGGAGATATTTGTTTGTTTCAAAATACAAGTAGAGGGGCACAAGCGCGTGCGATGGTACACAAAATTCCTGAACCGTGCTTGTACGCGTAAAGTATAAGGTAAGCCTCGAGTTTTCGTAAATTTCGTTTTAAACAATTTTCCGGGGCTCTGGCTGGCAAAGTAACGGCACCCCAGTGGCCGCCGCGGCGATTGAGTAACGCGCGGAGGGAGCGGAACGGGTCGTGGAGGGAAGGAGAGCGGGACTCTGATGGAAAAGAGGAGACCGAGAGAAGATTAAAAAACAAGGAAGAGAGAGAGAGAGAGAAAGTGTGTGTATTTTATACACATGTAGAAAGAGAGAGAGTAGTCCGTATTGTTCGCTCCCCGAGGCCTGACATCCCACGTATCCACCCTGATTCGATTATGATAAATACCGCATTGTCGCATAAATCACTCCCCCGATCCGTGCGCGTGTGTTGCATGCGTGCCGTAGGCTCGTCTCTCTCTCTCTCTCTCTCTCTCTTTCGTTTGCTTGTTGGGCTTTTTTTTTCTCGTGACGTATGTTGAATCATTTCGGCGTTTTCGAAAGTCCCTGCTCTAGAATCTTCGGATATCACATCGACAAACTACTCGTTTGGGAATTGCGGGCTTTCGTTGTTTTTCCGATCGATTCGTGCGTGGCTTTTAGCATTTTTCCCCCTCTTATCTCGAATGATAAATTTTGAAAATTTCCCGATGCCGCAGGACGTATGGAATGTTTTTTTTTTTTTTTTTTCACCGACGAGTATTGAATGATATTACGTTCTACATTGGATTTCCGAGTGTGGTGGGGGTGCACACGCCCACATCATTCCGCCGTACATTTAAATCGCGAAATGATTTTCCACCTCCACGAGCATTTTTCTTACAAATGATGAAACGAGACTACGAAGTTACATGGCATCGGTATATATTACTACAAATACAGAGTCATTGAAATGAATATTGGCCGAGCGCCTGAAAACCAAAAAATCACTGAGCCCCTGGCTCGATAAAATTGAGACCTCGCTTAATTAATAATCGGCTACAACCCCCGAGCCGATCGTTTCTCCTGCGCACACTTGCTGCGGAGCGACAAAAAAAAATATATATATATATACATTCCACCTCGACGGGCATGCTCGGATGAAGTCTTTACGGCGCTCCGGCCCGTATACTTATCGTCATCGCAAGAGAGAGCCGGCCATTATGCGATAATCGCTCCCTCTCTCTCTTGGCTGGAAATTCCAGAGCCGCTGCTCGGACGATTCGCGCGAGATAAAGCCGCGTGATTTATGCGCGTAATTGGGCCTCTCATCCCCGAGGATCTCTCTTTCTCGAATCTCCCGTAAATTCACACCACACGGCCCATCCGATACGAATGTATACATATATATATATACACCTGGTGCTCGCCATCCGTCTCTTTTCTCGGCTGCGCGCGTGAGCAGCTGGTCTTCGCGGCGAGACAAAAAGCTCTGGTTTTCGAGAATTTTCAGAGCAAAAAAGGAATCGACACCTTTTCTGGCTCCTACTCGTATGTACGGGGTGTCTTTATTCATGAGGTCCCATGTGCGGGCTCTTCTTCTGGAGGCGCCAGCCGAAAAGTAGATCGATGTTCCTCCGTTCGCACACGCCCAGACGTACACTATGGGCTCGGCTTTTTATAATGTGACGGCCACTGCTCTAAATAATCGAGGAGCACGGAGTATTTATTGCCCCGTCGCGGTACGATTCGCCGAGCGATTCATCATTTTTGCATGAGCCCACGGCTGCTGGTTACCCGCACTGAATTTTCACGGAACGCATGAATTACAATGGCGTTTTTTTTTTTTTTTTTTTTTTTTTGGATTTTAGTACAATTTTAAAGATTCACTTTGTAAGCTATATAGGTTCTGGCGAAATTGGCCATTCGTTGGGACCTGCAGAGTAATAGAACGAAGGGCCCAATTGATTTTCAGCAAAATACAATAACCATCAGACAATTCCCGGGCACTACAAAACCGATCCCCCAACAAAAAGTAACGACATACATCGATTATAAAAGGGCATAGTGCTCGCAATGCATAATTCATGAAATATCAGGTCACAATCGCAAATGAGCGTGTACATGTACACATGCGTCGCCGCACCGAAACACGCCTTCTCTCTCCCCCCTCGACGGCGAGCGTATATACACGAGGCATCTGGTCCACAACGCGTACACGAGATGTGTCCTGCCCGGATATATCGCTAGCTAATATATTACCTGGCAATTTGCTCGGGCCTCTGCAGTGGGCACGGTACGCAGCCGCTCGGCCCACGAGACGAGAGCAATTACGAATGGAAAGAGGAAAGGAGCCAAATAGAGAGTGGACCCTTTGACCCCGTATACCCTCCACCTTTTGTAAGAGAGGGAGATATTCTCGCTACGTTAGCCACATGTCCGTCCCTGCGAAATTTCGATTCCTTTTTCTCGCTCCACTGACTCGGGCCCTATACGTATACCTATATAATATACGTCTGCACGTGTATGAAGGAAGATGATGGAAACGACTTTTATTAAACGAAGGGTCGTCGTTGAAGGTTCTCGGAAGCTCTGGACATTGTGGTCGCTGTATAAGGTTTTGGGGCTCGTTAAAGAGATAATTAACGCCCGCGAATGGCCGAACGGTCAACGGCACTAGGGCCCAGCATTTGTCTTAAATGGTGGTTACCGATGGCGAGAAATTTCGTATTTAATTACATACGGACGCTTCGTGCTGAATTTTATTACTCAACACTGAATGTCAAAAGTATCCGCGAGGAATGAAAATTACGTGAGTCACGTATAACAACTGAGAAGAGTATCTCTCTTTTTTTTTTTTTTTTTTTTGTTTGACGCAACGAGCTACTAAAATAATAAAATACGGGAGCAAGCGATTTTTGCATAAATTTAATGGTAACAAGTGAGTCAGAAGGTCGAAGCTAATTGGCGGGGGGGTTGTGCATTCGGCGCCGAGAAAGAGATACATTAGACTCGTACAGCGGAGAGCCCATTCGCGCTCGAAATGGCCCAAGAGGGAGTCGCTGTAAGGCACTGCCCTCGCCTTTCCTCCGCAGACTTATATACCTACTGTGCTACGAAACAGATTTAAACTCGCGAGTCGACCCTTGGAGTTTGCGCTGTCTGGACTTTCTTTGCCTTTTAACTAGTCACCCTCGGCCGAGCTCCTCGAAAAATGGTAGGACTTTTAAAGTTTGCAAGTGAAATAATACCCCACACGAATGGTTTTGGCAAATCGGTATTGCGATTTTTAATTAATGAAATAAACAATGTGCAACTTCTTTCCCCCAGGAAAGGAAAATCTTCGACAATGGCGAAACCCACACTTTTTTAGCGTCCCCTTTTCGACGTCGCCCATCAATCAACAATCAGCAGTGCACGTAACAATCCCCACGTGATTTCCGGGCCAGCCTACGCTCAGCGTAGGACTCAACTTTGGAAAACCAATGATTGCGTTAACGAGCCCGCATGTATGCGTGGTGAGGTAGACGGTAGAGCAATACTCGCGTGAAGAAAAACACCAGCCAACACTGTGGGGGAGGGAGCAAAAGTAGTTGCGACTCTCGAGGTTTGCGTCTTTCGGCTCGACAGCGGTGGCGGCCAAGTAATTCGGCAGGAGAAATTACTTAACTCTCGGATGATACATAAATTAAGGTGGAATCGTAAAAGGGTCCGGAGAGTCGAGGAGCCAGTTAGCGTGAGGGTGCCCCGGGGGGCTGTACAGGCCGCCTTCTCTCGCGTACCGCACTTGCGCTCACTCTCTTTATCTTTCTCTTCTGTGCTCTCTTTCAACCCTTTACGACGCTACTGTACGTCGCTGCTTAATAGAATTACCCTCCGAGCTCAAGTTAGCCTCGTTACATTGAAATCGCCATCACATTTTTAAAATCTCATTAATTAAGCCGAGGTCGCCACCGAGCGGCTACTGCACTGCCTCGAGACCAGCTTCAACTTTTTTTCTTTTCCCCTGGCTTTTCTTCCTATATTTTTTTTTTGTTCGCCTTTTCCTCCCCAACGTCCACGTATATGGTACACACAGCAACTAGACCACATCCTCTTTTATCTTGTAGTTTGTTGGGTCAGGGGTTTAACTACTCGTGCTGTTGCTGGTTTTTCCGCCTCCTCCTTTTTTATGCTCCTTTTACGAGAATCATCATTTCCTTCGTTTCCGCCCGATAAAGATATATCTCCAAATGAGTTTTATACTTTTTTTGCCCCGAATCTTTTTTTTTTTTTTCTTCTTCTTTGTTTTACCAGATAAAAATTGCTTTTTTTGATACGCACAAAACAATCGTAAGAAGAGTGTATCAGTAAATTATATTTGTAAAGCTCTGCTGTGACCTATTAATTTATAATATGTACTTTGGTATAATTACAACAGCGGCAACTTTGTACAAAATTTATTCCAAGGTAGAAAATGTTTCCCACTGAAATATCAATATAATTTGAGTCGTATTAGTTCCACTAGAAAAAAAGGGGACCAACCGCGAGATAGCAATCTTCATCCCTTAATCTTCCAACACCGTAAACCAAAAAGCCCACCGGCGTACAGGAAAATTTCCACGCAATCCAACAACGGGGGCACAAAGAGCACCCCCGTGCCTTCCCACACGCAATAAAACAAGGCCGATTACCAGCGCGAAATTGTATTGGATATGTGTACATACGTATATATGCAGGTCACTTTGCTGCCAAGCCTGATGGGTTGCACGTGTACACGGAGCAGGACAAAGTAGAGGATTAGGCGGGCCACCCCTGCGCACGGTGCGCATTACCTATACTAGTCCGCGACGCGAAGAGCAGTCCATTAAAGCCAGCTAAGCATCGTGCGAAGCGATGCGTCATTGAGATATACATAAGGATTTCCGCGCGCGATAATGATAATCCGGCCTCGTTGCGCAACCTCCTTCGACGTGTACATGCTGTTGTTGTTGTACGCGTATACACGGTAATATCACCCCCAACCCCCCACTCCCCGGCACCCTACCATACTGACTACATGTACGCACCAGCATAGACACTCGGATGGAGAGAGTCGGTGATCGGACACGTACGTAGGGGGGGTCGAGCTCGAGATTACCGCCACGGAGTATGGCTCGTGTCTCTCGCTCATTCTCCTCCACGAACCCACTTTGAGGGACTAAAACGCGGGATTATCGCGTGCTCGCCCGATAAGCTAATCGCGAGGCGGGTGGTGGTTTCCCTTCCTGGCCCTCTCCGATTTTTTTGTTTTACGCGAAGACGGTCTTCGGCTGGCCTGGCGCTTTAATATTGTAATTTCGGGATTAGAGGAAAGAGAAAAACGATGGGAACGACGGGGGTCGGCTTGGACCGTTTGGCTTGGAGTCAGGTCGCCCGGTGTGAATCAAGAGGACGTGGTTTTGGTGGAGGGTGTGGCCGCAGTTTTACGGCGCAGCGCGGAGATTGTTTGTTGTGAGAAATTTTCTTCTCTCCTCCCATTGAGATTATAAATTATATGCTATTGATTATCGAAAATCTTACTCATGATGGTATATTGGTAATCGGAGCATTATTTCTCATTTCATTATGCATGTGAGAGGAGCAAAAGCTCAAATCGTTAGGTCTGGTTACCTATATCGTCCTTGTTAGACTCACATTACCTTATTGTTTGATATTTTTTGTTTTTCCTTGTTTATTTGTATATGATAAGTTCTGAGATAAAGTCAAGAGCTCATTATCGAGTTCCCCAGCATCTCGTGTCTTCTACGCAGAGTACAGCAGTTCAGATGTATTAAGATCCCCTTGGTATTCCGACAATGTCTACATTTTTTTTCTTTCCTTTTTTCGTTCCAATTTTTCGTCAATTACCTTGAACACGCATGCTTTCCTGGGCATTTTCTTCATCACTCTCTCAAAATAAGCCAATTATTCCGTAGCCGCTTACGTAGCCCACGAGCTTACTACAACCCTTTCACTAAAATGAACTTCGTGACAATGTCTAGCTAGTAAGACTAAAGGGGGCAGACGGCTGTACCCTGTGCTCTGCACACACTGTAATGGCGTCTTTATCGCACTCGTGGGAGATGAAGCGCACGTGTATACATGTATATGAGCTGGCCAATAAGACAGAAGCAGCGGAGCTCGAGAGATTGAGTACATACCACTTCTGGGACTGCGTGTATTCAATGTGTTGCTAGTATATCATGGCCATCAAGACATTTTAATGAAAAATCATATATAGATCTGGAACAGGAGGTAGGTGACTATGGAATATTTAAACGAAGAGGAGATCAAAAGTGGATAAAAAAGGATGCATAGTTATAATTACCTAGTGGGATTAAAATGAGGATGTTTTGCCAATGAACTTGTTCTATAGGTGTTTTGCGTGTTGAGACGTACTTTTATAATTAAAAATGATGACAATAAGTTTTGATGATTATTATTTCGTGAATTCACCTTGTGGCGCAAAAAGAAGTTGGGAGAATATTGTATACGTGTACAAAATGCACGCAGTAGTTACACAATTGTAGGTAATAAAGGACAGTAAAAGCTAACGCACAATGGACACGAGGAGTCCAATCTAAAAGTAAATTGACCTATTCGACACCTCTCGAAACGTATCACCCAGAAGAAAGAGTCACACTCGCACCGCTCGCGGACTCTCCTACATCAACTGCCCAGTATTCCCATCATCGACGAGCCGTTCAAACACATTAAGGCTCGACATCCGCCGGATACGATGGCTTCCTCCCGAGTGGGACCAGACATTGTCGAAAAGTGCGCTTCGGGGGGGATATCCTCCACGATGGCGCGTGTCGATCATTGCAACAGCCATGACCGAGGAAATGGGAAAGTCAAGCATATAGGAGGGCTCCCCGAAGTTGCATCGGACACTTTGCCTTTTTAGTTTCTCTGTTTGCTCCTACGGACTCTTTGTCGAGATCCTCGAATGCCCACCTTATACCGCAGATGGTATATGCAGTGTCATGCTTGATTCCATTTCGACCAAGAGATCAATGTTTGTGTTCCGCCGAGTGGGAGTACGAGGGCGTAAAACAGCACACGAGCTTAGAAGAGAAGGTACGCGCGTGACAGCGGCAGAGTGACGCGAACAAGCTACAGCAAGGGCGACCGAGCGCGAAAATAAAAGGAAAAAAAAGACACCCGAGCTTAATCCCGATCCTTCATCCCTGGTGACCTATACGAATTAGCCTTTTAAATTGGTTCCCTTGTATATAGCTGCTGCGATCATGCTTTACCCCATTTGATTGCACCGACGAGCCGAGCCAGCAGGTATACGCACACTCTTTCCCAAAAAATGACCAAATCGCGATGGATTTTTCCCGGCGCTTCGCAATTAAACTGCGCCACTCAATCTCGCGTTTGCTGCGCCGCGCCGTCCCGCGAGGGACCGGAAAAATCGAAAAAACCAGATTGAAAGTCGATGCTTCGCAGGATGACTTCGTTACCGGGGCTCCTCGTCCGTGTCGTCTCGTTTGTATATAAACGAGAAAAAGCACGTATGAGAGTCTCTTCAATTAAAAACAAAAAAAAAACCCCCCTTCGCGAAAAATGTTCTCCGATCTTGCCTATACGTATGTCGGGCTCGTATGATGTATATTCAAATTCGCTGAATACGCCCGCGGGAATCCGTGGCGCTGTTATATATCGCCGGACGTGGTTTCGAGCATTGAGATATTGGCCGCGGAATTTTATGTGATGGCCGCTTGGCGACGATTGCGGCGCAAAACCGTAAAATTCCATCGAAATTTTCGATGGAATATTCATTGGCTGTTTAATGGTTTTGCAGTTTTTGATGTACGGCTTTCAAGAGATTCTTCTACTCCTCCGCGGTATGACGATTTTACACTGTTTTCATACACCATTTTTCAGGAGACTTACGCGTCTCTTGTTCATAAAATAAATTACCAGAGATTACCGAGTCAGCCGTTTTCACGTGGACACTTATCCACGTCAACAAAAGAGCGTACGGTTTACGTGTTATGTGCCGACTGTGGTTTCCTGCTAGCCCAAGTTCCCGAGGGATGTGTTACCACACAAGCGCTAAAGGTCTACTACATTTTTTTTTTCTTGGGGTGTTTTCCGTAACCCTCTATTATACCTACGTGGGTAATGCTTTCTTTTTTGTCTTACCTCACTTTCTTCTGTCTTGTTATTTGTTATTGTTCAAGAAAACGTACGTCTCGGATTATTTTTACGATGATTATTATTCAGTTTGCGTTTGACTCGAAGGTGCATCGTCCAATTGTTTCATGCACTTGTATGATTGAATGTTCTCCAAAAACCAGCCTCCGAAAATAGCTGATACAGCTACGTGCAAGCATATACGAAGAAAAAAAAAAAAAAAAAAAAAAAAAAAAAGTCGAGAATTACCCACACTCCATCCGGGCAATATTGGCCGGTCGAAATCGATTCGACTTTCAGTAGCCCGCGGCCTACATCCCCAGGGTGTCATAATAGTCTCGGCCCCTGCGTACGCGTTACATACGGAGCGATCTCTTTTCTCCCTCGTGGCGTACGCAACTCCTTATACGCTCGCCATATGTAGAAAAGAAAACGCGTGGTTGTGTACGTAAATTTGAGCTACGGAAAATCATGAGCTTCACGCAACAGCATTTTTAGTGCGATTTACGGATTATCCGTTTTCACGCATCATTGATCTTTTTTTTTTTTTTTTTTTTCTGGGCTTGGTAGAATTTGCGGGTTTTAAATGGATTCGTAGACAGCTGCTGATGTGATTTATCAAAGTTACATGCATACTTTTATTTTCCATTTTCTGTTCACATAACTACAGCGACACAAAATTCCATTGTATTGCTCTATACCATAGTTTATTTTCAATGGAAATTTTTTTTGTTTTTACAGTACTCTGCTATTGAACGAAAGAGCCATCCCTCCACTATAGTCTTAGATCCGTGCATTACGGTTCGCCCACGAGCGAAAAAGTCGATTAGCCCAATAAAAAACTCATCGTCCTTGATGAAGGACGAGCCCCGTCTCCCTTATCAATATTTTTCGTCTAGAGACGAGGTAAACAAAAAAACAAAAAAAACGTTTCAAAAAAAGCGAGGGCGAGAGAGGACAAATAAAAAAGAAAAGCCTGTCGTTTTCGTCTCCGAGTAGCTATACGCTTTAATCTCGGCCGACTCTCGAGAGCGAACGTACGTCGCTGCGGGCGTCGCTGTCAAGGCGTCGCTTCGTTATGGTATGGGTTCGGGGGACCGACAGAGAAAGCGGAGGAGGACAAGGCTTGCTTCGTTCGTCACCGCGAGATAATGGACTAATTAATTCCGTTGCTAATTGCTTTGCTCGTACATGTAAATGTTCTACGACACGTTACGACGTCATGGCTAATCAGTTTGAGTAATCGTGCGCATTAGCTTTTCCTTTTTTTTTATGCCTTTTCTCCTCTTTTTGTTCCAAAGTCCATCTTCCGAAACACTTTTCACTAATACTTCAAGCCAATAGTGAGGAGTAAACATTGAATTACTCACATAAAGCTCAACGCTTATCAGGATTCAGCATTTGCCATCACCACTGTAATATAGGTATAGAGAATCTTCTTATCATCGAGTATCGCTGATACCATAAATTTACCTCTGGTTATTCATCTCCTGTTTTTCATCACTTGTTCTTGCATACCTTTTTTTCATATTATTGCTAATAACAAGTTCGTTTACTACCACTTGTCACAACTTGATCATCCCTTATTACTGCCTATCATAACAAGTAAACGCTAATTCTTGCTAATGTAGAAACGTTATCACAACTAAGCTTTGCTTATACACCAAGTTTATCATTGATTATAATTGCTAATACTTAATAATCTTTGATAAAATATAGACCTCTTACATCATTATCCTTGCTAATGTTAAATTTAATATAACTCAGTATTGCTAATAAAAAATATTACAATTAGTTATCTGACTGACATCATCATGAATGCTTGATAATCTAGAGCTTATGCTATGATTATCATTGTTTATATTAAGTTTATCACCGCTTAATATATTGTTGTAATAATCCTTGTCAATCTACATTTTTCATTACCGTTATTATTGCTCAAATTAAATTTACCATTGCTTACTATTGCTCATCATGCTTGTTATGATTACAATTCCTCATGACAGTTGTAGTTAAATTTATTGTTGATTGTCTCTTAATCATATTGTTTATCATCGTGTTTTATCATCGTATTAACAAATTGACATGTTTTTATTTCGATCATTGCTTTTTTGTGATTAGCATGAGTTTTTCTTGTCATCACCTACGAATTGCCCCTTTTAAGTTTACTTACTACTCCTTGTAACGTAAGAGTTGATCATGTACATCTATGTAACTCCCGAGTTACCAACAGTGATCCACGTAAATAACGCAATAAAACAATTTTTCCTGCAAATCCCAGCCCCTGATAAATAAGCTCACCGTTTCAAAAACACCGCAACAACATGAATTCCCACTCGAAACAATCCACTTTTTGAGAGGAAAAGAGAAAAGAACCCGAGAGTGCGGCGATAAGACGCGAGGGCTGCTATTTGGGGGAGGGGGCCGTTGGCATGATGGTTGTACCGCGCAGCGTCGGGCTTAAGCTCGATGGAGCTGATTTGCTAAGCCCGCCAACAAATTGAACGATAGATGGCTGCGTGCGCCTTTCTCGGCTCGCAATTCCCCTCTTTTCCGTACACCTCCGTTTGCCTCTTCTCCGCCGAGCCACCCCCATCGCACGGGGATGTGGAGCAGCTCAAAGGGAAACCGGGAGCCCCGGATGGATGGCGAACAAGAGGGAGAGAAGCTGGATGGCACACCGGACTCCCACACCCCCAGGTATACGTATGTATGAAAAGCCGACGAATTACACGCGGATTCGCGCTCCCCTCTTTCAGCTTCAATTTGCCGAGCTTGCAAAGCTATTTCAGCGCGTATCCATCTCCACTGGTGCTTTTTTTTTCAGTTTCGCGTACATATACACTCGCCAAGAGAGTTTTCCATTTTCCGCACAACTGTGCTTTGGTGATTTTATTTTTTCACGTGCCCGGGCACCAACGATAACCACTGTACCGAGAGCCGCTGCACCAAATTGCGTTGGTCCATGCGGAGCACAAATTTATATTTATGTACGTGTACAACATTATCGTGCCTAATGCGATGATCTCGAATACTCGTGAACCAGCAAAACGGCGATAAAAAGAACGATAACTTTCCCCAATCGCTGGGCAACCTGTCTCTCGCCAACGGAGCCCCGAGACCCCGTGTGTGTACATTGAGGCTCGACGCTGCACATCTGCATGTAAATTATTTCCACCGTAAACCAGCGTAATATAGACATCATTCCCAAATCAATGCAACGTTACGCACCTTGTCTCCTTCGAGCCGCATTTGCATCGTCGCGAGCATATGACATCGTGGTTTATGCGCTCGGCCGCAGTGCCACTTGTTCGGAAAAGCACCGAGGAAGAATCGAGGACAAGTAATACAACGATTGGGGCCACAGTGGGATCGTGAAATAATAATTGCCAGATATCTCCTCGACCACGGGTATAAAATTATTCAGCTCGCGTAACTTATCCCCGCTCGCGCCCTTGTGGCAACAATAACAACAACAACAACAACACCAACATCGGCAAATGGTGTAATGATAATGTATTCGAAGTCGCATCGATACATGCATAAATACAAGCGCGTAGATGGGATGATGCGCTCGCATAAACGAACATGTGGCGCGGATAGAGCTCGTGTTATTATTATCATCGTCATACGGTGCAGTGGTGTATAGAAAAGAGGGTGGATATCAGCGTGACTTTTCACGTTGTTGCCGTAGGTATATAGCTGTAAGGGAAAGAGCAAAGGCCGGGGGCTCGCTCGATCCCTCCCTATACCTACCGCCCCGGCCCTTCATCCTCTTCCTCTCGGCAGTTACGAGACGTGAATCAGTAGACCCCAAGGTGACAATAAATCCTGCGAGCCCCTACCCCCCGGACTCTGTATACCGCGCGGCTCTCCATCCTGCTTTTCGAGGGTTTATATATATATACTATACACAGAGAGACAACCAGTGTAGCATCGGCAAGCACACAGAAGCGGAAAGAGGGAGGCTCATAATGCCCGCGGACAAGTGTTATGGTATGGCTTATAAGTGAATGCCAGCCTCTAATCGTAAAATACGAGCACGATTGCCGCAAACGCGGGCTCTGCGAGCTCCGTCCGTGCGAGCGTCTCCCTCTCTGTTTTTTACCCTCCCTCTCAGTTTTTTTTTTTTTTTTTTTTTTTTTTCATCGAGAAGGAGCTTTTTCCCCATATGGAACATGGCATTACAGAACTTTCAATATCTCTGTAGAGCGTGATCGATTTTTACTTTTTTTTTTTTTTTTTTCTCATTAAAATTTACAAAGATGTGGCAGAACAAATCTGAAACGAGACAAGCTATAAATTCGAGCAAACGAAGCGATAGTTACCTGTAATGGACAGGTACCCCAGCGCAGAATCAGACTGTCTAATTAAACAAGGATTAGAGTATTATGGTGCGAGCGAATCAATGAGCCGATCGATCCCTCCCCGTCTTCGAGAGCAAGACGGCCTGGCACGGCTCCCGCGAAGCTCCGTGTTTCCTTCACCCTTCGCAGTGTACGGTCCTTCTCCCCGCCCCGTTCCAGGACCCAGGCCTCTCGCGTCGACTTTTATGGGCGAATTTGTAACTTTAAATTGGCCCGCCGCTCGCACGCACCCGGAGACTCCCCCTCCGTGGCTCGGAATTTCAGCTCCTTTTTTCCCCCCTCCCATCCATGTTTCTCTTTCTCCCCTCCCCCCACCGAGAAGTAATCAAGTTTTGTTTTACCTTTTTTTTTTCTTCTCCTCCTCCCAGGGCTTCTTTCCTTCTTGAGTATCGCGTGTCCTCGTTGACACGCGGAGTACGGGCACTCGTGTGTGCAACAATTGATGGGTCGGGTGGAGGGGGGTGTTGTTCGCGCGTTTTACGGGTACTTTTAGAGCGCGAGTTTTATGCGCTGCTAAATCAGGTCGCGCGTAGAGTCTCAAGGGATGATCGGCTGGGAGGGAAGGTTCGTATAGGCAAATACCGTAGCACTGCTCGGTTTGTTCGGTTTGTCTCTGATTCTTTGCAGGTGAGTGAAAGTATTCAGCGATGAAGATGGCACACGCGTTTCGAAATCCTTGGATGTCACGTTTTTTGCTCGTGAATGATTTTTGGTTGTGTTTCGCAATCGCAGGCACCGTATTCCTCTCTCCGGGCATACAAAGTATTGATTATGTTGATCTATTGATTATTCATTCGAGGAAATTCTGATCCACGCGTTGGAGCTCATCCTTTTTTTTAGCGCGTTTTCACGTGTCGTAACTCTGATGTTACGGAGTTGTGCCTATTGTGTCTCAGTCCTTGCAAAATGACGAGCTATTACTGCAGCTTGTACTTTCTCTATTTGCCCATCTCAAAGGAGCTTTTGCTGTAGTGACCTTACGTGGATACTGAATATGGATCGATTTATGGATATATATTTTTTTTCTTCATTGTCGTCCATTCCACTCTAGAGAAAAGAGCGTACCCATATGATCCCGTTGTTTATCAGTTATCACAAAACTACTACCATATAACTTGTTTTTTTCGTACAGGTGAATACTGTCACAAACAAAGAGAGGAGGTAGGTGTAGGGCATGGTGAAAAATTGTTGTAACACAAATCACTGACCAGCACATAAGTAGTTCGACAACTGAGCTTCAAACAATTCGTACCCATCGGTACCCATGAACTTTTCTGGTCTTCCTACAATTATTTATGGGTTTGTTAAGAGTATAACTAGGGAATTTTAGACAATATATCTGAAATTCAGTAGGGTATACGTCACCTGACTTTTGATACAAGTATTGAAAATTATCGACAGTGTAAAATTTTTTATAACCTACGATTGCTTCTCTTCATGTCTCAAAAGTATACTTATAGTACAAAAATGAAGAAAAGAAACAAGACTTTGCAAAGAATTATGGTTCCAGTTTTTCCCATGTCGTTGAAGCACAGTAACAGAGTAACAAAAGCCGCGCCGAGACTCGAATCTCGGACACTCGCGGGACGATGATCGCAAAGTGTCCGAGAACAAGTAATACGCAGCTGCTACGCGGCCGTAAAACGCGGTATTTTTCCTTGCTGCCATTTATTTTAATATCGCAACAGTGGCGCACCGCCTTTGTTCTCTTCGCTATTATACGCATGTACGTGCCTTACGCCCACTTTTCTCCTTTTCTGTTTTTTTCGTGCTTGCGAGCGCTCTTGCTTTTTTCCCTTAGTCCCACGAAGAAAAACCGAAACACACGCCCTGCGTTTCCCTTTAGCTTTTTCACGGCTGTTACTACGATTTGTTTAAAAAGAAAAAGGCTCAACTTGCGTTATTGCTATTATAAAGGGGTTATTTAGTCTTTTATAAAGAATAATAAAGAGAATATTTTTTTTAACTTTTACCAATAGAAATTGACTGTATTTACGATGAATTTCATTCCCCGTATATTTTTGTTTCAGGAGTATTCCGGTTCGTAATTCATGATAATTACAATACGGCGATGATTTGCATGAAAGGTGTACTTTGGTATATACTCTCAGAGCCTACTGCAAAAATATACCGGTAAGTGCACAGAATAATATTAATAATGGTAGGGCATAATTCATGACCATGATTATATAATGACGCATGTATTAACACGTCTGAGCTATTTATACATGCAGTCATCGATACGTATTGCACATTGTTTATTTTATTTCATTTGCAAATTCAACAATATTGTTTTCGTTGTTGATTGAGCATTGTTAGTTTTGTAGCATATATCAACGAGATTCATATGCTCCTTCCAATTACCATACTAGCTTATTTCACAACAACACCTTGTTTGACCAAGCAAACGATGGATGAAGTACTCAATTTTAAAGGGTAACATTGATTTATCCTGTAAAAATGATTAACAAACCCATAATCTTGCGATTTCTAGTCCTAGACTGTTCTTATCATTCATTTTTCATAAAACAGCTTTCAATTGTTCACATCGATAGCTGTGACTGCTCGTGTTGATTGCAGCTGTATTTGCCCAGTAAGTACGAATGACCTGACACTCTAACTCATGTAAGTTTACAATCTATGGATAACGCCTGTGATCCTAAAAAACATAAACAAGCCAAACTCCCTCGAATCACTATCTACAATTCGTGCAGATCTAGCTGCTCAGGCTTGCGGGTCCATCTGCCAGCAGCCCAACATGCCAATAGGTTAAAAGAAGAAGAACTCGAAAAACCAACTAAACAGCCTAGAACGTTCTGCCATGGGCTTGATGCGATCACCTCAATGATCACAATTAGAACAATTCAGACTTCAACACATCCAGATTAATATGTAGTCTTTCACATGTACTATATTTAAATGTTTTAAATTTTATTATAGCTTTATATTACTACAAATGACGGTATAGAGGTTTAGCCCCATGGTTGAAATACCCTTGTACCATTTTATCAATATCCCAACCCCAGAATGTAACAACAGTCTGCCAAACAAACGTATCCCTGGACAACAACTCCTGGACATAAAAATCTGCTTCGTAAACCGCGAGAATAGTCGAAGCGCTGGTAATTCTATTTCACGTTCATGCGAAACAAGTAGATCTACCTACATACCCTCTCCTCGCTGCCCCTCGAGAGGAATGGGGCTTTTGGAGCCGCGTGCACACGAATGCTGCATACGGTAGTCAAAACGCTACGCTGCTGTTGCAAGGGGGGAAAAAAAGAAGCAAAAAAAAAAACTGGAGGAGAAAGAGCCCCGTAACGTTTAACATTTAAGCCTTTAGAAGGCTGTAAGATTGGCTCCCTGTAATTATCGCCGAGGCGCGGCGCCTTGAGGTCTTCATTACAGGCCTCTTACGCTCTGGAATGACGGCGAAGGGGCAGAGGGGGCAGGCAGCATCCTTGTTATTTCTTCTTTCTGGGTACCGCGGTACGGACGTCCCGCTTTCGACGTCGCCCTGTGCATGACACGCACGTGCGTCTTACCTCTCTTTTTCCGTATCTACGTACGAGTACGGTATTGTACTCACTTTGTCTTTTGTGTACATGTAAAAACTGATACCTACACTTAGACAAAGGTTGAAGACACGTAGATATATGTTATTTCGGCTCTTCTGAGATGTGAGACGAAGGGAGATGAGAGTGGCAAGGCGGAGAGGTAGAAAGCTCTGGCTCACACTTACATTCAGCGATGGTGCAGTAAGTTGCTATACACGCAAACGCGTTCGGCTCGTAAATACATGTAAACATGGCTGAAGATGCATTTTGGGAGGAGTTCTGTGCTCTCGCTTTTTATTGTTTCGCGTGGGTGAGTGCGTTACTTGAGATTGACGCCTTCGGGTGTAACATTTGTCGAAAAGGTATTGGTTACAGGGTACGAGAGACTAATAACTTCTGGGAGTTTGTGGAAAATGACTTTGAAAGTATTTTAAAATCATCATGTTGTTTGAACGATATTAAGTCATCCAGGGAGTTTAAATTTGCTACAAGTCTTCGTTTGGGACCAAGAGGCCGTATACACGTCGACGTCCAAAAAATAATCTAGATTACCAATTACTTCAGAACTTATAATAACTTGGAAGTCTTTATAGGGTACTAATAGATTTTAAATAGATTGTACACCAAGTGTCTCATTTTATTCAATACATTTAAAAAACACCCTTTACTTGATTTATGAAAGTCACCATTGGTCTTCTAAAAACGTCCGTAATTTTTAGTCATCGAAAATCATTAAATGATTTGAAACATCTTTCATCGTTTTTCGATGAGTTGAAGAGCTTTTTGTAATCTTCGAAAATCATGTTACTAGTAATTTAAGAATCTGACAAATCTTTTTATTATTTTTCCAATATTATTAGTGCTAAATACTTGTAAAACTCGATTCTTTTTTTCTGACTTTTGGCTTGTAACATCAAATACATCAAGGATAAGAATCCTTCAAACGACTTTAAAATTTTATTTTATTTTTTTATCAAAGCTGAATGCAGATTTGTCTTTACTTTATATCAGTTAATGTCTAGCGATAATCACTTAAAAGCCAGCTCCTCTCGTCTCAACTCCAACTCTCTCGATATCCGAAAAGACCGCGGAATACGGATGAAGAGGGGGAGGAGGAGGAGGAGACCTCCATGTAATTAAATAGATAAAGCCATCGCGCTCGCGAGAGCTAGAGAAAGGAAAATAAAGGAGAGAGAGAGAGCCGCGGGGCGGAACAAAAGGAGCTCGTCTCGCGAAAGGGCCCTCGTGCATCGAACGAGCGGAGCCCCGGCTGGATTCCGGCACTGCGCGCGCCATATTTCAGTTAAAGCGTCGGTCGTGGCGGGGGTGGCACCGCCAGCGTTCGATGCCCCGCTGCTCGTACGGTTGCCATGGAAATTAATTACCCTTCGCTCTACCCCTCGCCCCTTCCACGCTAACGTACAACTACACGTATACGTACATGTATATGTATATATACCCGCCACGAGACGAGGAGACGTCCTCGTAACGGGTGTGTCGAAGAGATTCCCTCCTCCTCCTCCCCCTACACCCTCGTACTGCCTCTTTCAGCCAAGGGAGCGGAACTAGCTCCTACCGACCCTACAATCCCTCGTCGATGATGTCCGCGGGAATGTTTGCTTACCTTTGAATGGCGCCTTTTCCGTAATATTTAATACCCCCGAACTTTCGTTCGGCCTTAGTGGGTGAAAAATGTTTTGAATCAAATTCGGATCGGCGTGTCGTAATTTTTCTCACGAAAATGATGTAAAATCACGCAAATTATCACTTTGGTTGATCGTAAGAATAGGTTGAGAAGGAACATGATTTTTCTCAAAAGTTAATGGAGCACCGTGTAAAGGGCACTCCGAAAGTCCCGCACGTCTCGTGAGTAAGTAAGTATGAGCTTCCCTTCGTCGAGTAAAAGCGGGGAAAAGAGAAATCGTACGTGGCTCGTCCCAGACAGCTTGGGTCTACGTGGGTGGAAACCAGCGAGAGAGGAGTCGCAAGGGGGGGGGGGTGGAAGGTTACACAGTGTGGGAGGAAAAGCTCCTCGGGCCGGCTTTCTCTCCCCCTTAGCTGCGGATAATAGCGTAACTGATAGCGGCGGCTGGTTGGGAATCTTCGCCCGATTTTCGGCTCGCCCTTTGCTGTTTTCCCCGCAGGCCGTCGTCTCTTCCAGTTAATTTTACCAATTATAGCCGGCCGAGCTACGCTGGACCTATTACAGCTTTCCGTGGGTGCGCGGGTCCGTGTGTGTATACGTTCACTGCTGAATGGCTGCGAACTAATGGAAATCGCGTTGTGCTCCCTTCGTTGTGTATTTTTTCGTTAATGTTGTTTGCTATACTGTACCGCTACCGTGATCGTTTTTCGTGACTCGAATTTCGATTTTTTTCTTTTTTCTCCGCTTCGCTGTGTAATCTACCCACATATACTTCATTTTTATAAAATTAAGTGGATTATTCTCGAGTTGACCGGTATTTTTTAGTGCCCCGCTGGGATTTATCATCCTCTATTGGGATTTACTGCTCTTTTCGTTGAATAAAAAAAGTAGAAGGGCTGAATTATTTGGTTCTTTGTCGGGGTAGTTGCAATGGATTCATCAAATTAAGAAAAAAAGTTTACTGTCCGAAAGTACACTTACAAATCTCAATTTCAATTAAAATTGACGAATACTTACAACAATTCTAGCACATGGTACATTTTGATAAAAACAGAATTGTAATCCAATTCGTTTGGTTGCTACACAACATGCTGCAACACAATCGCCAACAGTATTTACGTAAGTATAGCACTGGCACAAAACCCGAGAGAGAAAACAGAGAGAGAGAGGGGCCAATGAAGTCATCGCATGTACGAGCGAGTGGCCGCTGGCCGGCAAACGTTTAATCATCATAAATTTCGCGAGAAACCGCAAAATGCCCTTCCCCTCCGTCCTTCGCGTTTGGACTCTCTCTGCTGCAGTTGTGCGTGTCCCTTTTCCACTGCTATGTTGGTACGTTGTATATTACAGGACCCGAGTGTTTTCCTCGGACGATAAGTCTTCCGTTTCGTCCTCCCCCTCCGCTACTCTCCGCGAGCTTGTGTCTTCGTTATTTGCGGTCGCGGTTACGTCTATTTACGACAATATAATAACGACCGCAATGTCGACGGCTGTGGCAGCGGCGGCGTGTTTTCTCTATTTTCTTTTTTTGACTTTTTTTTGTTGACGGCAAACGCAAGAAAATACCCCATTTTTTGTACAAACACTCTTAGTGAGTCGACCAAATTGATACTTTGGGTATCAAATACTATGAATCTGATTGGTTTGGTTTTGTTTCGTTTAACCGATCCTGGGAGCCGTGTAGATCTGCATGACTAGAGAGAAAAGTGCGATCGAGAGTTTTCTGTTACCTATACACGTGGAGAGCTGATTTTCCACTGTTCACTCGCTATTTTCCTTGGCTCGCTTCGCGACAAACTAATTGGAAAACGTGAAAAATTCTTCAGTATTAATACGTATGAAGCTTCACTCGTTAACTCTAACGAAAACGCCAACATCCTTTGCACAAATGTCTTTAATTACAATCAAATATCACAAAGTACAAATCATGACTACACTTATACAATACGACACGTAAAAGGAATCGGATCGTCAAAAAAAAGGTCATCATAGCATCACAGCAGAGAAGAAAAGTAACTCGTATCTCTAATCTGAATAGTAATTACTTTGAAGCACTAAAAAAATTCCCACATATTTCAAGGCTCTGTACTTAATACGAGCTATACGAACACTCGTGCAATGCAATGAAAAACACAAATTAACAAACAAGACCATCCGTTTATTACATCATGCTCCGTGCACAAAAATGTAAAAAAAAAAAAAAATATGCAACTTGGCATCAAAGAAAACTACGCACGACCGAATCAAACACACACGCGTATCCAAGAGCTAATAGACAAGCCGCAGAATATTTGCAATCTGATATATCATACGGTGTACGTTTGAAACGACGCGTCACGTGGGCACGCGTGGTAAATGAGATTCGACTGTCGCGAGATTTCCGAGTACCAGAGCGTTATTTTACATCGAGCATCACAGCGGCGCCGATCCCAGGATTTTTCGCGGTGCTCTTGTTGAGTCGCGGCAGGAGCGTGAAATTGACGTGCACCGAAGAGCTTTCTCGGAAAACAAGATTATCAAGTGCCGGTTACTCGTACACCTGACTCACATTTTTCATGGTTACAGATGGCGCAAAAAGCTCAAGCGACGCCGCAAAGAATTGATAATGATGCTGTCACGTATACGCGTTTTGATGAAAATTGATCGGCCTTGCGTACACATCTCCTTTGGAGCTATACGTGGCTTTTGATCTACGACGTGTTTGTAATTGTTAAAAAGAAAAAAAAAAAAAAAAAAAACGAAGGAAAAATAAACTGTGTGCCATGCGGAGCAACGACGTGACGATCTAAATTACAAATTCCATCGCACAATAGGGCCTCTCTTCGATACGCTGCACAGGGTATAACGAGACGGAGGATGCGGGGAACTATCGCATACACGAACGCTCGCCTTTCGCTTCGCATATATATATACACCACGAGGGAGGGAGGGAGGAGCGTATTAATTTATTTGTTCTTTATTTGCTTCTCCCTCCTGGAAATATCTTCATCTGCGGGGCCGGCTCTCTGCTGTTTGTACGTGTCATGTGCCGCGAGATGCGAAAAGGAGATGGGGATGAAATCTCGCGGCTGATTAGCAAGGGGTACTTTTTTTTCCTTCGTGGTCCAAACGTTAAGTTTTACCAGTGAAGAAATATGTATGTGTATAAATTTGTTTGATTGCGTACAATGAAAGAGGTAGAGGGTAATGTTTTTCCACGCGACAATTGTCAAAGTACAAAAAGCAAAGAGCGGACGGTCAGAGGAGAGAAAAGCTCACTAACGCGCGTACAGACAGAGAGAGAGAGCGAAAGTGATCCGAGCCCCCGGCAATTCGACAATCATAAAAGTCAAGTTTATTCCGGGGCGATAATGCTTGTAATCCGAATACAATTCCAGACAGAGCGAGGGAAAGTGGATGCGGCCCTGGTTTTCGGAGCCACGACACTCCCCTTTTCTCTCTCTCTTTCCCCCCGTGACTATATACCGTGGGGTGATCTCGTTTTTCCTTTTACGCGCCCCATCTACTTTTGCCGTGCGAGTACGCGTCGCACGTGCGTGACATACATATGGGCTTATTTGTCTGTTATCAACTTGGGTCGATTTGATTTGCGGTGGACGGATTGTTTACCATTAAATTACGTTTGAACAGAAATTTTTGCTTTTTACTTGCACCGTATAAACTTACGGCAGATAAACGTATAGCAAAATGTTAACTTGCATTTGTTTACGAGCAAATAGTTGTTTTCTAGAAGTGACCTGCATTAATATTCTTAGAAATTAATTTACTCGGCAAAGTAACAGTCAAAGAAACAAACGTCAAGGAATACAACACCTTATCTTTCCATTATTTTTTCCCCTATCCATAGTCATTTTCCAGCTCATCGGTCTCAAACAACAAGTATCTCTTCATCTCTAAAAAATCGTTTACCATTTGCACCCGTCACACACCACCCCAGAATGCACCTCTTATAAGCATACAGACTTGATGCTCACTCTATACATAGACATTCACGTACAGTTTAAGTATGGCTCCGAAAAATGACAGAAGCAACACAGTACAAGCCAACACTGTCATATCCACCCTCCCTCTATACTGTATAGGAACATCAAGGGGTGACTGATGCACATGTATGTATAATAATAGAGTACAGCCCTGTAAGTTTTACTCTAGCAATAAAATAGCTATGTTCGATGAATGGTTTCTTTTGTGGGAGAGAAAAAATTGTCAATACAGTGGGGGGAAAGTCGCACGAGGAGGTGCACATATATTTGAGTAGGTATGTGTTTTTATAAGAAAATTTTTTTTCAAAAAGGTGATCTATATCATACAGGTTATTTTTGCTCGTCATGGAGCTGGAATACATGCATTTATGCTGCTATTTTGGTGCAGCATGAAAGTTTATTGTATTTTTGTTATATTTTCGTTTTTTTATCGGTCTATAAGGGATGCTGTTTTTAATCTTGATTTTCTGAGCACTATGTATAAACTTCTTTCTACACCACCAAAAGCTTACGCGATTTTTTACATGAAATTGAAAAAGAATTGTCTGACATTTCGAACGATCAAATACTAAAATGTAAGATTAAAAATTGAAAGTCATTGCTTCAATTTATCGATATATACCAAGTTTTTTGACCAAGGAATTGAAAGAGTGTCTTGTGTCAACAGTAAAAGTAACTTATCAAATTAAAAAATGACGAAAAGTTGATATCATCGTAAGTAGCTTGAAAAAGTATTAGAAAACTTTTAAACCTTCCAAGTAAAGCTTTCAATACTTCTACATCCACTTAAAAAGCCTACCAAGCTGTAATAGTTGATATAACTTATGCAAACAGTTAACCTTAAGTAATTTTCCTACAAAGTACTATACAGTATCTACATTTTTGCTTCGTTGAGGTCCAGTAATGTGATTTAAAAATATAAAATAAATGAAAATGTGTACTGGCTTGCAGGAGTGTATATATTACACTAAATCAGGCTTAATGCACACATTCACCGTTGTACCCCACAAAATTATTTAATCCAAACTATATACGTAATATCAATCTTCGATCTCGATTCTCAGCGTTTCGTTGTGCGCAAAAAGTCCATCAATGAGTACCAGCACCACAGGTCACATCAGGATGGATGACAAATCTACGAGGCCATCTCCGGTGCTCTTTTTTTTTTTTTTTGCTTTCTTATCGCGTCGGGAGTATCCCTTAAAAGAAATAACCCCTCATTCAATGTCTTTCAATCACGAATGATGGATGACGAGCTCCACTTCTTATTCGCTCCTTGGGTGATTTTTCTTCCAACACAACCCACCACCCACACACAACCGACATTGGATGATTAGCAAAGTTACAGTGAAATTTCTCTCTCGCGCACGCGCTGCTTTACGGAGCATCGACTTTCGATTACGGCGGAACGAAGGACAGAGAGCCAGCGAGTATGCTGATGCATATCAGGTCGAAGAAAATTCATTTCCCGTATTAGTGCGCCGCGTCGCCCACGTGATATATGAATTGTTTGATAGGACGGTGTCGTACTCGCGCTCACTTGGGAACACGTACATGATTAATCGAGTGACTCTTTCTAGCCCCGGTAGGTTGACAAACAAAATCAAATAATGCATTTCTATGTGAAATAGGCAGAAGCACCGGTGATTTTTTTTCTCTTCTCGACACACCTCCGATGTTCCGCAGTCGAGAGGCATCCTAATAAATAACAATAAATTTTATCGTTGCTCGCTTGACCGTTTGTACAAAATAACTTTCTAAAGAAACTCCAAGTGTTTCTGATTTTTTATTACATCTACCTGTTCTACTCGATAATCTAATACCCTTACAATAATGCAGTGTCAACCGAAATAAAATGATGTATACACATCGGATTATTTTGTATATTGCATCTCACTAAGCTATACTGATCAAACAATAACGTACTATTCATGTTAAAAATCGCAACCCGTATCCCAGCTAATTATACATAGAGCCACCCAACCCCTTGCGACTCCTTAAATCCTCGAAAATTCTCTCCCAATCATACTTCCATCGCTATTCTATACCGGGGACCGAACAGATTCCGCTGAAAAGTTTTAGAAGAGCCCATCAAAATCCTCCCGCGAGTCTCACTTATCCTCGCCTTGAACGGGTACACAGAGGCGCGTGCACCGGAGGCGCGTGCCAAGCATCCATCATCTTCCTAAACAACTGCCGGACCAAACAGGGAGAGTCCTTAATTCGCCTGCTACATCATGACGTACATGTATACGCATATACATACACAGAGAAAAATCTCGACGAGGATGCTGTGTAAATACGCCGTGTCATCATCGTCGATGGTCACGTGCTGCCGGACATGCATGTGTCTCTGTGTTGGGTGGGTATATATATTATTTGGGAGTTGGCTCGAGCAAACATTTCGACAAAAGGAATGATCGACGGCTCGAGGTGCACGCGCGTGGGTGTGTCCGTGAAGGTTGCACGTATAGGCGTGAGCTGCGCTTAAAAGGCCATTTATGATGAACTGTCGCATTTACCACGATGATCATGATGATGATAAAAACGCTTATGTGATTAATATTAATTCATTTATCGGTGTAAGTTTCGTTGATTGATTTAAACGAAAGATAATTTTGGGTCAGTAGGATTATTGGTCGTATTCTTTCTTTGTCGCGCATCATCCCTGTAAAATAAAGTATTATTTCACGTATAAAGCGTGTTAAAAAGCTTTGGGAGGTCATATTTAACTTTAAATTGGGTGGGGCGAAAAAAAAAAAAATAACACCACCAGCTAATAATCACTTTAGCTCTCCGTGTCTCAATGTACTCTCTCGTGAACCGTAAAATAAATTTCACCGGTGTATCTTTTTTTTTTTTTTTTTTTTTTCATTCGATACCGTTCTCCTATCTCTTTCTCTGTCTTGCTTAGACATATACACAACAGATTTCGCACTTTGACGCTACACGCGATCTCTACCCTTGGCTCTCCTACACCCATAAACGCCACCCCAGGACACAGCCCACCCTCCCGTTCATTCGTACAATCCTCGTAAACCACAAGAACAAACGAGGTGAGCAAAAAAAAAAAAAAAAACTGAATCAATGAATGTAATGCACGTACAGTCCGCGAGCGGGCATCGAAATTAGGGATCTGTCGTTATTACCCAGAGGCAGATAAATTTCCACGAACCATCCAGTTCGATCTATGTATACCAGGGACGCGTGGTGGTACGTCGTGCGTCCGCAGCCGGCGGCGGTTGACCTTCCCTCTTTTTTTTTTTTTTTTTTTTTTTTTTTTTAATCGTTCCCCCAGCACGTGTACAGCCGGCCTCTGAGTGTTACCCCCGCGTGAAACACTGCACCCTCGGGAGCAGATTGTGTGCTGAGGCAAAATACGAGTTGGTGTGTATCTGTGTGCACTAGTACACATGAGCGGAGCTGCTTGTCGCTCACGTCATTTTAAATCACAGCTCTGCTCGCTCGTTTGTTCTCTCTAAAAGTGAGCGCAGAGTGGCTATTTTTTCATCACCGGGCAACGCCGAGTGTTGCGGTTTCGGAGGAAGTAGACACTTATTCGTATTTGATTAGAAGAGAAAAAAATACAACGCTTTTGCGTCAAACACTTTTTAGAGTGATGAGGATGTACTATTTGCTAAAGCACATATTTTAGTGATACACAAAATTTTAAGCTAAATGTTTGTACGTAAAAATCGTAATTAATACGTGCAAGTATAAATGTCGCTCGCACGTATAGGGTACAGTCATGAGCTGATATCGAAAATGCTAATCAAATGTAGTTAAATTATACTGTTTGAACCACCAGAATCGAATTGGGGGAAATTAATTCTCGGAATTAAAAGCACACACGGACGCGTGAATTGCGATCGAGCTTTAATTATAACGGGGATTCAGTTTCGCGGGCAAATCACGGGTTATTTCAAAGCTCAGGCAAACACTGATAAATTGAGTTTTTCCCGCTGTTGGCCACTGCCGTATATCCGTTGCGATTGCTACGCTGCTGATAAAATTGGCTCTCGAAATTGAAGTTTATCTCTTGCTAGCATCAAATAGACCATTTTATTGTTTCTTGATTAAAATGTCGGAATTTTTTTTTCACCAACTAATTCTCGTCAATTTTTTTATAAAGTTTATTGTTGCTCAGTATTTTACAGCAAATCTCAATATAATGATAGTATAAATTTTCCAAAACATACCACTAGAGAAGACCAGAGATTATTAAACACTGCTCGAGACTATCAGAGAGATACTTGACATGGCATTTTGGCCACGTGTAGTGGTTTACATTGAATTTTCGGCGAATTTCGAAATGTACTTGACAATTTTTTCATCGCCCGTTCAATATTAACCCAAAAACTCAAGAGTGTCTTTATTATTTTGTGTCGTTACAACTGAATTAAATTGTCTGTGTATCTCAAACTCGAGAGCTCATACATGCAAGTGTATATATTTATGTACACGTGCGCCCACGGAAGTTCATGGAAAAGGAAAGACGTGCAATACGGGGTGAAGGGAATTTACGAGAGTTTCGTCGCTTTTGAGCATTGGCCATTTCACGCGTCGCCGATAAAACATTCCCTGATAATAAAGAGTTATTGCGACGTCAAAAAGAAAAGCAGCTCTCGGTACCAGCGCCCTCGAGCCCAAAAAATTTATGGTCCGCCGCACGTCACGAAATCATGTACCTGTACGCATTCATATTGCACGTACACACTCTGGCGTGCAAGCCTGTCCATGTTTTTTTTTTTTTTTTTTTTTCGTTCGGTGAGCGTATACACGTTTTTTCACTCCCACCACGTAGTAAGGGGGTAAACGTAGCACTTTTTGCGCGATAAAAATAATAATAACGGCTCGTTCGCGAAAATTACCAAGTAATTACCTTCATTTCGATTCTTTAGAGGTGCATCACGTGCAGCTGGGATACGGTTGACGTCGCTGTTGGCAACTGATTACTTACTCGAGGAAGAGTCGAGCGAGTAAAGAATCTCTGTACGGGTGAATTGTCCGTGAAAAATAATCATCATCCAAACAGAACATAACGGTGCAATAACTCACCGAGTACTGGTGCCATTTACATAAAACATCCACTTTTATTGAATAAATTTTGCAATGCGCATACACATGCGTACAAGTATGGCAAGAATCGGAATATTAAATAACGATATTAAATTATATTTTCAAGCCTGCGTCTCGTGTACAACATGAAGTTTGACGTAACGAGTAATTCCTCGCGTTATCTGTTGCGTGCGTCTCGGGGAAAAAGTTTGAAAAAGCTTAGGTACAACCTAAAACCCTAGTGTAAGATCAAGCTACATTTACTCTCGCTTCCTCGTACATCATCATCACCATCATCATCGACTAGGTACAGCAAACTTTAGCAGCAGCGGCGCATAATCAAGCTCTGCCCCATGAATTTATTTATTTAATTAGCAGGTGGGGGTACGATACGAGCTTGCGATAAAATTAACGGAAAATCGCTCCGCGCGTAACAATATGTGATGCCCATACCTGTATAACGCACACACGAGCTCGTCCGTGGTAATTAGCCTTGCACGCATATACACGGAGACGTAAAACGTGTCTGCGCGAGCTATCGGACGCGCTGGCTCTAATATATTCGTTACGCTGCTCTCCTCGTCTTATTAATGCATTAACCAGAGGAAAGAAAAACGAGCAAGTGGAGGAGGAGGAGGAGGAAAAAAAAGAGGAGAGAAGAAGAGAAATAGCACAGCTGAAGAGACGGACGAGTTAATTACACCGGCAAGGGCCAGAAGAGAGGCTCTTCCTCCCTTTTTCTCTGTTAACGCGGTCGTTGTGTAGTTTCTTGCAAGACGCGCAAGCGCGTCGGTGTGAGTATATGCGCCGCTCGGACTCCGGTGCGCGTTACAATGGGAATTTTTCTCACTTCCGACGGGTGGCTCTTTTTATTTCCTCCCCCCTCTTTGGCGCGAGATTCCCCAGCGCGAGTTAATAAGATTTTCATTATGCCCGTTTCGCAGCCTTATGGGCCCTAAATCACTCGCCGCCGCGGATCACCTGGTAATTAATGATGATTTATTTATTGTTAATTATGCGCACAGGCGTGCGTGAGTGCACGCACGAACACGAGGCTATCGTTTGGCTTGTATGCAATAGTATTAAGTTTGTCCACAGTACGAAAAAATTACTTCTCCTTGCTGTGTGTCTCGCAAAAACCGAGCACTGCCAGGGACGTGGAATATTATATATTTTCGAGGCCATCTCGTGGTATCTTTATTATTTTTTTTTTTTAACACCGGCACCGCTGACAGACCGCTAATTATCAAACGCGTCGAGAGCCACGAAGTGTTTAAAATAATTTTGCAGATTTAATGAATCTGTTCGCGTGGCGGAAAAATAGGCGCTGTTGGCAATAAAAGATTACATAGATTAGACGGTGCTTCTCTTCTGAACCTGGTACAATTAATTTGTACAGGCGTAAAAAACTAAGTGGTATAAAAAAGAACACTTACGCCCGAGCTTGTTCTTTAGGCAAGTGGAGGATAAAAGCAAGGCGCGTAAGTGTCTCATGTGACGCTTTTTTCCCTCTTTTTTACTGTGCACGCGTGTATGTACACCCAAACGAGGAGAGAGAAAATCTCCCTACGTTGCAAAAAAAAAAAAAAAAAAAAAAAAAAAAAAACGCGCGTCTACAGCACCCCTGAGGCTTTTTTCGGGGTACCTAGCTGCCGGGTGTTGGGGACGTGTACATATCTCTTTCGTAGCAAAGTGGAAACTCGATCGTCCGCGGCCAAGGTAATTCACGTTTTCCTCTCCGCTAAGTCGAAAAGTGTAATCGAGGCGACCGCGGTGCGTCTGTGTCTGTGTATTTGTCCCTGTACGTACCCTCGGAGAAACTTTTTTTTTCTCTCCCCTCGGGCTTTCTTTCTTTCTTTTTTTTTAACTGGGCATCTGCCGGATTCGATTTGTGAACTTTCAGAGTAAATAATACGGACTGTAACTTTGTAGTTTTTTAATTTGTGTTTATGACTCTTGTAAAATTAGTTTAATAGAGCTGTTTTGGAACTTTTTTATTTTTTTTTTATTTTAAGTATTGATTCGGCCAATCAAGATAGAATTAATTTTGTTTATATGATACTTAGGTATCGATTAAGGTTAACAAACGTAATGGTTATGGTTTTTTCAAATTTTCACTTAAGGGAATTTTTGAAATAAACATTGCAATTTTTTACAATTGTACATGTTTTCACATGTATATAACTACAATCTACAACTCTTTACGTCTATAACTGTATTAATTTGCGAAACTCACAATACTCTATAATGATATTATGCCAGTAAATACATTCAGCTTGTACATGATAATTATTTATTTAGACTGCAAGAATGTATATAAATATGTACTGGTTATTAAAATGAAGGATACACTGTACAGAAAAATTTTAATTTATTTTTCCCTGTAGTTAATAAAAGCACTGCTGCTCTTATTATATACCTTTTGTAGTAATTCACATTTGAGGGTCAATGTTTGCTGGCCTCATCCCTTATTTATTTGTGTTACAGTTGTTTCGTGTCATATTCTCTGGCTTATGGTTAGCACTTTAAAGTCTCTTTGTAAAAGTATTTCTCCGTCTGTCTTGTATGTCTGTCACATATTATTATTATTTTATTTTTCTGAATCTGTAACTATATGTGTTACTTTTATTTGAAATTTTTGCAACTTAGTTTCAGTGTATACATATTTAGTTTTTTCTTTATCCCTACCTATATGCTTTGCCGTGTCTGTCTTCAAGTTTCTGTTACTATAACATAAAAAATTTATTTCCTTTGCCACTACATGTCTTTGTTCCGTTCCTTTTTTTCTATCTACCTTTGAACTGTATCTTTGTCTCAGTCGGAATCATTTTCATTTTGAATTTTTGTATCCATAATTTCATGAAAAAGAGCACTGGTTTGTGGGGTGATTTGCAAAAGGGGAAGGGAATGTGTTTAGAAATAAGGCTTCATATTTTATTGGCTCCAAATACCGGAGAAAAACAAAGAAATTGACGTTATTTTGGCAAGGAAATTATTTCCACAAGCAGAAGACCTCGAAAACTATTACCCAAACTTTTGTAGTATATGTAAGGAGTTTGCTGACTAAATTTCGATTATATTGTAAGACATAACCATATTATAATTAGATATCGTCATTGTATGCATATACAATTTAGATACGAGTAATCATTCCTCTTTCAACAGATTCGTAGATGAGATTCGTCTGCTTACGCCTTAGACGGTAAGTGTACGCGTATAGATTCGTAGTCGAACAATAATTTCCATTGATTAATCGCTGCGCACGGACGTAGAATCCATTGACTCTTGCAACCTCATAGAGCAGCAATCGCGCCAGATTTGTCAATGAAGACTCGGTCGATTGAGCAACGCGTGCAACGCAGTTATACAATAAAACTTCTCTCGCTCGTCCTTAATGTTGCAACGACGCGTATACAAACAGCGTCATAGTATCTATCTCCCTGCTCTACTCTTTCAATTTCTGCCTATGACGCGAGACTTCCGGTGGCGCGGCAGTGTCGGCGCCGAGTCGAAATCTCGGTCAGTCTCTCGGCTTGGCTTGGAAGTGTGCTCGTTAACCCCTAGCGAAGATAAACGATAGAACGAGGTAATTAATATTCCGCCGACATACCGCGAGCTTCTCGACACCGACGGCCGATCGGACGCGCTTATCTCGGAGGAAGTCGGGTCGACCTCGGCCGCTGTTTGCACGTGTTTTTTTCCCCCCGCCAATATTGCCCCGATGCGCATTTTTGAAAATTCTTTTTCCCGAGCCTGAACCGCGACTCAGGCGAATCGAGGCTTCGCTGCGATAGCCGCGGCGTTCCGCGAAATTGAAGACGCTCCCGGCGCACGAGATGATACGCCTTCGCAACAAAGTTTGATCCGCGCGGTTCTCAGCAGTAACGGGCATATTATTAATTATGTGATACGAGCCTCGGCTGCTAAATGCACGGGTGTAGCTGGACTTTCAATGAAACGAGCTATCAATGAACGCGCGTTACGGGGAAACGATAACCGTTGTTTCAATGATAATTTTAATTCATACAATAAACGCTGACGTTGTATACGTGAAAATAAACTTTTATCATTCGCATTGTGCAAAAGTGTAATTTTGTCTCTGCTGGAGCACAAATTAACATGGTACTCGCCCAAATAGTTTTTCTCAACGCGGGTGTTGAAAAAAATAGGCACATCAGCCAAGCCTGCATCGACGAAGCTAATTAAAATTAACATCAGCAATAGTAACTCGCGCCAAACCAGAGCGATAAGACCGACTCGAGATTCTTGTATCTCGTCGGCGAGCAAAATTCACTGTACTTATCCCCTTGGTTGCCGAGAGAGAGAGAGAGAGAGAGAGAGAAAGTCAAGCGCAAAACCTTGATTTTTCCTGCCACCGCTGCTCCGCTTCTGCTGATGCGAATGTAATATGTATGCACCCCTCGCTGAGAAGCAGCACCAGAAAAGATTTCCTCCCCCCCTGTACGTACACATACGTCTCGAGGCGTGTCAAATTGCCACTTTAGCGTGTCGCCTCTTTTACTCCCCCCCGTGTGACTATATACGTATAAATCCCCGCAACAGCTACTGTGTGTACAGTGTACGTGTATTTGCGTATCCAGCTACGATCTTCTCTCGCGTCGCATTCTCGTATTAACATGGTGCGGAGATACGCGTGTCATGTTTGCGTAAAGCCTCGCCACCGTCACGTGGCTGTGTGTGTGCTTGTGGGCTTGCTCGTCTAATATAATATGTATTCTTTTGCAATCGAATTGGAATTTTTTTTTTTTTTTTTTTTTTTTTTTAATCGTTCCCCCAGCACGTGTACAGCCGGCCTCTGAGTGTTACCCCCGCGTGAAACACTGCACCCTCGGGAGCAGATTGTGTGCTGAGGCAAAATACGAGTTGGTGTGTATCTGTGTGCACTAGTACACATGAGCGGAGCTGCTTGTCGCTCACGTCATTTTAAATCACAGCTCTGCTCGCTCGTTTGTTCTCTCTAAAAGTGAGCGCAGAGTGGCTATTTTTTCATCACCGGGCAACGCCGAGTGTTGCGGTTTCGGAGGAAGTAGACACTTATTCGTATTTGATTAGAAGAGAAAAAAATACAACGCTTTTGCGTCAAACACTTTTTAGAGTGATGAGGATGTACTATTTGCTAAAGCACATATTTTAGTGATACACAAAATTTTAAGCTAAATGTTTGTACGTAAAAATCGTAATTAATACGTGCAAGTATAAATGTCGCTCGCACGTATAGGGTACAGTCATGAGCTGATATCGAAAATGCTAATCAAATGTAGTTAAATTATACTGTTTGAACCACCAGAATCGAATTGGGGGAAATTAATTCTCGGAATTAAAAGCACACACGGACGCGTGAATTGCGATCGAGCTTTAATTATAACGGGGATTCAGTTTCGCGGGCAAATCACGGGTTATTTCAAAGCTCAGGCAAACACTGATAAATTGAGTTTTTCCCGCTGTTGGCCACTGCCGTATATCCGTTGCGATTGCTACGCTGCTGATAAAATTGGCTCTCGAAATTGAAGTTTATCTCTTGCTAGCATCAAATAGACCATTTTATTGTTTCTTGATTAAAATGTCGGAATTTTTTTTTCACCAACTAATTCTCGTCAATTTTTTTATAAAGTTTATTGTTGCTCAGTATTTTACAGCAAATCTCAATATAATGATAGTATAAATTTTCCAAAACATACCACTAGAGAAGACCAGAGATTATTAAACACTGCTCGAGACTATCAGAGAGATACTTGACATGGCATTTTGGCCACGTGTAGTGGTTTACATTGAATTTTCGGCGAATTTCGAAATGTACTTGACAATTTTTTCATCGCCCGTTCAATATTAACCCAAAAACTCAAGAGTGTCTTTATTATTTTGTGTCGTTACAACTGAATTAAATTGTCTGTGTATCTCAAACTCGAGAGCTCATACATGCAAGTGTATATATTTATGTACACGTGCGCCCACGGAAGTTCATGGAAAAGGAAAGACGTGCAATACGGGGTGAAGGGAATTTACGAGAGTTTCGTCGCTTTTGAGCATTGGCCATTTCACGCGTCGCCGATAAAACATTCCCTGATAATAAAGAGTTATTGCGACGTCAAAAAGAAAAGCAGCTCTCGGTACCAGCGCCCTCGAGCCCAAAAAATTTATGGTCCGCCGCACGTCACGAAATCATGTACCTGTACGCATTCATATTGCACGTACACACTCTGGCGTGCAAGCCTGTCCATGTTTTTTTTTTTTTTTTTTTTTTTTCGTTCGGTGAGCGTATACACGTTTTTTCACTCCCACCACGTAGTAAGGGGGTAAACGTAGCACTTTTTGCGCGATAAAAATAATAATAACGGCTCGTTCGCGAAAATTACCAAGTAATTACCTTCATTTCGATTCTTTAGAGGTGCATCACGTGCAGCTGGGATACGGTTGACGTCGCTGTTGGCAACTGATTACTTACTCGAGGAAGAGTCGAGCGAGTAAAGAATCTCTGTACGGGTGAATTGTCCGTGAAAAATAATCATCATCCAAACAGAACATAACGGTGCAATAACTCACCGAGTACTGGTGCCATTTACATAAAACATCCACTTTTATTGAATAAATTTTGCAATGCGCATACACATGCGTACAAGTATGGCAAGAATCGGAATATTAAATAACGATATTAAATTATATTTTCAAGCCTGCGTCTCGTGTACAACATGAAGTTTGACGTAACGAGTAATTCCTCGCGTTATCTGTTGCGTGCGTCTCGGGGAAAAAGTTTGAAAAAGCTTAGGTACAACCTAAAACCCTAGTGTAAGATCAAGCTACATTTACTCTCGCTTCCTCGTACATCATCATCACCATCATCATCGACTAGGTACAGCAAACTTTAGCAGCAGCGGCGCATAATCAAGCTCTGCCCCATGAATTTATTTATTTAATTAGCAGGTGGGGGTACGATACGAGCTTGCGATAAAATTAACGGAAAATCGCTCCGCGCGTAACAATATGTGATGCCCATACCTGTATAACGCACACACGAGCTCGTCCGTGGTAATTAGCCTTGCACGCATATACACGGAGACGTAAAACGTGTCTGCGCGAGCTATCGGACGCGCTGGCTCTAATATATTCGTTACGCTGCTCTCCTCGTCTTATTAATGCATTAACCAGAGGAAAGAAAAACGAGCAAGTGGAGGAGGAGGAGGAGGAAAAAAAAGAGGAGAGAAGAAGAGAAATAGCACAGCTGAAGAGACGGACGAGTTAATTACACCGGCAAGGGCCAGAAGAGAGGCTCTTCCTCCCTTTTTCTCTGTTAACGCGGTCGTTGTGTAGTTTCTTGCAAGACGCGCAAGCGCGTCGGTGTGAGTATATGCGCCGCTCGGACTCCGGTGCGCGTTACAATGGGAATTTTTCTCACTTCCGACGGGTGGCTCTTTTTATTTCCTCCCCCCTCTTTGGCGCGAGATTCCCCAGCGCGAGTTAATAAGATTTTCATTATGCCCGTTTCGCAGCCTTATGGGCCCTAAATCACTCGCCGCCGCGGATCACCTGGTAATTAATGATGATTTATTTATTGTTAATTATGCGCACAGGCGTGCGTGAGTGCACGCACGAACACGAGGCTATCGTTTGGCTTGTATGCAATAGTATTAAGTTTGTCCACAGTACGAAAAAATTACTTCTCCTTGCTGTGTGTCTCGCAAAAACCGAGCACTGCCAGGGACGTGGAATATTATATATTTTCGAGGCCATCTCGTGGTATCTTTATTATTTTTTTTTTTTAACACCGGCACCGCTGACAGACCGCTAATTATCAAACGCGTCGAGAGCCACGAAGTGTTTAAAATAATTTTGCAGATTTAATGAATCTGTTCGCGTGGCGGAAAAATAGGCGCTGTTGGCAATAAAAGATTACATAGATTAGACGGTGCTTCTCTTCTGAACCTGGTACAATTAATTTGTACAGGCGTAAAAAACTAAGTGGTATAAAAAAGAACACTTACGCCCGAGCTTGTTCTTTAGGCAAGTGGAGGATAAAAGCAAGGCGCGTAAGTGTCTCATGTGACGCTTTTTTCCCTCTTTTTTACTGTGCACGCGTGTATGTACACCCAAACGAGGAGAGAGAAAATCTCCCTACGTTGCAAAAAAAAAAAAAAAAAAAAAAAAAAAAAAAAAAAAAAAAAAAAAAAAAAANAAAACTCTGAGACTTTCCCACGAGGGAAAAAAAGTTTTTTTATTTCCAAGAGGATTGCAAATACAGCTTGGACATTGTTTTTTTTCTTTGAGAGAGAGAGAGAAAAATGGGGGTCATCGCGCGGAGGTCTTGTTTAATCAGGTCTCGTTAGCAGCCAGCCCTGCAGGGAAAAACGCTTCAAACTTTTACTCCCGAGTAATGTGCTGTACCTACTCACCCGAGAATGTGAAAAACTTTGTCCATACACTCCCTCGCTGCTTTCGTGCTCTTTTCACTTTAATTTAGATAAATTTTACACGAAGACCAAAAAAAACTCGACGAAATTCCCTGATGTGCATTTTTTTCCCAACAACAATCGAGCGGTTTTTACGCTGCATCTCAATTATTTCGACAACCAAACCACAAAGTTTGCCCACGCGGGAGCATCGGAATTCGATACCGACCAACCCTGCAATTTACATGATTCTCGAGCGCGGAAAAAATTCAATAGAGCATAATACGTACGTAACGCGCGAGTTTTTGTTTCCAACCTCTGTGGATTGGTAATCTTTTTTTTTTTTTTTTTTTTCTTATACACTCGAGCTCTATTATTATTCAACATTTCATACTCGTCCATTACTTTAGGAAGAAATATTGATGCGTCACCTGTACAAACTCCAACGAAACCTAACAAGAACCCACATTTAACTTAAGAAAGGATTTTCAACTACAAGAGAAACAAAAAGTGTCACAAGTGTATAGTAGTGTTTGGCCTTATCTTAGAACTAACGCATCGAGCTAGCACTTCTCTGCAGCCGTGCACCCTTTGTCCCACTATACTGATACAGGTATACACATGGTACACAACCCCCTTACGGGGTCCAGAACACAGGGAGGGAGAGAGAGAGAGCTAATGGAGTCTTGGTGGCACACGGCGCCTCGTGCCGGCAGCCGTCGGGTTGAGCAAACTATCGATTATAGGATTTAAAGCTAAGCACCTATCGGATTACCACTGGGCTCATCGCTACACCACCAAGCGCGACAAAAATACACAGCTATATAGGCAGTTGCTCGATCTTCATTCGCATACACTCGAGCCCAGTGAATTAGATTTGTTCTTCCCTTTCCCCCCCCCCCCACTCAGCCTGACCTCGGAGTCAACGTGGTAATCTTTCGAGCTGGAACCCCCTCCCCTGTCTCCTGTATGCGTATTCTGTTGAGGGTACGTATATATTTGGGGCGTGCGAAAATAAGAAGAGATCAAGTCAATAAAAAATTAGACGAGGGACTCTGTCCGAACTTGTCCAGTTTAGTATAGTTTCCTTGAAGAGCGACACTTTGCATGCACCGATGTTTATTTTACTCGAGTACGCGTATACTTATGGGTGAATAAATATTCAAAAAGAGTCGAGTGAAATCGACAAGGCGGGCGGCGATAAATAATACCAGCCAATTAGAAAATCACGCTTGCAGCGGCAGTGGGAAGATGGACCGGTATATTTTATCACCGATGGAGCGTGAAATTACCGATCCGAGCAGCCTCGTGCTCCTCCGTCAATTCCATGGCAAGCATGATTTAGTCGAGCCCACACGCGGCATATACTATACGTAACAAAAAAAAAAAAAAAAAAAACAGTCAAGCAGTGGACCCGGGCTACCGTATTAGCTAATGCCCGTGGCCAATCGGCGGCCTTTAGAGAAACAATTTTCACGGGTTGTTAGAGGAAGGATAGGCGGGGGTGAGGGTGATGGTGGTTCCCATGGCGCGGAAACGAGGCGTGCGTAATCTGGGACGATTCGTCGTGGAGTCTATTTTTCTCCCTTTTTATAATCGCTAAACGATTTGGGAACCTGCCTTATCGCACCTTTCTCATGTTGATATTGAGACGTCGCCGTTTGGCGTTGAAGCTCGTACCCCCACGCACGTGTGTACGTGTGGTCTTTTTTTTATATCCACGCCATGCTGGACATATAGACAACGACCGGGGGGTTGTGCTGCTGTTGGTTTTGTCTCGTCGATTGCCCCGTGGGAGAGTGTGCAATGCGCGACGAATCGCTGGGCAAATGAGACAAATTGTTTTTTTTTTTTTTTTTCATGATAGTACATTTGTACGTTGGATTTCGATACGGTTACCTTAGCCTGAGATTCGTGGCGTTGTGAGTTTGTTCTTGTATTTTATTTTGTTGGAGATGTTTGATCAAAGGAGATATATTTATTTATAAGTTTAGTTATTTGTACGTATAGTCGGATAATTGTTTTACCTACTACAAATGGTTACTCACATAGTGGTTCGGCAAAAACACAAAATTAATACTTAAAAGTAATAAAGTGAAGAGTCCATCAGATACCATGGAGTCCTCTATAAACACGAATCAATTTTTGTATGGCATTAAAAACATCATGTGGAATGTCATAATTCTATTTATCATTGAGTTTTTAATGTGAGTTATTTGTAAATGTAATTAGGTTACATAAGCAGTATTTTATTCTCTACACATATTTTTAGCTCATTAAACAATCGATTCTTATAATGTGTACAATTTCATTGAATTTCTAATTGTTTGTGTGTGTCTATATATATATATATATATATACTTTTTTAATTAATATCGTTTGCATCGTTAGCACCTTAAAAAAAACTACATCAAAGGTGTTTTGTACTCCATCACGATGAAATTTGCTTCCAATCGATACATTTTTTCCTTCCCGTTGCATGACTCATGATCACTCCAATTTTAAATTATCTCCATTCAATCCATTTAGTCTGTTTGTGCGTCACTAAGCTTTCCTCAATGTGTCGCTACCAACAGCAAAACATCGTTGTAAATATAGACTGCGCAAATCAATCTGCTCATTCATAACGACGCCGGCAAAGATGCAAAGGCTCGCAAATCGGAACGCATCGCTACAAAACACTTCAGATAGTCAAACAATCGCTTTCCATTCAATTTTCTCGCGGCCCCGGCAAATGTCGGTCATAACATCAACAATCATTATCCATAAAAATACTTTATCGGACAGTCGGCTTTGCTCAAGGGACAATTCCAACGGAGCTCAAAGCTTCGCCGCAAGGCCAGCTACGAACTGACCCGTGTGCTTCTGTTCTCCAACGTACCGAATAATAAATTATCGTTGATCTATATGGTATGCTGCTTTCAATGATTTTTTGGAAAATAAAGTCGCGCGTTATATAAACTGCGCCTCTAGCAAAGAGACGAGTAGTCCCATATGGATACACCAAGAGTTTACCATGACGTTTGTGGGGTCTGCTTTTGGTAAATATTATCTCTTTTTTTTTTTAATTTATTGATCAATTTCACATCGAACCAGAATAATTTACTCTTCCTGGATTATTTTATAATAATAATAATATAATCGATAAAAAAAACACCAACTCTTCATCAAACACATTCGGTAGCTCCTCGCCCACGAAACTCTCGACGGATTCAAGATCGTTCACTTTCAATCATAGCCCAAAAACCAAAATTGCTCAATCAATATATCCGGCGACGCAAGCCCGCATTATCCTATCAAGCTAGATGAGTTTCCATTTGGCAGTGTAATTTTCGGGGCCCGCAAAAAAAAAAAAAAAAGAAAAAAAAAGCTCTCGGGATAAAACTACCAAACCATTTGCACCAGGTCAATAAAGACAAAGTGTTTCCCATTCCATGATGACGGTGTGCTCGGAGGTAATCGTTTCCTGATTACCGCGCGCCCACAAAATGAAATTTCCAAAAGCACAGGCAAGGGGTAGGGGGCTCTACCGAAGGCATCATTCTATTACGCCTGTGCTGGTATGCGTGTGTGCGCGAAATAATAATCGCAATAACAAGAATTTGGGGCCGAAATGGCGCGGAATATCGGATATTGCCGAAAATTTTAAAGACACGGTCAATTTGGCCGCGCCACGTGGTGTGGGGGTAGCAGAGTGCGGTTTGAAAAATGACGATAATGGATGCAGTGAGAGAAAATAATGAGCGAGGGTATCGGAGGAGGGGGGGGGGGGTCGATTGTCGGGCTCCGCGAATAAAAAGAGCCGTACGTGTACGGGAGAGACAAAGAGTCAGCTTGTACCCATGCTCGTGCGTATATATACGGATACGTGTACGAACACGGGGGGGAAAAAAAGGGGTGTACGGCTCACAGTGCGAAGAATATGTATAAGGAGGACGGGAGAGTTAACGCGCGGTTAAGTATACATTTTACCCGTAACGTGCTCGCCATTACCCTACAACGACGACGACGCCAAGCACTGCACGCGCCCTTACTTACAACGTGTGTATGTACCACCACCTTATAATACACGTATAGGTATAATACGCAAGGGGACGAGGATACGAGGGACGTATGTACATACATAAGTGGCTATCAGGCCAACATAAACAATCGGCCCCGGTAAGTATACAGCTATTTCTCTCTCTCTCTCTCTCGGGTCTGCGCGAAAACGAGGCGACGCTCTTTCTTCTCCACAGGGTACGTGTACCTTGGTCCTTCTTCTTCCTCGTGCGGTGCAACGCGCCCTGCCGTAAGGAAGAAGGAGAAGAAGAAGACAGGGGAAAGGGAAGGGTCCCAAGAGCCGAGGCGGTGCGCTGCAACGCTAATGGAGCCATTATTGTTGGATGACTTCATCCATCGGGCCCATTGGCGTGTATAACTAGATTCTCGGGAGGGAGGGAGCGAGAGGCAGGGAAGAGGATGAAGATCGCAAGGTGCACAAGCAAGCTTGTGTATGCCCCATACCCTGACTCTCGTGGATACCTGTGTATAGCTTCACATCGACACGACATCTAAAGAAGTGTGCACGGGAATACAGGTACGAGACAGCTCTTTGTCGCCTCGTTCTACCTTCTTTACTTTTTTTTTTTTTTTTTCCCAACCGATCTTTCGTTCGTCTGTTTGTTGGGGTTTTTGGACCATAAAAATGACTAGTAGCTGTTGAACTTGGCATGTATTTTGACCAAAGTGACTAGGATATTTGGAACTTTTCTTTGAATCTAGTATAATTTTCAGGCACCTTACAAAAACCTTGGATTATCAGCAGTTTCTGGTCAACATCAGTGTCAAAAAAGTCTTTCGAAGCCATCCAAAGTCATGGAAAAAGTTAAAATTGTTTTGAGGTCATATAAGGACTTTTAAGTTATTTGAAGTAATCCAATGACTAAAGTCATTCGAACGTCAAGAGTTATCTGTCAATAGAGATATGTGATGAGTTTTAAGTCTTTGAAAGACTCTAACAAGTCCTAAAAAAAAAGTCTTGTAAAGTTCAAAAAAATGTTCAATAAAACTCCGAAGGGAAAATAAATAACACCGTGGCAAATTGGCACCTTGTAAACCACAAGACAGTCCCAACATGAGAATGAAAACGAAAGAAGCACGCGTGAAAACCGCTGTACGCAACAGCGACACTTACGCGGAAACAACGTACGCGAACGTTCACGCAACAACGGTGGTGATAACGCACGACAACTTGTTTGCCTAGCCCTTGGAAGTGTATGACACTATGTGGGCAGCGCGCGATTTTTATCACTCAAGAGACAGCTGTTCTCTGCTGACCGTCGTAAGTGGCACATACGTGCAAGAGAGAGGGGTCCACGGGCGCGTTGAAAAAAAACAGGGATGGCAGTGGAGGAGGAGGAAACAGGTATACAAGCTCTACGAAACGATCATCTTCCTTTAAGGAGAAAAGATTGACCACCTTGGATGGTAATAGGAGCCTGATTACAAAGCAACCTCTCGCTCGGGCCCTGCCCCCTCTTTATATCAATATCGCTCGCTCGTGAGCTTCGCTTGCTCTCTCTCTCTCTGTACCTACCTACACACTATACCATCCTCTTTTTCTTCCTCCTCTTCTTTGCCTCCAGCGGATTCTCCCGCAAAGACTCTAAGTCGTCGTCGTTGTCGTTCGAGGAGAGAAACGAGTTTTTACTCCATCCGTGTCGTCGTGCTCGCGCGCTTTATAAAGACGTGGCAGCGAGCTGTATTACGAGCAGGAATGCTTTTTACGCTCTCTCTCTCTCTCTCGGCTCTCTTTTTCTCTCTTTTTTTTTTTTTTTTTTTCGTCTCTCGTACTCATGAGAATGGAAAATAAGAAATTATGATCAACCATGGGAGTTCACATGGCGAAAATCAATCTACTCATTCAATAAAGTAAGGATGTCTTTACTCATCAATGGAAATCGCAAAAGATTTTTCTTTTATTACTTTGATTGGATGATTGATTGTTGAACAATTGCTGAAATTTTCGTCATATCAAAAGTAATGTCAGTGCTACGCACCGTTGATTTAAATCAAGAACATTCAAGGAAGCGATTGCAAAAAACATTTCGTCTCACGTTGGATACCTCGGCACAGCGTTTGATTCATACACTTGCAAATGGTGACTCGTATAAACGCTACATCAAAGCGACCCTTGAATCATCAGTGGGTCGATAACGTGGGCGTCTCCTTGATATCAAAAATTATGATCTGCACTTTGACGCTGGTAAAGGTGAACGGTATCGCGAAATGTTTTGCATTTAAAAATCACGATGCCGATGATAAAAGTGCCTCAACGGCGTGTTCGTGCGGCCTCGGCTCGGAGAGGTTGGAATTATTTTAATGAACTCTCGAAATTACGTGCACTTTGACGCCCGGTATATTTTTTCTCCATTGTGCTGCGAAAGAAAGTTTTTTCACCGACTTTTGCCTCACGAGAACGTGAAATTTCTTGGGAATGGAGGAAAAAAAAATTGCCTCCCCCATAACTCGTTCATTTAATACACGCTGAAAGTAAATGATGGTCGAGATCTGTGGTAATTCCCAGCTTACGTAAGTGTGGGTATCGGCAATATTGTGAAAACATAGAGTTCGTAAACAAATAAAGCAAAAGAAAATTTTTATTCGCCCGTGTATAGCAAAAGGCAGCGGTGAAGCAACGTAACACAATCACGAGCAAAAAGTTGGATTGTTTTAACACGGCAGCCTCATACGAAAGTAACAGTCGGCTATTACTTGTTTTTCATTTCAATCTGGAGTGGATGGAAAAAAAACAGCAATCGCGAACAGCTCATTTACCCGAGGGCGTATGATTATTAAAAAAAAAAAAAAAGAATATACAGCAAGAATGGGCACACTTTATCGTCCTCTCTCGCTGTACAAATATTCCGATCGATCGAACGAACGGTAAGTGCAAGTGAGTGGTGTGGAAAGCCAGCGTTTGATTTTTTACCCCAGCTGGGAGGATATAATTGAAACGATTATTCTCATTATCCGGTCGTGTTTGGCACAACGCTCTATTGTTCGTTATTATTCGGCGCGGATTTATCAAGCGTTTTCCGGTTTTAGGCTTCGCTGTTGCGCGTTTCGTATCCACATCCTGTGGGAAGGAAGGAAATTGTGATTATAAGTGATAGGGAAACGACAATAGGTACAGTATAATTGATCGATCAGTCTGGGTGGTGTTGATTGCTGAGGAAAATTTACACCAACTATTGAGAGCTGCAAGTATAGATAAAGCTAAATCGTACTGATGTGAAGGCCTCGCAGGTCCTTGTATTGTGAGAATAGAAAGATAGATACAATATTTATGTATTTTTTAACCCATTGGTATTCAGATAGTAATTCTTTCTATGTTTAAAGTAAAAAATATTGATAACAGGTACAGGTTGATATTAAAGGATTTTTAGAAATTAAAAGCATGCCTTGTAAGATTTGACGTTACAAAAAGTTGCGTCGTAGCAACATCCGATAGCTTGGTCCATACTAGCTTATGTGATTGTTTTTAGAGATTTTGCTCTGTAAGGATAGAGGCAATGAATTACGATAAAAAAGGCGTAATATTAATGATTTGTGTGACCTCCCAGTCATTTCAATATTTTTAAGATACTGTTGAACAAATTATTGTTTACAATATTTCTGTCACACCAAAATACAAATTTTGTCATAAGGTATTCCGTTTCAAAAGAAAAAGCGATTAAATCATGTATAGCATCAGCTGTGAATCAATATTTTCCAACAGAGTTTGTAAACGTTTTTTGAGAAAAACCCATCTTTAAAGCAATTTTTTCAAGTTAATCATAAACAAATGGCAATTTATAACTTGTTTGCTGCCACAGACTTAGTAAGAAATCTTTTGTGTGATCATTGCAAAAGAAAGACATTGAACCTTGTACAATCTCTCAGTCATAAATATAATCAATTAATATATCACCAACGAATAAAAACTACACGCCCCTAAAAATGCAATAACTTCCAAACTCACCTGTAAAATGCTAAAGGCATTCAGTGCTCCTGATTCGATACGACCAAAAAAAGAATAGAAAAAAAAAAGTTGAAGAGATTCCCGTGAAACGAAAATCGAAAAGATAGCAAAGAGCTCCCACTTACAGAAACCTCCCGCGTCAGCAACTCGGGCTTTTCTGCATTCAATGCGCTCCTCCCTCCTTTTCTTTTCTTTTTTTTCTTCCATCACCCCCACCATAAGCACCGGCAGCAGTACAAAGTGTATCGGATTCGATAGAGACTCGAAACAAGAAAAGAAAAGGCCCGCGAGGGAGTCTCGGGTTGAGGTGCGATTCGGCACGATTGGTTGTATTGGTGGTGGGGTACAGCCAGTCTCGGGCATTTTCTCGAACAAATCGAGGCGCAATGGCGAAACCGTCCATGGAAACCCAGAGCTGAAATAAAATTTGAAATTGAGCTCTAATATTTTCTTTCTGAAAAAAAAAAAAAAAAAATTATCCTACATATTCATCGGCCTTATCAGAGCCAAAGCCGAGTAAAGTACAAAGAGACCATAAGTACACTTCTCGCGCGTGCATGTGGAAAAGAGGCGCACACGTCATAATGGGGCAATGCACTCGCCGGGGAGCACCGCCGCGGCCAAGCCTATTATTCTAGGACGGCGATTTTGCGCGGCGGCTGGGAGAAAAAGAAGACGACAACGACGACGAAGAATAAGGACGAGGAGGAGGAGGAGGGATAACGAAAAAAAAGCTTCTCGCGCTCGAGTGTGCATACGTAGTGGGGCCGGGGTAATCGCGTGTATGCTCGCGGTTGTTGCGCGTGTCTTTTGCACGTATGTATATAGTTATGGCAGAGCAGGCTCGTGTATGTTAACGCGCTGCAGGATGAAGAGATGCGGCACAAAGCGGGGAAAGGGAGATTATCGGGTAAAAATAGGCGCCTGATAATTCACAGGACACGATCGGCAGGTAGTTACGAGCAGGCACTTTTCCCCGGCTATCTCTTGTGATTCGCGAAATCGTCGGCCGTGTACAGAGGAGACTCTCTCTCTCTCTCTCTCTCTCTCTCTCTCTCTCTCTCTCTCTCTCTGCAGCTGCTTTCCCGGTGTGCTTAGAGAGGAGGTTGCAACGGGAGGAGATTACTGTGGGACTGTGTATAATTTTGAAATGCTGAATTTTGCACGGAGATAAATCATATCGAGGGTAGCGACAAAACTTTTTTTTCCTTCGCGGAAATGGGAGGATGATTGTCGCGGGATGTGAGTCGTCGCTGCACAGCTGCGGTGATAACTGTAGCAATTGTTTACTTAAGTTGTTACGGTAATTGTTGCCGATGATGCCAGTCATCTCGAGCTCATTCTACGGGAAGGGCGTTTTTACGGGATCCCCCTTTTTTTTACCCTCTTGGGATTGAACAATGTTATCTGAAACGGTGATGCGTGTGGTTGATGTATTCTACGTTTTGTAACGATCAAAGAAGAGTTTTTCATCTTTCACAATAAATATTTCATGAATAACAAACTAAAAGCCTACAGTGTCGAAGGAAATGTTTAACACACGGTGAGGTATAGATTTTTCACACCTCGGCCTCCTACTTTTTTATAAACAAAAAATTCCCACGGTCCGTCCACACAGAAAAATTTAATAACTTTGTGCAAAAACAGTGCCACAAGCCTAAGATGATCGGGATGAGGGAAAAAAAAAAAAAAATTTCCAGCAGAGCGAGACCGATACAGACAAATAGATCTCGCACGCGAAGGGGAGGGCAGCACACACACCCACCCCAACGCGAGAAAGAGGGGCCAGGATGAAGTCTTTGAGATCTCGCGCGAGGCGTGCGGACAAAACACAAACTGCCCCTCTCACGCGGAGTACGTAATCCTCCACCACAGGCCCCGGCAGTCCTCGGCGGCGGCGGCCCCTTGCTCTCGCGCGCCGGAACGTATAATAAGAGTGTGATTAGCATTATTTACGGCCGGTTAACTATTAACTCATAAATCAAACGGGGACGACGTAGCCGCGTATCTTTTTCTCTCTTGTTCCCGCCTTTTTTTTTTCATTCTGCCCGCCTGCCCGTGAGCGCGTATATACACCGCGGCATCTCCTCCTCTTCTTTCTTCTTCCTCTCCTTTTCTTCTCCGTCGTCGTCTTTGTCGTTCCGCACTGGAGAGCACCGAGCGAGCCGCCTCTCCGGCTGCCGTTGTTTTCCACCCCCTCTGCGTCCTTTGGGGTGTTCTCACCGCGTCATGGGAAACAACGACGCGAATACACCTCTCTTTTATGTAAAATGTAGTTGCTTTTTTCCACTACAAAAAAGATAAAAGAAAGAAAGTCCGTCACTGGTCACTCCATCGATCCATGTTGCCTGCTAAATGCAAAAATTCATTGTAATTTTTCCTCGTAAAGAGAACGTCTCATTTCGCGTTTGACAAATACACGTATTTTCTCGAATTATCGTGTACCGTACAAAATACATATGTGATACTTGTTACAAGGAAGTATACGCGCCGTTCCAACGCGATCTTTCATTTCTGACGTTCTCTCAGTGTCTTTATCCGCGTACATATGCGGTATACGCGTGTGCGATATCCGGCGATCTGTTGTCCGGGCTGCCGATCGCTCGGTCCGATAAACCGGCCGGTCTCCCTCGCACAGCCAAGCGTCTTTCCCAGCGGCGATGATCCTCTCTCGTGTATCTTGTATACTCGCGGCTAGAGTGTACGTCCAGCCCTTTATGCTGTCAAATAATAAAGAGCCACTCGATTTAAATGATATTTTTCACAATCTGCTTGACACTTTTTGTCTACGGGCGGCCCGACCGGCTGGTCTTCAATTACGCTCGCGCAGATGTACGCGAGAATTATGCGACTGGAAATTACAGTGCTGTCGGATAAGGTGATGATGATTTCATTAGAGGAATATATATATATACAGCAATTTTTCTCCTTTTTTTTTCTTCATCTCCTTCGGGTTGTGACTTCATCTCTCTCTCTCTCTCTTTCTCTTGGTCTCCAATGAGAGCTGCGCATTTGCATGATTACACATTGGAAATTATTGATGCTGCGTAATTAAATGAACAAAGCGTGCCAATGGCCCGGCGTGGGATTTAACTTGCTATTAATGTTTCTCTATTTTTCTTCTTCTTAATTTTTCCTTTCTCTCAAATCGTATTAATACATACAACACGCGCACTCGATGTAATAATACCCACTTCCTTTCATTAACGCGCTTCGCTTTTGCATTATTATTATCATCATCATCATTATGAGTATCAACATCTCAATTTATCACCTCGAAGAAAAAGAGTCTCACTCGAGTCTAATTGAACAAGTGAACTTTTACGAGAGTAAATAATGACGTGCATTCGCGTAACAGCTTTGCACCGTACACGCCAAAATCTCGTGCATTTTACAGTTCATAATTAAAATTGGAAACAAAAAAAAAGAAAAATATCTGAAACTCCCATCTCCACAAGAGTATATATATACTCGCAGGAACGGCCCGACATCCCTCAGCCCCTGCCTTTCCGTTCGAGGTCTCGTAATTTCCTTATCACAATTCAGCGGCACTCCCCCGGCAGAGAAAGAAAGCCCCCCCCCCCGAACTCCCCAGCGTTATACGGGGACGGGACAACGGAACAGAAGCACATAGCAGTGGCGACGGCTTCTTTAATTCTCATGGAATAAGTCCGCTTCCCGACGTGCGCGCTTTGCAAGTCAAATCGGCCCTCCCTCCTGTGGGGGGTGGAAGAGCCCACGGTTGGGAGACTTTTTTTGCTCTCCAAGGTGTCGGGATGTATATGCCTGCCAGCTACCTCAGCAGAAAACAATGGCGATCGTGTATGCGGTAGATGAAATGAAGGCTTTGTGGGTGACAGTGGAGGTGATCTGTGGATTTTTTTGATGTGTAAAGGGATTGTTTTTATCGAAGTGCGTTGCTGTTACAGGGATTGCGCGAGTGATGATTTTTTCCACAGACATTGGAAAAGAGAAATAAATCTAGAGTTCAATAGCTGTTAAGTAGCAAGAAAACAGTAAAAAAAAAAAAACAATACAAAGATTAATACTCGTTTATTATCTCTTTATCTAGTCTGTTTCCAGGTTATTTATCACATTGGACCATCATAAACTATTGAGCATCGATAACTTGAAATTTTGTCTTTTTGTGCTCCTCTTTCATAATATCATTTTTATTTGTCTCGGGGTCTTCATTTATTTTGTCTTTATTATGCATGTACATCTTGACGTCTAATTTTTAAGTATCCTAAATCTCTTTATCTCTATTGTATGCATTATTTCGTGTATTTGTTTACATGTCTCTGTATTTTATTATGTTTTTGCAACCAAGACACAAAGGTCAAAGTTTTGTCGCTGTCTCAATCACTGTATCCCTTTTTCTTAGTCTTTCTTTAAATGTACTTATTTGTAACTTTACAGTCTTGGATCTGTATGCAATGATCATGGTCTCTGTGATCAAATATTTATAGAATTGTAACTTTTCATCTCAGGTACTCTTGTCTCTTTTTGTCTGTCTCTAAACATTCATCACTGCATATCTGTCTCCAGAAAACCTATTCTACGTCTATGTTCATCTAGTAGTGTCTATTTTCAATAAATAACCTTTAATGAATTTATGTATGCCAAAACGTAATTAATTTTATCAATATATTTAATCATTTTTTAACCATCTTAGACCACGTAACCAACATAAACCGGAAATTCAAGTAACAAACAGAACATTTTCATCAAACTTTTAAGAATTGACAGTGGTATAATTTTCATCGGGAATAAACGTACCCCCACAAGAAAGAGGGATATAAAAAAAATAGGGAAAGGATCGCAAATAACTTAAAGATGACCACGTGTACACTCTCAACCCCACTTGATCTCTGCCCCTTCTTCTTTACACTTTCTTGCTCTCCCCCAACTCTCCGGCTCCTCTACTTTTTGCTCCGCTTCCTTTTTTTTTTCTTTCTTTATTTCTCGCGTGTTGGCAAATCCTCTTCCGAACGCTGAGCACGCGTCGGCGGTTAGTTCTGATTAGCGACAGCCCGAATGACATACCACTGGCAGCCAAGATCGCGTGCTCCGAATACCAACCTCTTCGCTCCCCCTTCCCCCCTCCCCCCGTGCTCTTTTATATCGCAAGCTCGATCGTCGGCTCTTCCTTTTCCCGTGTCCGCCCGCAGCCACCCCCACTCGCCGCGAGGCGACAAATCGCCGTCGCGCTTCAATTGGCTCTGGAAGGCGCGCTCATGGCCGAGTGGGTCTCTTTTTCTCTTTCTTCCTCCGCGCAGAATGTAATAAAATTTTTAAGGACACGTCGGGCCGAGGGTCCCTCTTCTTTCTCCTCTCGTTGTGAATTAGTGTGCTGGTGTGCGTATATAGTATAGTGGGCGGCGTCTTGGAAACGAATGCGCCCAGCTCTTTTTGCCTCTTCTTCGAGACGTCGAGTAAAAATAAGACCTAATGAATATTCAGTAATCGATATCAGTTTTCGCATTGAATTTTTCAGTCCGTTCTCTTTATCTATACTCTTTTTTTTTTTTTTTTTTTTCTTTTTTTTCTTCTTGTTCTTTGTCACGTACTTTTATGCAAACCGGTCTAGTTGTTCTTTGGAAAAATCTTAATTATGCATATACTTGGAACTTTGCACTATCTTAAGTACCCAATGATTGCATCAACTCACTGAATCAATCATTGAATTGTAATAAAAGTCCGATAACATCAGCAGATGTTATTTACTCGCCAGTAGTGTAACTGGGTATATCAAGTTTATGTCATTCCAGTTGGAGTAAGCTCAATATCAACATTATATTATATCAAACAGACTAATCGTTGGGCATGTTGTTGCATAAGTTGATTGTTGCGATCAAGAGAAAACAGTTTACTCGACCTTGAAGAAAAAAAAAAAAAAAAAGAAAAGATAAAGATAAACGCTAGTGTTGGGGGTCTCAGCAACACTTTTGAAAATAGCGGAATCCATTGTGCACTTGTTCTTTGTTATAACTTTAAAGCTGATGTGTACGTAAGATCGATATTGGATAAAGATAGATTAAAATAAGGTGTCTAGATTTCATTAAATTATTACGTCTACTGACTTCGTTTTTTATTTGCAGACTGAACGCATTGGTATTACGCTCATTGTCAAATTATTTCTGTATAAACACTGCCAAATAAATTAATCTCGCACAGACAAAACCTCTTAAATAAGGATAAACAAGGTAAACCATGTTCACTCGTGCAAAAAGGGTTTAGAGGATAAAATCTTTTATGGTAAGGGTAAGGTAAAGTAACATAAATATTACATTAAATGTAATATAAATTAATGCAATACGAGAGAGTGAAATACAATATAATAAAACGTAAGAAAATAGTGTATTATTGCGTAATAATATAATAATGTATGTTGGCAAACTACGTGAAGTATTAAGTACATAATTTGTAGGAATTGCATTAAGGATTTTTTTGGGTCAAAAATTTTTCGTTATGGTAAAAAGTGGATTAAAAATTTGTAGTATGAAGGCTACTAATTTTACACATTGTACATTGAAAAAATAAGAGTGAATTGATTTAATTTCAGTATTGTGTATAACGTAAGTGTGGTTCATGTCAAGATATTCAAACATTAACCAAAACCTTTTGTACGTCTATTAAGGCTAAAGTAAGTAGATACTAACAATATTAACTATTGTTCTTGTAAAAAATCTGAAGTGTTTTTATAGAGTTATACAGTAAAATAGATTTTATCGTATCCCACTTCTCGTACTTAATTTCTTAATGATCAATTCTTTTACTGCCTGCCATTTGATAAACAAAAGGAAAAAAAAGATCATGGCAAGTAGTACAAATACAGGTTTTTTCTCCTTTCTCTAGCACAATTTTTCACTCCCAGCAACCATAAAACCAGCCTCCCTCCAAAGTACATCCACACCTATTATGCACGCACTCAGTAGCTGCAGCTCCAAATTTAATCCACGAGCCCGGAATCTCAGCTAGCTTGACTAGCTTCATCTCCTTGCGCCGGAACTTTCCTTAATACCCCTGGAAAAATAATTTCCCTCCCCAGGAGAGAAGCCCGAGCGCCCAGGAAGCAACGGTGTACAGCACGCAGAGACACGCTGTCGCGGAGAGCAAGTTGCGAAGGCGACCTCCTAATTTACACCCTGACCCGGCCGTTAGTCCTCCTCCACCACTACAACCACGTCAGTTTATCGTACTCGTAGGTAGTCTCGTACACTTTGCCTCGTGTTTTCGTGGGGCAAGGGAGCGTCTGAAAGTTTGCCGGAGATTAAAACGCTTTAGTAATTAACTGGGTCCTCTCCTCACCTAGCCCGCGCTAACTGTTACCTAGGCTCCCGCGCGTCCCCCTCTGCTCTTCGCCCTCGTCTTTAGAGACACTTTGTCTTCGCGAATCCTCTCTGTACGTGTACCCCACCCACCCTCCGACTCCGGTTTTGCCTGCGGACCGTCGCTAATTCTTGTTAAGGAGTCGCATTGACTCGACGACTTGTTCGTTAGCGCACATTTTTTAATTATTTTTTTTACGTTTTTATCCTTTCAGTGATTTACTAATGGGCCAAAATTTGTATGAAAGAGTGTATTTACATTATTCTCAAAAATGCTTTTGGAACAGAGCCCGATTAATTACGTTAATCGAATTGAAGTCATTTGTCAGCACGGGATCGGCCAATAATTACCCCAATCGGAATGAAGAAAATGAGAGAATCAGTCACAGCCCCTCCTGTAGTTCTCACTCCCTCAAGAAATTAAAGATTCGCCCCTCAATTTTTCACGGCTCCATCTCCTTGCCCACAACACCTTCCTTATTCCCCCGAAAACAGAAACAGCTTCTTTCTTTCATCCCCCATTGACCCTCTCTCTCTTGTTTTTCGAATTTCTCGTGTAATAAGGGTCTGTCGAGCGGAGAGGGGTGCCCAGAGTCGAGTTACCTCGGCAACGTCGCTCCGCAGAGTCCAAGGAGTTGCTCTGCGCAGCAGCAGCTTGTTGCCATGGGCGACCTTCTTTCCTCACCCTCTTCAGGAGAAGCGCTTCCGCGCACGCCTGGGATTCAATTCCGAAGTGAGAGGTCGAATAATTGCTCTGCTGAGCAAACTCTTGTACTTGATGAGGAGACAAGTTTTTGGGCGTAAGGGAACTTTACTTATTGTTATTTATAAGTATATTTTTGTTTGTTTTCTACAACAAAACAACTTTTGCGCCTCAATCAGTTCTACGCCTGCTCGAATGCACAGTATATATTTATCAAGCTGATGTTCTTGCTGTGTTGTCAGTTGTACACTTTTCTTTTGCCACTGTGAATGAAAGTTGTTACTTGATTAGTAATGATTTTACGTATTCTTCTTACAAGCCATGTTTATATCACAAATCACGAGCATTTTACCTTTTTTTTTATTTGCTTATTTAAAACTTTTTTTTGATTGCGTATAGAAAAAAAAGTTTTTAATATTATTATGTGTCAAAATAAATCGATAAAATAAAGATATAGAACTTTGGTTTTAGCCGTATTTTTTTCTCTCATTAAATTATACGAATGACTATGTTATGATTACTTAAATTCGTATGAATTACAAGTTTTAACACCGTATTATTTATTTCCATACGTTACCGAATGGAAAGCCGCTCACATGCGTAGGAAAATAATTTATGATCAGATATTTTATCTCGGAGATAGTTCGGAGTAGAGACAGTGATTACTTTTATGGTAGTATTTTATCTGTACCCTCTCACTTTTCAGTGACAAACACATTTGAAAGAAAACAGTTCTTTACCAGCTACATCGAATTCAAATAACAGTAAAGTATACAACGTGTGATTAGTGCAGATACCCCTCATTAAACACAATTTTTACGACTTTTTAAAAGTTAATTTTCCCCAGTGATAAACACTTGATTGTACACATATCTCATTACTTTAATAGTCGTATGAATATTATGTAAAATCAACAAAAAATCAAATCCTCTCCTTGTTCTTTTTGTTCCGCGCGTAATTCTACACGATCGAAATAGATATACATAAATGTATTTATGATCAAAATTACACACTATCGGGTCTCCCTAGATTAATTCAAACGTTGGAATTACACGAATCTCCATCATCGGCCTAATCACCCACTCCCCACATCTCCCAGGCTCTCCCCGTAAGAAATTCGTTTTCGCCGATCCCTCACGGTGTGCGCACAAACGCGTATACATTATCGAGGGACTCGCGTGTCGAGACCGTACACACGGCTGCACCTAATAAATGGGACGGATTTTTCAAATAACTCGGATCGGAGGGGGCGCGCGCGCTTACCACTCTTTTAAAGCCCGCAAAAATTACAAGGCAGCTAAGGGCCGCCCTCTCGCATGCGCGGAAACCTCCTTCGGTATCGCGAGGGGGAGCCCTCAAAAGCGCATCCGTCCGAATCAGAAACGCGCTTTTTCACGCGCGATTGAGACGTGCGCTGCTCTCAGGAATGAGAGGGAAAAATATATGGAAAGAAAAAAAAAAAAAAAAAGAAAAAAAGGAAGAAACTTCAGCGACGCGCGCCCGGTTATTTGCGCGGCGCGAGGAAGATTACAAGCGCGCGCGAGTTTTTCGAGACTCGCTCATGAGTCTCGTGACGGAAGAAAAAGGAAGCGAAAAAGAGGTGCATGGGCAGGTAAGAAGAAGAGAGAGTCTGCGCGGGTTTGTGAAAAATTGATCGAGCGCGATATCTTACGTTTAGAGGGAAGAACGGGAGACACGACGGAGTCGTCGTCGTCTACTGTTGTATGACGACGGTGACGTGAGAGGGAGTGGAGGGAAAAGAAGAAAAAGCAGGGCACGCGTCGGCCATACATCAAATAATGCCCGCGTGAGAGAGAGAGGGGCTTTAATGCCTCGCGACTTAAACAACGATACACGGCTTCGTGCTGCTGGCAGCTACTGCTGTGTTACATGAATACTATGGGTGGCTGTGGCCACGGGAAGTGCGTCTGCCGCAGAATAGCAAATAATCTCGGTGAATGAGGTTATAATGTCTTCGTACTTTATTTCTTTTTTTCTTTTTTTCGTCGTCCGAGCGTGGGATAAAGATTTTTTTTCGTTGGCGACTTGTTGGGTTGAAAAAAAAACTTTGTAAGTAATAAGAGTTATCTATCGCTCCACATTTTAGAAGTTAATTCTCCTTCTGAGTAAAATGGATTTCACTACTTTCATGCTGACATTTCCTCATTTAGGGTGATACTGTCACCTCTGACGAGTGAGTTTTTACTTTAAAATTGGGGTGACAATTAGTATTAGGTTTAAAGTTTCCCATAACATTATTGAAATTCAAAGTAAAGACAAGTAATGATAAGTAAAAATTAGTAAAGATTATTAAAGATTTGTAAAGATAAATGAAAATGAATGGTGATGTAGGTAGGGATAAAGAACCTTATGGTAAGTGAAGAATAGTAAAGATAAATGAAAGTATAGAGGATGATAAACAGACACATATGGGAATGGAAAATCTGATGAGGAATAAAGAAAAGCAATGGTAAGTAAGGATTGGTAAACAGCATCAAAGACGCGTGAGGATATATTAAGATTAACAGTGACAGGTTGTGATAGAGAATTCAAAGTAATGAGAGGTTATTATGAATAATGGTAGGTCAAGCTAAACAAGGATATTTTCGTAATAATTTTAATGTCTTATCCCTCAAAAATATCATGGAAATTTTTTTTCGATTGGTAAAAATAATAGTTCTAAATAATGGTCAATTTAATTTTCTTTTTTTGTTTTGTATTTCTAAGGTTGTTAGAAATTTGAGTCCGTAAATCCATAGAGATTTGGACGTAGTGTTGATGATATGATTATTAAAAGTGAATCGAGAATTATAAACGATGATCGAATCTGTGGAGGTAGAAATACTGTTCATTAGAATTGTTGTGGATTTGAATTTCAAAATGGCCTAGTAAACATCTTAGGGTGAAATAGGTAATGAGATTGAGAATGACTATGTACGAGTTATTAATAATTACTGGAGACTAAAGTGGCGTGACTATCAGTTAGAAATAATATGTAGCAGGTTGAATGCTAGTCTATTCTTGGAAAAAATAAAAAATAAAAATAAGTGAATATCAAACCATGTTGAAAAATGATATAAAAGCTTACAAAATCAATATATCTAAGTAGCAAACACAATCACCAAAGAATCACTCATTCATGATATTCAAGTAATCAAATTATCTCCGATATGAATGATGCCAAACCAAGATTTCTCGAACTCTTAGATATAAAATGGACAAACTTGTTGGTAGGCTAAATTATTTCCAAGCACCCTCTACACAATTAATCTTGAAACAAAAAAGTATAGAGGGAACAAAGAAACAATAACGAGTCAATTACCAAAGCCGCTGATCGCGTCGTACAAGCCAGCACTGGCCCACCTCCCGGACTCTAGAGGGACCGTAGACTAATTTTAATTTTCTAATTTTTCCTAGCTCGCACGCAGGAAGCCCCGAGGCGAGTGTCTTTCCCTTTCTTCCTTCCTTCCCTTGTGCCGCATCCTCCGGTACTCTCCAGCTCCCTTACAGCACATCGGAGTCGGAGAGTCCCCGGAGAGCCGGCGAAAGAGCGCGCGGCTAATTTCCTTGGAGCACAGAGAATAGACGTATAATTACTTAACGCCTCGAAGAGAGGGACACCCCTTGGCCTCTCTTCCGCTGCTACTGGCTTTTTATTAAAACCCAGAGAACGTTGCCCGAGATGCCCGGGGAGGAAGTGCATTTGCCGAACAAAAAGATCCGACTCGCGATACACCGACTGTATCTTGGCCGAGCTCTTGGTAATGAATAAAAATTTAATTAATCCAGTTTCGAGAATAGTCGTCCTTGTATGATACGCGTTGTTGTATCTACGTATTATTAAATGCATTTGCAGTGCTTTTAATTCAAATGAATATAAGGTGAAGAATACGATTGTTATGGTAACGAACAAAGTATAAACGAAACATAAATTGTTCCTGATTTCGGCATCTAATGACTTCATTCATCGAAGCACGTCGAGCTCGATATCTTTGTCGCCATCGCTGCTAAATATTCCGAAACGAGCAAAACGTAAAATGAAATTCTCAGTTACCCCACGGAAAACCAATCTATATAGAAAGCCACTGAAATTTATCAGCAGCGGTGAGCCAAATTAAATACGGCACGACGCGATGATCTTGAAATCAATTCTTCCCCCAAATCATCCTATCGGCAAGCACGGCCATCCACTGGTCGCATCAGCAGCAGTACCCTGTGGAAAGCCGGAGGGAGAGCTGGGTCGGCACTATTTTTAGTACATTGAAAAGCCTTGCTCTATCGGGTTGCCAATAAAGTCCACTTGACCTGGAATCTCGCCAGAGCTCCACTCCACTTTGGTTGTACATTGCGTTCTCCAGTCCATCGGTTCCTCCGGATGCCCTCTGAAAAAAAAAACATTTCAAATAAAACATGCACCCCTTTAACAACGCAACAAATGATTATTGAAAAACCGTACTTTGTAAGAATCGTACTATTATCATTATACTTTTGTACTTTTTGTTTTAAAATATAGCAAAACCCAACACCTACTAGATTAAATTGATCAAGAAGAAAAATAAAAAATCGATCCCACATTTTCCCCCTCATACGTGGTTGACAATCTGTCGCACAGGAGAGAGGCCTATCGCTATAGGTCTTATCATTACTTGTAAGTATACACAGTTCGTATGGTCTCGGGATCAGGAAGACAAAGAAAAATAAAAGAGGTGGGAGAAGGAGAAGGTGGCTGTGTCAGCAGAGAGGCCTCCTCGCACTGGTTTCTGTATACTAGTGGGTTGTGGGTTGTGGCTGGTGTTAGATACACACCAGAGTTTAGTGTAGTACCCGCGGGTGGGGAGGAGCCATCTTGCGGGAGCGAGAGAGGAGAAAGAGAGCATGGGGCAATTGATTCGAGCTGCCTCTGCCTGTCTCCCCCCACCGCTCCATCACTACGTCCCACCACCACCACCACCACCACCACCCGCTATCTCGCTGATTCAATTCCGCAGCGAGAGAGAGCACACGTGATCAGCAGATTTAAGGGGTGGGGGGAGCGAAAAAAGGTATCCACATTGTGGGCGTGGCTTTGGTCCCATTCGCTGGTGAGCCGGCGGCACCGACTTGCCCAATGGCGCCCCATTCCTGCTTTGACCGCGTTGGTAAGACGAGGACGAAGCTAGCGAGCTAGCGGCTTGAGGCTTGTACTGCGCCCACGGGGGATGGATCGCCACCACTGCCGCCTCGGTATCAAGCTCAGTGTGGCTTCGGCCAGATAGTGCCGTGCCGTCGCCTCGTGCCCCTCGTGTTACAGTTGCCGCCGCTGCCCCTAATACAGTACACAACATGCGCTAGAATCTGACAGGAGGCTTCTATTATCTTTCGTGTCCTGGTACTGGAAGAGCGACCGTGCGGGCGTTGGCTTGGCTTGACCAGCGATGAAACGTGAAATATTGCGAATCGTTGCGTTATTGCTTGATTAGTGCAACGGGATGGAGGGGTCGTTGGGTCACGGAGGGGTGACTCCCGAGGGGACGTTTTGACGAGTGATGGCTGACCAAAAGAGTTCCAGATCTACTGAAACGAGTCGGGGAGCCGATGGTGCGTAGTTTTCCAGTCATAAGCCAGGATTCAACAGAGTGGCAAGCGATGGGTCGAGTGACAGAACGATGGCAGGGCAACTGTCAACGCCCCGACAGCTGTCAATGCCGTCCACCGTTGGTTGATCATTGTCCGTGCACTGATTTGTGTAAAATCCATCGGTTCTAATACTGACATTGCCAATGAGTTCAGCCGAGTTTGAGGTTATATTGGTGTTGCTGGCCGACGGATAGCTGCAACCAGAGCCACTGGTAGCAACCTCTTGAAAAAGGATTTTTTTCAATCTCATCCCAGTTTCTCGGGCCTCGTTAGCTCGGAACAATGTCCACGAAGGATAGGACACTTTTTGAACAGTCAATCCGACTGACACGTGGGTGTGAATAAACAATCGCGTCGACAGAGTGCTGTGTCGTTACGTAACGCTAACGTGACAATAATTTCAGCCGGGTTTCACTTGAACCCAAAATGATGCCCATGGTGACGTAGATCAGTGCCCCTCGAGGCCACACCCCCACACCGAGACATATCCCTTAGATAGAGAGCCGGTGATCGCGTCACCACCGTGACCATCATCACCCGCTACTCCACGTCGTCGTCGTCGTCCGGGGGCCCGCGCTACGCCGTCGGCCGCCGACCACGACGGCGCCTACAACGACGCGAAGCTGATACCCAACATGGTGCTAGAGCCAGGGGGTGGCTTGTCGTTCCCGCCGCCTCCTGGTGGTGGCAGTGCCGCGGTGGCTGCCGCAGCTGCCGCCGCGGCCGCGGCAGTGGCTAGCTCGAGTGGAGGTGCTTCGGGCGTCGCCACGACCGCCGGCTCCCTGCTCGGGCCCACGAGGCTCTTCCAGAGGACGGCACCCGTGTTCCCGTTCCACCTGCCGGGCTGGCACCACCCGGTCCTGGGTCAGGTACAGAGTCAGGTGCAGCAGTCGATACAGGCCCAGGCCGCGCAAGCCGTGGCCGTGCGTTACCTCAGCCATCACCATCCGCACCATGCGCATCCGGCCCTGGCCAGCCATCCGCTCGTGCCTGGGATTGGCCCTCATCACCCGGGGGCCCATCATCTGCATCACTCCATGGCCGATCACAACGATGACGACGACGACAAGAAAGGTAAGCCAGTTACGGTTTTTATCTTTATTATTATTAGTTTTTTTTTTTCATTACTACGTTGGTGGTTCGTCGTGAAACACGGCCTATCGTGAAGCTTCATTTGCACGCTTAATGCCATTCAAATATAGTGGGACTCATTCATAATATTGACAATGTCGGTAATGTATGGTCGAGTACTACTTTCAACTGTATATTCATACACTCGGTTTGTATTAATCTTCATTGTCTTAGGTACTTGTAATAAAGGGTGAGAAAAAAAATGTGTCGAGGGTCTAGGGCTTTACAAAGGTCTAAAGTAATTTTGTTATTCACTTGTATTCTCTTGAATTTCATGACATTATTCAATACCAAATACCAGTTAAATTTTCAAGACAATATCAATACAACTCTTTGTCCACAAATTTAAGGAAACCAAATCTTTCATAGTTCTTTTGTGTTTGTCATAATCAGTGCTAATTGAAAAAATAAATGCTCTACGGAAACTTTGAAGTTTGATGGTAATTTTGTGATTCTTCCTTCCAAGAGCAAAACGGTTCATCATTTTAATATAAATTAAATCATAATATGCACGATAATACTAGAATAAGAATCAGCATAAAGCCAGATTAATAGTGTTTTAGTATATACGAGAGTTTTTTTTTTATTTTGTGCGTAAGTACATAGCTACTATATAACGTAAACAAACCAAGTAAGCGTTTTATTAAAATATACAAACTGAATTCAAATTCAGCAGTTATACTATCCAAAGTAATCTCAGATACTCTGACTAAATACCAAGGCAAGATTAATTTTTTCAATATTTTTCAAGACTAATACAATGTTGTCTTTAAAATTGGTTTGTCTTGCTCTTGTGGAGCCTCAGTCGAGACGTCACATGGAATTCTCGTTTTATGTCCATGTTATTCCATTGATTTATAAAAATACCGCGAATAAACACGTATTTCTGTGTGACGTTATTTATGTATCAAAACTCATCTATTGAATATGATCACGCGAAGGCAATGAGATTCTTGTTTTGTCTGAATAGCATTATCCTCTTCGTACAACTAGCTGTGCTGAGATTGAAACGACACGACCAAAATTATGATCAATAATTCATACGCACCTTTAATTCCTTCGAATGGGACTTTAGTCGGCCATCACGTGATGATGAGCGTAGATAATGGTCCATTATTCTTGGTGCAAGAGAGACCATTTGTCCATGAATAAAGAGCCTTTTTTATGGTCTACAAAAACAAAAGGTGGTGGGAAAGAGAGCGCGATACGTTGTGATTGAGTCGGAATCGCGACTCGGGTACAGAACGGGGGCCTGTAATTTCTGCAGCAATGGCCATTTAACTTGGTGTACACAGAAAAACAGTTTCAGTTGACCGTGTATTGTGTAAAATATTGATCAGAATGCTCCGTTATTTCGATGGATATTTTACTTTCTTTGATCTAATATTTCTGTAACTGAATTCAATATTTTTGCTCACTAGCAGTGAACAATTGGATTTTTTTTATCGAGAGTCGATTTAAGCCGATAACGTACACTAAAAAATGAAATATTTTTAATTACCAAGTATACATTTACAGTTACAAACATCAAATTTTAGAAAAAAAAAAAAAAAAAAAGTAACCCTACGTGACCAGAATGACATAATCAAATGGTAATTTGTAACTAAGTTGATCAATGCCCACTTAAACATGTAGTAGTCAAATTTATTTTTTTTTTTGGGGAAGCAATACAACTTTCACTACTTGTTGGTAAAATCATCAATCTGAAGGTCTTTTGTTGGAAAAAAAAAAAAAGAGAACCAACAATACCGGTAACAATACACCATCATTTGCGATACGCGAATCCGAACCCTTTGACACGCGGCATCATCAATTAAAAAAAACCTCTTTATCATATAGCATCTAACACCACGAAAAAAAGCTAACCGTGACAAAACATCGATCCCGGCTATAAACACCCGACAAATAAAAGGACGGGGACCAAGAGAGAGAGAGATAGGGTCCGAAGGAATGTTACGTAACCCACGAGTCGCCGTCCCGCGGAGGTGTGACGGCCGGCGTTTTTTTTTTTTCTCCCCCGCTTCATTGTACGCGCGTACGTATACATGGTTCTCGAGGCCCCATTCTTCGTACGCGACAATAACGCGTGTACAGCAACAACAATGAGCCAAGAGGCCGGCACGAAAAGTAAAATAGAGAAAGTGGCCTGCGGGGACTTTCGTAACGCGGTCAATCATAAGATCGTTGCCTAGGATCCCGTGGGACCGCTTACGCGCACGAGCCGTCGGACGCCGAAAATCCCCGTGATGGTACACATACACGTATACGTACAAGCAGTAAAATGTGCTGCTCGTCGAGGGGAGGAAAAGAAAGATCCTCTCTCTCTCGACTTTTCCTTTTTTTTTCCTTCTCTGTACTTCTCGGGGGCTTATACGTGATCCCATTTGCCGGGGAACCCCCCCGCGTAGGCTGCGTCTTCTGTTCTGGGGAGTGGTTGTATTGTTTGTCGATTTTTATCGCGTTTACGCCGGTGAGAGGGAAAAGTTGGCCCGAACGGTGACTGGGATTAATTTATTTTTATTGGCCAACCCCTCCGAGCTGCTTCAGGGCTTCTTCTGCTTTGGGAGTTTAACGCCTCTCTTTCTGCAAGCTATATGCGTAGCTGGTGGCGATGACGCGGTCTATTGCTTCGTCATTTGATTAAAACGGGGAATTTTTTTTTTCTTTTTTTTTTTTTAGGTTCTCTAATTTCCAAAGCTTATTATTCCGTTTGGCGATTCAATGCCGTTGAAAATGTCGCAACTTTGAAAATGGGTGTGAAATCTTTCGGAATCCAGAAAAATATCTCCGGATCTACGCTTGATCAATCATTCGTTCCGATTAAATTTTCCCCGTTCCCTGCCCGTGATCTCATCGAGGGGCTCGCTAAAGAGCTTAAATTTGCCTCAATAAAATTGGCCTCGCGCGAGTGCTTACGCGGCGGCGAAGAAACCGGGTGCCACCGTATTATACCACTTGCGGCGCGAAAGATGCGCGAAAAGTCGCGCCGGCCAACGGCAGCGGGGAGGCAGTACCGGCGCGCTCGTTAAACGCCTTTAATGGCCGATCGTTAAGGCTCCGCGCTGACACATGCGAGCCAACTTAATTCGCTCTCCCATTGCCCGTCTCAATGTTTTCGCGCGATTTCTCTGTAGTGCACCGCATAATAGCCCAAGTAAACGCAAAACGATGCTCTACGTGTTTTCCAAAAGCTTATACAATAGCGTGGACACCTGCTTGTGTCGAATGGAGAGAAAAAAAAAGGTCTACAGGCGCTTTTCGACTTTACTGGATATACGTATATGTATATAAAAGTCGGCTGGTTCCTCGGATTAGGCTGCGGATGGGTGCGCCGTCACGGAAACAGTATATCTGTACACGCGTATACACGCCCATGGCGCGTTTCACGAAAAATATATAAGAAGCTTTTGAATTCGAGGCTCGATTGCCCGGGAGCATAATTTATCGGAGGGGATTATGTCCAAATTGAGACATCAATTTCGATTATTAAAAGCGACTTGATTAACATGCTTCCCCTTCTCTTTTGGACGTAGCCGGCCGGGATGTGGCCGTTTTCGTTATTGAAAAGTGAAAATAAAAAGGAAGAGGTACTCTGTGAATTAATTTTTTCACTCCGCTCATAGGGACCTTTCCTAGAGCTCCTCCTGCGATACGAGTTGTCGCAAAAAAGCCAAACTCTTGCGCATAAGCGCGATGATGAAATGCCCAAACAGAATGATGCAACCCAATTCAATAAACCAATAGCCGGGGCATGTACGAAAATTACTTTTTAATATCTTAGTTTAGCCGGGGGATGAAAGCCGGAGACTTACACAAACTCACTGGACGTAGCAGCCGGTTTTGCCGAGGCTCCGTACATACACACACGCAACTACACAGCTCTGTGATTCCGTAATGCTGTGGCTTGTATCCTCGGGAAGGCGGCTGTGTTGTGCTCTACAACTATAGCAACTAAGTTTGTACAGGGACGAGGTATCGAAAAACAAAAAAAAACAGGAGGAGGAGGAGGAGGCGAGTATACAAGAATCTGAAAATCAGAGAAGAGGACACAAACACGTAGAGAGGACGCGTACGTGTGTGTGTAAGTCAAGGGAGGCGAGGAAGAAGGTGGATTGGTGTGTGGATGCGTGTGCAGGTATACACGAGCACCTGGAGAGGAAGACGAGGGGGAAGGAAGAGAGAGAGGACGGTGTACAGGGTGGAGCAAAGGAGGAAGAAAGAAAGAAAAGTGAGGCAGCGACTGCGGGGTAATAACTTAATTTAAACTAAACTACAGTTTAATAATTCCCGAGCAGGCCGGTGCTCCGGCCGACTCTCGAGAGCAGAGCGTGGAAGAAGAGCGAGAGAGAGAGAGAGAGAGAGATGTGCGCAACCAGCAATTTCCGAGCCGCCGTTAACTGCCGGTCGTTAGTCCCTTTTCAAAACTCCTTTTTCTCTCGTTCTTTTCCCTCCGTCCCTCCGCGGAGGAGCATCTTCCCTCCGGCGACTCTCCCTTGCGCTTTTTCCCCCCTGCCGCCGCGGCCGACTTCTTCTGTGTACGTGTACGTATAGCTCCGCGCTTTCTTTCGGGCCTTTTGTTTTTCGGTAAGAGAATTTTTATGGACAAAATCCCCCTACCCGTCGCTTCCTCGACATTTATTTGTCTTTTTCAATGTATAGCTTCAAGTGACTTTATTTGCCATTTCTGTTTCCCTTCTGCGCTAAGGAAATGTCACGCAATGTAACGCCTGTGCACGTAATCGATGGTGATCTCGTATATGAAACGAAGGCATTGAATGATAACGCGCTTACCATGATTTGTTAATTAAATAAGAAACGCTTTAATTAAAAGCAACAGGGCCGAGGAAACACAAAGAGATAATTTGACGCGTATCGCGAGCGTCTCCCTTTTCTTTTTCCGTCCGAGAGATAATTTTCGGGGCCTTGCCCGGCCACGACTCGCAGCCGCAGATAGCTTCCTTTTATTGATGGCCCATCATTAGCCACTTGTCACTGCTCCCTGATAAAGACTTGCTTCTAGTCGAGAGCCGCCGTCCTCCTTGTTGTCTCTACCAATGTTTTTCGATACGAAATTTATCAACGCTAAACTCCACTGAAAAAAAAAAAAATAGAAAAAAAAGGAGAACCCTCGTATCGCCCTCTCGAGCTAGCGTACTGTCAGCCGCGTCGATTGCTTCGTTAACGCTTGCCCCATCGCAAAAGGAATTCGAAAAAGCGAGGTGGAAAAAAAAAAAATTACCGAGAGCCCGGAATCGCCCGCTCCGAAAGTTGCGAAACTCAACGCCCATGTGCAGAGAGACTCGTCTCTTCCCCAAACTCATCTTTCAGCCTCGAAAAAAAAAAAAAAAAAGAAAGAAAGAGGGCGGAAGGAAAAAAAAAGGAACGGCCAGAAAATAATAATCGCCCGAATACCAGTTTTTTCAATTTCATAAATTAGTCCGCATCAAAGGAGCCTCGTTTTTCATCCTCCTTATGCCCCTCCGCCTCCTTCCTCTCGTTCGCTCTCCGGTAGGAGAGAGCACATTATACACCGGCGTACACACGCTCTCCCGAACGTGTGTGCACGAATGTGCCGTTTGCGTGTCAATAGCGAGGCGCGATCTTGGCGCTTCTCCTCTCTTTCGCCTCTGCGCGCCGGCAAATTGAATCGTCGACTGGAATGAAGAGAGAGAGAGAGAGAGAGAGAGAGAGAGAAAAGGGAAACACCCTCTGCGTCGAAAATTACCGGCTCGCGAGAGTGGCCCGAGTTTCTCTTACTCCGCTGCCACGCCGCCGCCTTGTTTTTTGTACCCGTCTGCACTTATACCACGTAATGGGTATGTACACGCATGTGCGCCGAGCGCGATCTTGATGGACGTACTAACAACGGGGCTGCTGCTCGATTCGGACGTGTCAATATTACGGGCGCGCGCGGCTACTTCTGGATTACTGTCTACCCTCTTTTTGAAAATGGGGATCGATTGCGATGGGCTCGGCGAGTGTGAAAACAAACGACCGGAATTCACTTGGTCTCTTTTTTCTCGTTTTTACGATTTACACTGAAATATTTCAGTCATGTATACGGGAAACAGTCGTGCCACAATTAATCAATACCCCCTTAAATATCTTTGAATAATTATACGTATTACATGTTTTATCATCGCTAACTATGAGATTTGACAAATGTTAGTAACATAAATTATGATAAAAAAGTTGTAGTTGAGGGGTTTCACAAAAAAAAAAATCTTTCTTATCCCGAGTATAGTGTTTATTGATGATTTTATCAACTCTATGTATTAACCAGGTAGCTGATGATGTAGCAAGGAATTTTTAAAGAATCTAGGATTTGTAAAATCACTTACTCACGTTCAAGACTTTTTAAAAGAAACCCCAACCATCAATTTTAACGAAGCTTCTGAAAAATGAGTCGTTCACCAAATACACGTAACATTTATGTAACCACTCGGCAAAACCTAATTCATCCCGAGACGTGGAGCAGCAACTGGTTCGCAAGGAAAGCTCAGCCTAATAAATTAGCCAGTCGATCGGTGTACAAGTACGTAATAATTCTCGGGCGTGTGTTTTGCTTCCCCCGACGCCGTGAAAGTGACGAGCCGTGGAGAGGCTGCCGCTACTACTGCACGCGTTGTATTTTTTTTTTCAATTTTCCATTCGAGTTACTTATTTTGCGGAAAGGGAGGGGACCAATAGCCGATTTTACACTCTGCACCCGAGGATTTTATAGAGGTTGTAAAAATATGGTGATTTCTCGTACGTTTTGGGGCCAAAACTCGCTTCGGACGGTATATTTATTACCTTTCACCGCGAGTTTCGCTCACGAAACCAGTGTGTGCACACGCTGCGGGAACAAGTGCGATTTAATGGCGAGATATAACGACGGTGTTATTGAAACGAGCGTTAATCGGTTCTCGCGAAAATTTCTCGCTTTTTGGGGCAAGGGCCACCGCGATTGTGCACACGCGTGCTGGGAGTGTAATGCATTTTAAAAGACTTTCTGTAGAGCTTACACGTGCAGCACCGGAGGCTGCGAATTTTTTTCGCATCAAAGTGAACCGGTAGCCAATCGATGCTGGCCAATTTCGGAATATAACGATTTCTCATCGAAAGCAGCGTTTTTTCGAGGCAGACGCGATGAGCGAGTATTTGCTTTGCTTTCACTTAGCGCAGGGGGCGATTTGCGCACTTGGAATGAATATTTTGGTCTCGAGATGGTGGGAAAGAATGTTGCAATTGCGACGCGAGTGTTGAGCGTGTACTCAAAAATTTATAATACGAGTATTGAAAAGAAAAAAAAAAAATAAAGGAAAAGGGGAACTTACGAAAGTTTGTCGATTGAAAATTCAGCTGATTAATTTATTGGAGTAAAGAGTATACACACCACGGGAAGGACAAAATAATTTAATTAGCCTGCTGCTGAACTCGGCAACTTATCTGCGCTCCGGTGGGGAAAAAAAATTTGATTAAAAAACTTTTCTTGGAACTCATTTTTAATCAGTCTTTCTGTCTACGTGGCGCGTATAAATATATACACGAGTGCAGAAGTTTCCGTGAATTTTTTCGACTGCTTTTTTCAATGACATTATCGCCGCGGAGAAAGACTTGGAAAGTCGTAAGGTTATCTTCTCGTGTGAAGGAGAGTATGTGAGCAATTGAAATGTACACAGAAAAAAAGTAAGACAAAAAAAAAGCCAAGAGGGAGAGAGAAGAATGGACGTTGAAAAATGTGACTTCTCGAAAAAAAAGTGTACGCACGAAATTAAAGCATGTAAAATGAGTAAAAAGCGAAGGGGAGGGGGAAGAAAAATCTTTGAGGAGTCAATTTTTCATTGGAAACGAAGTAGATCACACGTATCTCGGGAGACGCAGCAGGGGCAAAGACTTTTCTCACGATATCGCTGTCTCTGTCCCGGTGACGTTTCGACGCCACATCGCAAGCCTGTCCTTGTGAGGAGAACGGACGCTTTGTCATCGATAATTTTTTTTCCTTTTCCGCGCCTCGGATTTTATTTTTCGTTTTGTACTGATACCATACCTACCCCGGCTCTTTTTCCCCAAGAACAATTTCTTATCTTGCTGTACGAAAAGTCGAGACAGGGGGGACGAAAAAAGCAGGCTGCAAGGCGCAAGATTGATTGACACAACGGAAGCTTACATTGTAAATCGCTTCGAGATTTCTACCGATAACTCGCAATGATTTTTGGTTTAATCTCAAAATCGATTCAACTTCTTGTCTAGTGCAAAAAGTTGTATTTTTTTTTTATGTTTCGCTATTTAAAAAGTGTGCTCTGAAGTACCTTTGCCCGTCAACGCACATTTACCTGCTCTGGTACACAATAAATTCTCGCGTAATTAATTTTGTTGAAATCCGGCCACCGATTAATTATTCGTTGTGTGCAAGCATTGAAATTTACTTAATCAAAATTGCCGGCAATTCATCCGTACAGCTACATTAATTGATTACGCATTCTCCATTGCCAGCAATCGCTTAGAAATTTATGAATATACGCTCGCGCTTGCCGAGGTTACGCAAAATCTAATCACTTTGTGAATTAATATTTCATTATATTTATTGATTAGCGCAAGTCACAGCATCGATGATAATAAATATACCTATAAATTAATTTAACAACAAGATAATTAACGCTTTCTCGTTGCCATTATGGTTTATGACTGGAAAAAATGTTTGCACGCCTTTGCTGGAAACGGTGTGTTAATTTTTATCGTCTTATGAATAAAGAAAAAAAAAAGTACATGCAATAGAGACACAACTTACATGTTCAGGCTTTGGCGATTATTTCGTAGATTTTTAACTTTTCGAAATTGATTGTATTTCTGTGATTGCAATAAATTATTTTTTTCTGGAAATTTTATTTACGTATTATTCAATACTGAACAAAAATTTTTCCAGCGAATGAATTTTGCGATACATTGTTAAAGAATAAACGTTAATGTGAAGTTGTTGATCACATGTTTAAACACTTTGACAATTTTTAAAAACTTTTTTATCTTTCAAAGTATGATGCATCATTTTCATACAAAAATATTTCCAGAATACTGTGAGTGATAAAATACATACAAAATTTTCAGCAACGCACTATGTTTTTAGAAAAACATTTTTATATTACATTCATTTTATTTATAACATAATACATGTTTGTATTAAATTATATTTTATTTAATATTTTTACAAATCTCTTCGATTCTTGACGAACTAAATTAGATAATAAAGAAAAAAATTAGACTTGAATCTATTTGTACTCAGCATACTACATGGTCAGTGTTATGAGTGCCACAAGTATTTCTGAAGGTTTGTTTGGATTAAAATATTTTTGTATTTTTTGATTTTACAGATAATGGATTTTTTTAAATGAAAAGTTATAAACAGCTGCCATATTTTTATACACGTTGTGGATAAAATATAAATAAACGCTTCATCGTATCATTTAATGATACATAAAGTATAGATAGAAAAAAGAAAAAGGAAGAGGGAAAATCAATTTATTTTGTATTAACATTGTGTTTATCATAATTATAAATGGTAATAATAATAATTCGTTCCATTCGGTAATTACAGTTTAGTTTTAGTCATCAATAATTTATGTTATTCTTGTTTTTAACTCGAGTGTCTTTTTTTTTGACAGTGCTTCAGAGTGTTTATAAGATGGTGTATTATTGGTAATATCATTCGTATTTTAAATTTAATTTTATGCATCTAAATACATGTATATTTTGGATGGTAAAATACTGCTTGGTTCATATTTTTCCTCATGTATCTTGCCACTACTGTTAATTTGTTTTGCAACAAATCTATTATTAATCTTTTAAGATCCACAAAAGCAGACAAGACTGAACCACTCCAGCTAGCACTATATTATTATATACGTATCCCTAAACTTGTCCTTGGAGCATCGTAACACAAACAATAACCATTTACGTACTCTTTATTCAAGAATTCATCTTCCTCCCCAACACTTACCCCCGTACTGAATAAAAAAAAAAAAAAAAAAGTCGAGCAAAAGTATGCGCATAATGCGAGTAGTGCTATATGTTGTACCAGTGTGTGTAATACGTGCGCGCGCAGGCAACAAAAAGGGGAGTGGGTAAGCAAAGGAGTCTGCCGAGGGTGGAGGGAAGGGGAGGTATTGTAATTAAATAGTTTGAGTTACGGCGCGAGAGAACGCGAGGAGGCAGCATAGAGAAGAAGACGCGGAGTCAAAGGTGTATCGCACACGTGTACGCGTTGCACAAACACACACCTGAGACGTGTATTATGTACGGGGTGAGCTTGAAAGGCGGAAAGAAGCAAAGACGAGCAAAAAAGAAGAAGAGGCACCGACTGTATCTCTTTCGTGTGCTCTCCTTTTCTCCCTCGGTGTGTAAGTGCGAGCGGACTATAAATACGCGCTATTTATACGCTCGGCTAATTGTCTTGAGCCGATAACCATCTCCCTTATATTACTTTTCAACTTTCTTCCCGCAACCCTCCTCCGCTAATCGCGTTACGATCCCCTACCCGTACCTCCCTGTCTATCTCCCTGTATATATTACGTTTCTCCCCGTGGAAGGGGGAGGAGGTATAGCGGGCCGAGCAGCTATACAATTGTTCTGTAATTTTCGTGGATAAGACACCGCGGCGCACCGGCCAGAAAATCTCAGCTGTATGCGTGTACCATCCCGTGCTATCCTTTTTTGCGGCTTAATGTTCCCTGGGTTCACCGACTCGCCGGCGAATTACTTAATCTTTCTTTTTTTTTCACTCTCTGCACGAGTTTGGCGCAGGTATATGTATATACATAGCGCCTCGATAAAGAGTTTCGAGCTTCCGCGCTTTTGCGCTGCATTCGTTTGTGTTTCTTTTCAAGCGGAACTATAGCGAGCCACAGTGGGAATGAAAAATTAGGCGATAAATTTTCCACGCGGCGTCCAATAAATCTCAAAAATGTTGCGCAAGCGGTTATCCGCGCGCTCGTTTGAGTTTTCGCTCGTTGCGTTTTGGATGATCCATTCGTTGCGCGCTGGAATAACGCAGAATAATTTGTACGTTTCGCTAAGTATTAATGGATGTTCCGGGGATTTGGTGCATTGGCCAACTCTCTTGCACTTTTGATGTTTTTGCAAGCGGTGTCAAAATGATTTTTTTTTTCTTCTTTTTATTACGTAATTTGTAATTGAAAAATTCCGTGTTTTCGATAAGAAATGCTAATTTATCGAAACCATATGCGAGTGTAACGCATGAGAAAAGCAAAAAATCCTGTAGCAGCATTTCATTGCGCCATTAAAATTATTCATTGCCGCATGAAAAGGCATCACGTATAATTTATAACCTTCCAACACGAACGGCACTGCACACACAAGTCTTACGTACCGTCTTGGCGCTGGAGCTGAAAGAAAAAATAAAAATGTAAACTAATAATAAACGATTACAACAAATCCGGCGTGTGCTATTTAATTCAATGAAGCTCGGCAACGGGTGGACGCTTTCGATGTTTCATAATGCGGACCTCGGCGATTTCAATTAAAACGAACACCAATAGAGAAACACCCCGAGGGAGTGATAGAAAGGCGCGTGGAAATAAATCCGTGTATACGCGCACAATGTAGGATACTACTCTAGCGTTTACCACAGGTGTGCCGTGAATCTATTAATCATGCGAGTAACGCAAAATTGTGTAATCGCGTTGTTTTCCATGGATTGCGAATGACATGCACATCCATCGTGTGTATATTTTCAAAGGCGAATCGACAACTTGCCAAGTAAGTATTGTTGGGGCAAAATGGCAGCGCGACTATCTTCGTGCTATTTTTATTCTTATGTTTATATATTTGATCCCAGTTGGTGTAGTTGTAGTGCCTCAATTTGTTTGGATCAAGGTGTTTCGTAATAGAAATAAAATTGGAAACTGACACCCATACCCATTAAATTTATTGGAAAAATAAAAAACAAAGATAGTGCAAAACATCGTACACATGTACACGATACTTTTCAGCTGAATTTTGATGTATACACACTTTTTTTGGAAAAGGAAATAAAAAAATTGGATGATTACCAGTTTCAGAAAAATCCGTGACACCGAAAGAAACAATTGTTCAACCCTTTTAATGCAAAACAAAATAGCTCTGCATAAAGTGTTCAGGCAGCCAACTATGGTCATCAGGTTATTGGTTTTTGCTTGGGCATCTCGTGCTTACTAATTATCTCGTGCGTACAATCACAAATTTATTTATTCACAAGAGGGTTATTGTGGCAGTAGCATTGGCGTGCAAATATTGTATTAGCACACGTGCATGTGAAATTTTTCCACGTGATAATGAAAATTGTTATTTATTGCGCTATTAGCTGTTGTACGCGTCGACTAGCGTCTGCAGGCATTTGTGTAAACTGCGCGATATTTCATGCACCTTAACTCTACAATTTACCCTTTTCCTTTTTCTTAGTGTTAATAAAAACTGATGAATTTTGTCAACACTTCTTAGCAATAATAAATGGCAGTATTTTTTGTCTTGATAATTCAATCATACAAAAATTACGTTTATACTCGATTTTTTTTCGTATCCAATTATTGAATTCCATCAATACTTTTAATGCATTAAATTACTAAATTATTTGTATGGTAGGAATTGATTTAAAATAAAAAGCAATACAACTCTTCTATGCTGGTGAAACCACAACTGATTATATAAATCATTAGAAAAAAGAACAGTTGATTCATAAGTTAAATGTAGTTAGTTGTACAATAGAAATAAATCGACTTTTTTCTAGGCTATATGTTGCAGTTGTACTGATCAGTTTTTTGCAATGTATCAATCGCACTTCTCCTTCTCCCTCATTATCTTTTACTTCAGTTGCGTTGAATCTCACAGTCTGGATCTAACATAGAAAAAAATGTCCTCACCTCATATGCTTCAAACACACACATCATAACGTTGGCTTACACGTTAAACCGACATTATAAATGAAACAGCAAGTGCAAAAGACGATAATTAAATAATTGTCAGTGCATCGGGCAAAAAGGTGGCAAGTAATAAACGAGCCACGATTCGACATCAATATTATTAAGAACAAACTCCCGACGCCAAAGGTATGAATGTAGATGGAGTGCAGTGCTTCGATACGTACGTATACAAACGAGCCTATACATTTTACGCACGCATATGTGGAACGAAAGCTTGCCCTAAGTGAAATCAGAGTTTATGCCTGAGTGCCTGTACCTAAATAAATAAACCGCATTTGTATAAAATGCATCTGCATATCCCGCGGTGCCGATCTTTTGCTCTGTACGCATCAATAACATTGCACATTTATGTAAATGCCTTCTTGCACTTGTATTCATTTAAATATTTATTTTTACTCTTCCCACTTTCCTTTTTTCATCTCTTTGAGTCCTTCCTTGCCCTGATATATTTGTAATAGCCTTTCTCACCTACTATGCTAAAAAAAATTATTTTTATTTATTTGTTTATGCAAAACAGTAACAAAATCTCTAATAATTACTTAGCACAAAACTCCCTCAATTTTATGAATTATAGCTATTTTTGAGCATTTTTCTTCGTAAATATATCTTTTTTAGTTCCTTATTTCTTGTACATGTCATGTTTACTTGCATCCATAATTATGAGAGAGATTTGGAGGTGCATATTTATGTGAACGGGTCGAAAAGTAGTACACAAAGAAGATGGAAACAAAGATTCATATATAAAAATGGTTACGTATGGACGTAACAAAGCAGATTAATAAAGATTAATCTTTCAGGCCTTATCTCTTTTCTTTGTGCTATTTTGTTTTTAGTCCTCGAATACCCCTATTTTTTAAATTAAGTTTTTATTATGACATCTCTAAGACTTTGTCTTTTTAGTCCTCTGCCCACCCGTATTTTACCTTTGTCTAAAAAAAAGGGTATTATTTATGGTTTTTTGTGGTTATTATCTTAGTCTCTTTTGATGGGCATCGGTAATTGCAATACTCAGTGTGAATGCACATGGTTGTTTAGAACAATCGGTATGCAGTTAGAGTTGCACGCAATAGTTTTAAAGCCAGTATATATATATATATATATATATATATATATATAACGAGGCTTTGGCACGTAAACTCGGTGCCACGGTGAATGAACATTTGAAAGGGTTGAAAAAACTTGGGCCACAATTACTCCGTATAGGTACCTGCGCTCCTTTGATGACTGTATTACGTTCAATCGCGTCAGCCATACCGAGTGGTGACTGTTCTGTGTTGCTGCTTACGGGCTGGTCCGAGGGCTGTAATTATATGTTACGGAGGGCCCGGTGGCGTGTTTGACGAAAGCAATAACCCAGCGGTGGCGATAAAAATAACGATTGCCTGCTCGCACTTTCGTCGATTATGACGTTTGCCGCTAATTTTATTATTATGAGAGTGTTAATTGTAATTTTTGGCTGTTTTTTTTTTTTTTTTTTTTTTTCTCTCTTTGAAAAATAATTTAAGGATTTCGAAAGTTTGTTGATACATTATAAATAACACGATGGACTCTTTGAATTGGATTTTAACGTGTATGATTTTTTGATAGTTAATTGAAGCGCTCTGCAACGAGCTCCTCGTGTAAATGATTAATGTTGGAAATTGCAGAATCGTATATTTACCTCTTGCACGGCTAAATTTAATTAAGTATCATAATCTCGGTTTGACAGCTACGTAACTCGATGGATTTTTCGCGAAATTTCGCACGTACCACCTGAACGACTTAATTCCAAAAGGCAAGTAGAAAATTTAAATTATCGCACGCGTCAGACAATTCGAGTAACAAAATGTACCTCGCCAACCCCAACGTGCCCATACGTATACCCACGATTTAACGATTCCTCTCGTCGCATGTAACCCATACGCACGCACTCACTCGCCTTGTACATTATACCTGCCTTACAGGGCGTGATACCGAGCTTCCGATCGCGGTAAATATAAGCCGGCGCTATCGCCTGGCTAATCCTAATGCGATCTGTGCCCGTAAATCAACGGGATTTCTCGCCTCTTTAACCGACAAGCCAATAAATCCGATTAGCCTTCTGCTCTTCACACTGTGTGCTTATACGTGTACCGATATAATACTTACAACCGATGTTTTGAAAACTGGTAAGCGGGAGATATTCGTTTGCCTTTTTTTTTTTTTTTTTTTTCATCGACTTGCGTGCAATTAGTATATTTTGCAAACAAGGTGTTTTGGTTTGTTGTTTATAAGATGTGGCAGAGTATCCGTGTATAGTAGACCCTTACTGTGTGATGTAAAAGGATAACCGATTTCCATGTTTCAATACATTATGTTTAATGAGTATTGGCTATTCGTCACCTCCTTCTATAAATAGAAAATTTAGCGTTATCGAGGTAACATTCTGTAGAATCTAAAATAAGCTACAATACTTTTAAATTGAAATACGGAGAAGCATAGAATGGAATTGTTCTCCGTAATTGAAGAAAAATCACACCCTCAAACATCAAAACAAAAAGCTCAACCCCTACAAGTGCACAACACCAAAGCCAAAAATCTTGCCAACGACCTCCTGATTTTCCTCGTACACCACTCCCGACACACGAAACTCCTAACAACACCACAACCCCAACTATGTGCCACCCTGCAGCTCCCCCGTTCCCAATATCTCAGCCAACGATCAAGAAGGAGCCTTCGCGCTAACGACTTCTCAATTTTACGGTCGAAAAATGTAAAAATCCACCGTCGGCCACTCTCCTCCGCTTCTTCACCCACCAACGTGTGTACACACAAGGTGCTGATGAAAGCAGCCAACGCAACCCTGTCCGACGCCTCTCCGGTGCACTATACACGTATGTATGTACACGAGACGCCATGGAATAATAATCGAAAGCCTCAAAAAGTCTCTGGCAGTCGCGGGTAGGCGCGTATACGTACACGCGAGCCGTATTAATGTATAATTAACCAAGCACGTTGTTAGATCATATCTCGGAGCGGGGCTTGTACGTATATAGAGCCACACTCGCGGTGCTGTATACGAGTAGCCTTATCGGCTGGCCCGTATAGCTGCTGCTGGGCTGCGTCGATACACAATGACGGGAGGAGGCACAAGAGGGGTGTGTTACGTATATATATATATATGCACGAGAAAAAGTGTGTGCCGCGGGAAAATAGAAAATTACTCAATCTTCTGTTATAGGTACGTGCTGTATGGGCTTTGTGTGTTGTAAAGGGGCGTCTTTGTGCAGTGTGAAAGGTGTTGTGTAGCTCCGAAAGTGAATCGTAACGCTTTGGACGTTGTTATATTATTTCCTTCGACTCGAGTGTATTATACACCGTAATGTCGTGGTGCTGGTTGCAACGAACGTGTCAATTATACGGTAGTCATTTAAGCGAGTGGATAGCGGGTGTGTTTGGTTTTTTTATTACACATACCGCGTTGCAATGCGGTTGTGCGTTGTTGCGATTTGCCGAGTGCCGTGGTCATTAGTCGATTTGATTAGAGCTCGAAGGTGGAATATTGTTTTGAAATACCTGGTATTTCGCGGATGCTTAATTGTTTAATGGATTTCAAAGGAGGGAAGTATAGCGTGCTTTTAATTAGGGAAAATTGCCTTATGCCATGCTGACGAGTGCCGTGTGTAGGATGCGGCGCTTCCTGTGCTATTATATGATAAATTTTTGCTGTTCTCGTCTCTATCGGTTTTCAGATTTCTCGTGCGTTTGATTCATGGCGGTGTCGACGCACGGTACGAAAAAAAAAAGTTATTAAAATTTTATGCAACAAAAAAAAAAAATTAATAAACTACCTCGTGTGATGATCTTCTTGAACGTTGGCTTTTCTTTTCGACAAAATTCGCTTTTTGGTTGTACTATCGTCGTTTGAGTGAAACACAGAAGTAGTACGATATAAAACCACCTGGTAAAGTTTTGAAAAATATTTCAGTAATCAGTTGATTGGTTACAAAGTAAAAATTTTACTACCTACAATTGCATTATTAAGTTTTTTCGTTGCCATTAAAAAATTATTTCGAAAATCAACCATATGTTAATGTGGTTGCAATACGATTCTTACTTGTTTTATTTGATGGTATGTAACATTGTAATTTGTTTTTCACGCTCAATAGTAAAGAAGTCTATTAAAACTATGATACAAGAAACAGAAATATTACCAATTGAAATTGTTACTCCAACATTCAAATAAACCCTGCACATCAAATCCATAAGTAACGTATCTTCCATTTCACACTTTGGCACGCGGAAAGCCGTAAAAACGATTAAGTCGAAAAACTCGCAACCAAGACTCTCTGTTACCCTCACTACCAGCGTTCCACATGATGTTTCACTCCTGTTTTACACATATACATAGTAATAATACATGATAAGCAACGAAAGTCCTGTAGCAAAACCAAGAGGGAAGAAAGCCCTCGAAGCGAGCGAATAAGACGACTGCGAGGGCAGGAGGGGGGGGAATTCCCTTATTAAGAAGGATATTTAATTCCGACTCGTCGAGTTCTCTTTCGGCTGTGTGTACGAAAACGGAGCACACTGTGGATTGGTACCCTCGTGTACGTGCGAAAGTTTATATACGTATACGAATGAGCGTCGGGAGGATTGATGGTGTCTAGATGCAAATGCGAGAAAGAGAGGGAGGTGGCGAGGGTATACATTGCCGGACACGCAAGCAAGCAGCCGGCCCAACGATACCCCACCTACCGACGCCTTATGCCAGTTAACGCCTTACAGCTTAATAATCGCCTCTATTTTCCAACCCCCTTTCGCCTCCCTTTCCTCTTCCCTCTCTCTCTCCTTATTTCTTGCCTTGCATCGTTTTTTTTTTTTTTTTTTTTCTTCCTCTTCATTGGGAGTAATCGTTTCATTCTTGCTACGTGTCTGTCTCTCAATTGAGACGCTCACAAGAATCTTGGGAGGTGATGGGAGGGCTTCAAGGTTTTGCAGTAGAACAATCGAATGGACTAGATTGGCTGGCTGGCGCGAGATCAAAGTTGCACAACAATCAATATAACGCGAGCTACACGTATATATATATATCACGTGTGCACTGCCCCTGATTGATCGGGCACAATATCGCTGGCGGAGCTTCCGCTATTTTTATGGCTGTCGTTAGCAAGATTGATTGACCCTCGGCCACCGCGAAATGAAGTAATTATAACTTCGCTCTCTCGGCAAAACCATCGCCGCCGCTGCTGCTAATTTGTGCTATGCTAAAGACCGATTCTTATCGCTTCCCTCCCTCCCTCTCTCCCTTCGTGGAAAATGAATTACGCTCGTTTGTTTAGAGGAAAAGCTCGACTCTCTCCGCCCCCTCCCTCTTTTTTGTCGCTATATGTCTTTCATTGCAATCTACATATGTGTTCATTCGATGGCTGCGAAAAATTATAAAAACAAGTGAAACGTAATTGTACGGTAACACGTACTTTGGCACTTAATGAAGAGGCTGACCGGATGGCAGCTTGGATTCGCTCATTTTCTCGTGACTGCACGCGATTACAAGCCGATGAACTGCTAAGAGTCAAGAGGAGCCTTCCTTACACTCTAACAACGAGTGCAAAAAAAAAACAGTCTAAATACACGTGTGGCGTATCCTGCGTTTAGGTCCGTGCACGCGTGAGCTGACTCTCTGCCCCGACGGCTGCTCCGTTAAGCTTCCAATCAACTAATCAATCAAGCCCCGCGTTTTTTCTCGTCGCTCGCCACGCACAACCCTTTGCCGCACTTCCTTTTTCTTGGCTCGAACTGCTTAATCAATTTGCACGGACGTGGTTCTCGGCGAAAACTTTTAATCGGCCGATCGAACGAGAATCGAGGGGAAAAAAAAGAGGGAATCGCCAAAAGCCCTGTCTCTTAATGACGAAAACGAGCGAGACGGCGCGGAGGAGAGGTAGGAAGGAGGAGGATCGTGGCAGACACGCCCCCTCCGGCGCGCAATTTCTAAATTCCAGAGTCGCCGTGATACTTACAGCTCCGTCATCGTCGTTGTCGTCGTCGTTTAGTCCTCTCTTAGCGTCCTGTTGGCACCGACGTTTTACCTGTTGTTTTGTAATAAGGTAGTCGTCTGTGCTAACGAGTCTGCCGGCAGAAGGGGCAAATGAGTCAGAGTCCATACAGTATAATCGTTATCCCGCAAAATGTGTCTCGAGGAATTCTTGAGTTAGCTCGTTGACAAAGAGAGAGATTAACTTTTGGGTGTGCCGCTTTTATGTGACCTCGGGTGGATCGTAAGGAAAGGTGGGGAAGGGGTACTTTGGGTCGCAGACGAGCTAAATTAACCGAAAGATAATGAGACGTGGTGTTTGTTGTGTTACTATTGTCGTTTTAGCACGTTTGATGTTGATGGTTACGGAAGCTCGAGTTTTAGTTTAGTCACTGTTTTCCAAGTGATGAAAGCTAGGTATAACATTTTATGGATGAATATTTCTCTTGTAGCTACGTAGGTTCACCTACAGTCTAAACTGTCTATTTCTTCTTTGTACTCTCTGCAACTGTAATTCTCAAGATCTTTTTCCTTCGTTCCATCTACTTACTATTTCCCAGACGCAGCTCCTCACTCGTTTCTTTTGGTCATGTATTTACTAATTCCATTAGCTTGATTTTTCGTTATTGCCCAATTCCTTTGTACATTTGTTTACAGGCTCCTTTTTTTCAGTTCCAATTTTTTGGTAGCCCCTTTCAATTGTATTCATCCCTTTCCTTCCGTTAATAATTCATCTAATTGATAACTAGAAAAAATATTGCCACTCATGCTTGGAATCCAAAATATTGCTCATCCTTCTTCTTTTTCCTCTAATCGTTTTCTAATGTTTTTTTTTTCACCCAGGAAGCAACCAAATATTCACCAATTCACTATAAAGCTATCAATCAATCAAACTCTGATAACCAATTGGAAAAATCAGGACGTTAAGTATCCCATTAAAAAGTCATTCACACTATGGTGATACAATTTACTCCTCACAGACTCCCACACACTCTTCACTCTTCTCCTGTAACGAAGAGCCACTAAATTGATTGCCCGATGACAATGAACTTGTTCCAAAACTCGCACTCCTCCATTAGCCTTTTTTTCCTACTTCTTTTGACGCACTCGTGAAATTTCACGTACAGGGACACTGAGACGGATGGATGGATGGATGATGAAGCTCGACTAGGGAGGCCTGTCATTATTGTACGCGAGGTATCGTCAGTAGCTGGTCGGGTTTCAGAGGCGAAAACAGGAGGCTCGCGTTTCTCACGATTGGTCTCGCGCTGCATATACCTACTCGCGCACCGAGCGATGATCCAACAGCAGCCGGCGCCAAGTTGGAGGCACAGCGGCAGTAATGGTCGCTCCCGATGGAAAATAACGGCGGTATAGCCGATGGATTCTCCGTACGCGGGACGAAAGCTCAATCAGCTTCGTATACAGTAACTCGTAAAGCTCAACCGTGCTATTACCCACTCGTTGACTCGCTACTCGACCATAGTTGCAGGATATGGGGTATATTCTTCACCAATGCTAACCCCTTTGTGTATGGATGTATACATTGTTGGCAAACGGGACTCATTAGTTGATTACGTTGTTGTCGGGTTGCCTTTGTACAATTTTAATGTTACGCTTTTTCCGTCGTAAAACGAAAATTACACTCGTATAGTCCATCCGTGAGGCACACACGCGCAATTTAAAATATGGCTTGATTGCACATCGGCAAATGAATATCTACTCGTATAAAAAAACGGAGCGACCGACGAAACTTTCATTGTTTCACCGAACCTCGCTTCATCACCCATTGCAATCAGGCAATCATAAATGACTCGCGGGTAACAACTTTATGAGAGATCGTTCGGAGCTACACGTGCACATAAGATTCGCGAAATCAACGTGACCAGTGGCGAATTGAAATCGGTACACGTACACCACATATGTAAACTCCACGTTGATACCTCCTCATTACGTTGAAAACAGTCAGGAGAAAAAGAGAGAAAAAAATTACGCAGGCAAATAATAAGCCGAGTATCGAGCAATTGCACCCTGTGCCCGTATCCCTGGAATTTTCCTTTTTACGATTCTTGCTCTGAAAAACGTTTTCCACGATTCCGTGCGTCTCTCCGCCAGATTTCTCTGAAACAATCATTAATGCACGCTCGTGAGGCGCATCATCAAAGCACCTGGCGGATCCTCGTGTCCCGCACCGCCCATGCAAATCCTCGCTCATTGCTTATTCGTCTTGGCTCGCGCGTATATATACATCATGGTGTGGTAATATAATGAACGAAAAAAATGGGGCGAAAAATCAAAAGGGAGGCGAGTAGGGTAATCCGTCGCCGTCACGTCGACATCTGTATAATTTCGCGAGAGCGGGCCCGCGAGCACTGCGAGCAATTTCGGACGCTTTTGCGGCTGCTCCGGAAGGGAGAGAAGGGCACACGGCAGCGGCTAAAAGGAAAGAACGAAGGGGGAAAAATAGAGTGCGATCATTTGCGCCTCGCGTGCCCCACCGCCGTCCTCCCGGACATTTTGATACCAAGTGCGAGAGAGGGTACACAAACATATATGTATATATACCCACCTGCATGTATACACACATGTTTTCTCTCTCTCTCTCTCTCTCTTGGGTCCAAACGCTGCAATTTCAATTTAATTGCATGTTATTTCGGTAGTGCTCTTTCTCCCGTTCGCTCGCGCTTTATTAAACGCCTCCCGGAGCCGCGGCACGCCACACACTGCAGCCTCCCAACTCCCTTAATTCCCCTTTCTCCTGTCCTCCCGTATGTGTGCACCTCGCGCTATTAGCCCGTTGGGCGTTATCAGGGAGACGTCGATACCCCCAAGTACTTTTAATCCACACCCGTGCGGTTGCTTGCTCAATCATTTCGAGCTTGGATTTTTGCACCTGATGCCCTCGAATTGTTGCTGCCGACGCGAGGTGAGTGCTGGTATAGTACACTGTACGCTTGGAGTTGATGAGTGTCTGATGTAGGTTTTGATTTGTGGGCTGTGTATGGTCTTGCTGTTGTTGGTAACGTGCGCGTTGGGAAGAAATAAATTGTGCGTAATTTGGGGGGAAAGGGGCTTTATTTTGTTTCCTCCTTTTCATCAAACAGTCGTGAAGTGGGCGGTAGAGGTTGCCAAATTTTCCGAAATAATCGTAATTGGAACTTTAACCGTTTGGTGGAGTGACACGTTGACGAGTGTAATAAATTAAAAGATGTTGCGTCAGAACGGCTTGAAAGTATATACGTGTGGAAACTCTGGAAAAATTTTGAAGGATCATATTTACGCCAATGGCGTTGCAAAAATCGTAATGCGTGGCTTGGAAAAGCCAGAGTAATTGTTTTCGCAATATGAATATTAATCGGTCGCTCTGGTGTTTCGTCAGCTCACGGGTTGTGTTTGCGTACACGCCATTAGAATATTCACAATTTGTTTTTAGTGACTGTAAGTGTAATGTACACATAAGCAAATATAATGAACGAGACGCTAATTACACGTTTATCTATATGGAGTTGTATATTATTAACGTGCAAACGAGTTTTTGAAAAAAATTTCACAGCTCGTTGTAGTCTGTCGCAAAAAAAAAAAAAAAAAAAAAAAAAAACTAGTCACAAGTTTGAGTAAAAAATAAATTACACGAAGATTTAAGACTTTATTTTCGCTCAACTCTTCGCGGATGATAATAACAATATACAGAAGATGGCAAAAAATTATCGTTTATCTAACGTGAGAATTTGATCGCGTAAATTCCAGTGATGTTAGGGTACTTAGATCTGGTCCATTTATCTATACATCGATCGATTGCTGATAATTATCATGTTTTCTAACTCACGTCGGCTAGTACCCTGTCTTTTTCATCTTGTGATTCATTTTTTTTCTACGGTCAGATCCTTGCTAGTTTTTTCCTTTTTTTTTGCCCTCGAAAGTAAAAAAAAAGTATAATTGGATTACGCGTGTTTGCTTGTGAGCAGTAACTTTTGAATCAATAAGAAAATCCTCACCCCTTGATTGAGTTGAAAGCTTGTCGTGATGTGAGCAGAGAATCGGGATGTCCTTACGAGTGATCGAGCCAACAAGGATAAATGACGACGTGCTCCAGTTACACATTGCATAAATCCGAGGGTTTGTAATGACCTATTACGTGTTAAGCCAAATTTCTGCGTTAAATGTCACAAAAATTGGACCTTCAATGAGATCCGTATATGCTGCTGCTAATGTAAGGTACACAGTGGACAACAAAGTAGAGGAATAGTTAATAGGAAAATCATTTAAAACTACCGCATAAACTATACATAAAATTATTTTAAATGCAATGGTTAGGTTTGGTTAAAAAAAAATTGCAATTACTTGACTTCTCATTGCTTCGAGACGACACGAAGTATACATAAATAGAGTTTTCATAACCCAAAGCGTTTCTCGTTGAAAAATATGCGCGTTGGTACACATGTAAATTGCATTTAATTAAGACGACGACGTAATTTCAACTGTGTGCATACGTATGGTTTGTTTTCCACTTACTGTCATTTGCGAAAACTTTAAATTTTTTACCGGTATCTACTAGGCTGCCCTATCTCGCCTAGTCTCAAAGACGGGAACACATATAGACTCGCTACCTACCTCCTTTTTCATCCCAAAAATGGTTGTACACAGATATGCGTGCAAAATTGGAACACTTTTGATTAGATTGTCATTGTCATTTGAAAAAAAAGGTGGATCGAGTGCAACCAAGAAAGAGAGGAAAATTAATTTTCTCGCACAGTCGGTGTATGGCGTACATGGTCGTAGAACAGATGGCAGCGAGCACTTATAATTTATATGCAAAGTAGTGCCGGGAGACGACGAAAACTCTCTTAATTCGAACGACTGTGAAACACGAAATCATTGCATGTCGTGCGCGCGTATCATACATTTTATACGTGCGTTTATACATATTATATGCATGGAAAAGCAGGCTGCTGAAGCAAATTGAGATTTTCTCGGTGAAAATTTGGATTATGACTGGGTAGTTAGCAAATTCCAACCGGAAATTGAATACTCCGTTTTAATGAAGAAATTTGAGTATCTCGAGTGAAATGAGTACTCGCACATTTGAAGGAGCTTTTGTGTATAAAATCTCGAGTAATTGTTGCATTCTTATATGTGATGCGAAAAATTCTCACAACTTATACGTCACGATTAATATACATCAGTATGTGCCAGCTGGCGTGATTCAATGCGTAAAATGTGAGTCTCACGAGAAAAGTAAATGAAAAGAGTTAAGTTTGAGTTTCAAGCTTTCGTATACTAAAGTATAATTAAAAGGGTAGCAGCGCTTGTTAAATTTGCATGAATGGAAATCACCAACAAAAAATGTTGTCTGCATGGCATTGGGAACTAGCTTAAAACTTGTGGCACAATACAGTAAGTCAAGTGTGGGTCTCGTTATTATAACAAACATGTTTGATAAAAGACGTTATTTGTAACAGAAACAATACAATAAAGCAATATAGTAAGGAAAATCTATTAAAACGTTATTTATATCAGTCATAGCCCTTCAATTTAAGCCAAAAATTTTTTATCCCTCAACTTTTAAAATATTTACGACCAATGACTCATATTCGAGATGACTTTTCAAGTGACCCCCTATCATTATAATCTCTAATGACAACTGTGTGTCTTCAGCTTTCTACTTTTAACAAAATAATATTGGAGGAAAAAAATTCAATTGTTTTCTATTTTGGTTTCCCCATCTTACTTCTCATGCACGTAAAAGGTAATCGTCCATTCTTCGAAGATGCAACGACCTCTTGAAAAAGGTTTAGTGAAAAGAAACCTTTACCATCCGCTCCTTCCAGTTTCTTTCTTCTCACTCAACAGAGTCTTTTTTTCATACAGCCGCGTCATCCTTGCGTGTCTAACTTTGGCCAATCAGGCGAGGGCAAAGATTTGAATATTCAAGCAACTCGTAAATTGACCAACACTGATTGGCTAGTTAGGAACCCAAGCAGCTGAAGATCGTAATTGCCATCTACCGTAATTTTTACTACCTCGACGTTACGTCAAGCGTTTTTGAATTGTTTTTTCGCCCGAAAACAGAAATCGAAGCTCCATAATCCAAACGATATTTTGTTTTTCCCGGTGTACACAATACACGTGAAAATCCCCCAAAGAGATAAGGCACATCCCGATCATACAATTCCCAATCTCTGTCTCCCTGTTTCTTTTTTTTCTTTCTTCTGCTATTCAATTCAGCCGCGGCGCATTAGCATACATACGAGTAGGAAGAGTCCGAAACAATTTCTGCTCTCGTGCAAAACAAAACTGCATGTATACATCTGCGTGGGGACTGGCAGCAGCGGAGATAGAAAAGAGATTCAATCTGTGAGATAGGCAGAAGCCGTAGCAACGAAAGGACTCTCGTCCTCGTAAAATCATGAAATTTCATGTTTATTCAATATCCGCGGTCACGGGACATCTCTTTTATTCTCCTTCCCTCTCTTCTCTTATCTGCAGCGATAGGGACAAGTTCAGGGTTAGCTCTCCCTTCCCTCCTATTCTATTCTCTTTTGCTTGATACGTGTTGTACACGCATATGCATTGAAGGAGGAGGAGGGAGGGACGCTCCAATCCCACCGAGAGATAAGGAGGTTCTTGCCGTCTCGTGGCGATCTTCTTTCTTTCGTTTTGCGTCTCACGTGCTGACCCCGCCCAGCTTTGCACATGTATTTATCTACTCGTACAGCAAAGTCCGCAAAAGCCCGATTGATGGCTTTCGTCAGCACACACACGCGATATTACGCTATTGAGACAGATTCATAATACGGAAGGGACAGTGGTTTGAGGTAATGATGACTCCCTATACTTTGCTCGAGTGATTCGGCCTTGGAGCTTTGAAAATTCGAGCTTCGTGTCGTCTTTTGCACGGACATTGCAGTTTTTTTTTTTTTTTTTTACATTTCGACCTGTCCCAAGTTTTGCTCTTACTTCAACTATTTTAAATGATCGAAAGTTCTCAAATCAGTAGAATCCTTGCAGGTACACTTGCATTATTTGAGTGTATGCGTCTTGCAAAAAATTTTCAAGACTAAAAATGGCATAGGTAATCAATGTGTGACACATACGAGTTTTAGACAACCTTTCAGATGTCCGTGGAATGTCCACTCTGCATATATCTAATCCATAAAGTTGCTAACTGAGGTTTTGCCTAATCAATCCAATTATTCATTTAAATGAAGTTTTTATAAAAATACCAACCGCACATTACATTGAGCATTAACTAATTCCAAAAAATCTATTTCTTTTTCTTTCACAATAAAATCGTGTCATTTCAACTCGTCCCTAGCCAGGCTCGACACTACTAAGCTTGGCACAAAACTCCTCACTCTCACTTTTACAATACATCACGTAACTCTAATAATAACTTGCAATTCAGCAACACAGCTGCGCAAACACGTAAGCCTCGGGACACTCGGCCAATTCGCAGTTACAAGTCCAAATCCCCCGAGAGAACAAGATTCCTCGAGGAGAAAATTACTTCGCGAAAACAAGATGCGCAGTCGATCGTCCACTTACTCATTCCTCGCTCGCGGACACACACACTTGCAATGCACACAACTTACGGCGATCCATTCGTCTTATCGATCGACTAGAGCCAAACGCCGATCCGCGCACACGGAAACCCTTAGAAGAGCCGATTTCTTCTCATAAATATGCATTCGCGTGCGCAGCACCTAAAATCACTGCACACCTTCGACATTTCGTTCCTGTCTTTCGAGAGAAAGACGATGGGCCCACCGATTTTACGACGAACCACAAGGTGTATACGCAGGTAGCGGCGCGTAGTTTGCATCTAGTAAAGAAAAAAAAAAAAAAAAAAAAAAAAAAAATCATGCTAAAGGCAGCTGTGCGATGTTGCCGGGCGCCGTGTGCTTCGCGTGTTACAGGGGACGGCGAGAGCGACGAGGGCGGCAGCAAACGAAGACGCAGCCGGACCAACTTCAATAGCTGGCAGCTGGAGGAGCTGGAGCGGGCCTTTCTCGCGAGCCACTACCCGGACGTGTTCATGAGGGAGGCCCTGGCTCTGCGGCTCGAGCTCAAGGAGAGTCGCGTGGCGGTAAGCTATGCTCTTAAATTGCTCTGTATAACCCCGATCCCTCACTCCCAACGTTAACGAAACACGAAATAACCATATGATTGAGATCTTTCGTGCGTTTTCAAAAGCAGCTCGTATATATATCTCCAAATGGTCATCTTGATCGCGTCCTTAAAAGCAAACCAAACTAACACGGTGTAGTTACAACGCAGGTTGTGTACACAACTCGCAAAGCTATCGCGATGGACACCAGAACTCGGGGGGATGAGAGTCACACGGGGAGGGTGGGCTCGCACAATCCACCGGTCGAGGGGGTCGACGTGGCAGACGTCGCGCTAGCATTTGTCGGCGTCTTCTCCCCCGTACTCGCTGAATCCACATCCCAGAGGTCTCGTCCGTACACACGCGTCCGCCTTATCGTCCCGCCGGCGGCTGTGTGCAGCTACAGCGGGGCTGCTTCTTCCCCGTGGCGCGGGCACATATACTTACATATACGTCACGCTTAAACGTCCATCCGCCGGAGATTCGATGGGGATTTGGCGTGCATGTACTCTTCTCCGCCTCGCGGGCACGTGCGTGCGAGAGAGGCGAATTTTCTTATTAGGCTTATTGCGCGATAAATTTCCAGCCTATCGGCTTTTTATCGGCCCATCTACTCGCGATCGCGTGCGCGCGCGCGCGTGTGCAAATGTGGGTGGGAGGTACGCGCCGGGATATATTGTGCCGGAGAGCCGGCTTTGATGTTTCGGATTCCCTGATTTATTGAGCCGTCTCGGGGAATCTGTTTGCGATAGTTTTATTTATCATGCGTGTGTATACATACGAGGGTGTATATTATATAAGGTACATGCGGTTATTGTAATTTTTCGAATTGCGTTTTTGGTTTCATTGATTCGGGTCTTGGGTGGGGTGTTGAGATAGAAAAAATTCGTCACTACTTTCGCCATTTGTGAATGATAAATTAACCGCTTAAATGGAATCAAAAGTTGTGAACAATCGATCGGGGGTGTCCCGAGCCCCAGAGCTTGCTCCGATCACCAATTTATCGAATCTTCACCGTAAAATTTCATTAACCAGAATATAAGTGTTATATATGCAACATTTTTTTTTTTTTGTTACACGCGTAGTGTTTTTCCCTTCAAACGGTTTCCATGGCCCGAAAAAAGGATCGGACGTCGGAGGACCACCTCGGTTTTCCGAAAAGAAAACAGATTTTCCCACCCGAGCGTCTCGGGGGAGCAAATGTTACGGCACATATGGTCGAAGTAGCCCCATCGCATACTCGCAGATACCGCTCTAAAATGTAACAGCCACGCGTACACGTATACATTATAGAGAGCAAAGTTGACAGTCCGAGCGATCGGTGCGTGGAACATAAGGGGTACGGCCCTCAATTTCACGGCTGGTCGGGTCCGCGCGTATATACATTACACGTATATGCCCACTATGGCAGAAACTGCTCTCTCTCTCTCTCTCCTTCGGGCGCGACATACGTTCCGCGGCTCCGTTCCGTCCGGCATATTTATGCCCTTTCGGCTGTAGTACACGCTCCGAGAAACAAGGCAAACGGTCAACAATGACACGACCGTTCGCTCACTACTTTTGTCCGGCCCGTTCGTGTCATATATTTCGGCCCTTAACCTTTTTAATGGAAGCTAATCACTGGTGTAATTTAATTATGCTAATTCGCTGCAGCGACTACACCCGTCGAAGCCATCGTCCGTACCAGTGTACACTCACACGGTTAAACGCGTGCGATAAATATTTTAATCACTGGATTCTACGCTGCAGTCGCATATACAATATTACTCCCGACGTATCGCCGAGGTCCGCATAAACTCCCGACAAATCATCTTCAAAATACGTGTACCCCCACCCCCCAGGCATGGGGCATATTTTAATGCTCGATACACGTTCCCTCGAGGATTTTCTCCTTCTTTATGTACTTGCCGTGTACGCGGTCGCATATCTTCCGTATGGACTGGGCGTTAGGTGCGTGGGCTTTGCTTTGGGAACGACAATAAGCGACACGTGTCGGACAAACACGCGACGATTCCTCTCCCCTTGCCTTTCGGTGGCCCGATTTACACTTGTCCCCGCAAATCCGACCCTTTTCAGCTCCCAACGCTAAGAGAGGGGGGAAGAAGGAAAGACTCGGCCCTGACACGCACTCGAGGCGGAGGTGCGTCCTCGAGGGAGCCGTGGCGCGAGATTGGATCGCCGGTGGCCGAGATAAGGGGTCTAATGCGCGGATAATGAAGCCGCTCTCTTATCTCTCCTTTCTTTCCTGCTCTCCGGCGTTCACTTGTACACCGAATCGGCCCTTGACGGGAGAAGCTGAGCCGCGTGCGAGTCTCCTTTCTCCTCTCCGTAGGGGGAGAGGCGACATGTGTACATAAATCTAGCGCGGGAGGGCCGGTCGGGTCGCTTTGGAGCTGTTGTTGCTGCTGAGGGACGTGCCACGGGTAATAGAGTTTGAGGAGGATGATGATGCATGGCTGTGGATCGTGTTTCGTTGCGAGGCTTTTCTTTTTCTTTTCGGAAATGAGTGGTCTTGGCGGTGTTTCGTAATGGGTATATGTGTAGTCGACGACAATGTTTAGGGACCACGTTGAACCGTAAAACCTTTTTCACTGTGTTTCATGGATTCATTCAATCATTACTACGATCATAAACTTCTCATTTATTTATACGTCTTACAACATGCGTGTATTTCATTTTCGTCAAAACTAACGTACTTCGCTACAAAAAATACTTCCTTTTATGTATTTTCAACGCGTTGATGCAATAATGTTTTTACAATTTTACCAATGCCAGAACTCTTAAGTATATTTTTGGAAACTGTAAAACTCAAGAATTCATCAATGTTATTAATTTAATCAAAACAAGGCTACATTATGTCGCAGAATCTTTACCTTTTCTTATCTGTTACATATTATTTCTGTAGGATTTCGTATAGTGACAACAAAAATACATAAATTCCACATTAAACACCAGATATAGACTGCCGACTACCTTAACGTACACTCTAGCACCTGTATGAAAAAGAAAAAAAAAAATAATAATAATAAAAATAAATCGTGCACACAGTGTAAAATGAAATCATTACACAGATTTCTAATCTCTAGATTTTCACTTGTTACGCAGTGGCGTGCTCTCGTATTTATTTTGTTATCATTATTCTTGAAATCGCTCTTACACACGCACTCGCTTATTATACCGAGTGAAAATTGATAACGAAGGCTTAATCGTTTCTCGCAATGTTCGAGCACACACGCGCGTATTCACACGCCACACTTGTACACGTACACACACACACACACAACGGCGTACATGACGTGACTAGGCGTTTTTGCGTGATCAATCGTGCAACATAATCGGTGCGCGCGAAAAAAACTTCCTCCCACCTACTTTTGGTTTTATTTCGAGTAAACAACTCTGTGTCTTCCTTTCAGCCGATGGTTTTTCTTTTCTCCAAGTGCCAACGAGAACAAAAGAAAAAAAAAAAGCCAAAATCGTCCGGGCTATTCTCGACACGTCAACTCGAGATTTATCGGCGAAACACTTAGGAGAGATGGGAAGCAAAGGCTCGCGTATGGAAGCGGGTCGGGGGGGGGTGTTGGGGAGAATTACACGGCTGGTATCAACCGGCGAGACGGCAGTTAATCAAAGCCTTTGAGGGCAAAAGGGGGAGGGGGCGACGAGTAATTAGACGGGTAATTAGAAGCACGGCGTTTTCTCATTAGCGCTGGATGTTATGACTTTGGTTGGCTCCCTCCGCGCTCGTACAGCCCGAGAAAAGTCGTCGCCGGTGACGTTAAATTTCGCGACGACCACGCGGAACAGGAAAATTATGTAAGTTGTTCGCGGCAGGAACTCGAGACTAGGTTTATATACCAATTTTCTCCGTTTCTTTTGGCAAACTTACCATCTTTAAGACAGTTTAGACTATCATTCAGTACTTTGGATTTAATTTACCTCGTTGACTCTCGAAACAAATGCTATGGGCTCTAAATATTTCATCGCAGTAGGAGTTGTCGATGCGACGATACAGTTACACCCTGGGAGTTAAGAGGGTGTACACACGTGCACGTCAACCCCCGAGGGCTAAATTGAAAAATCAATCCGAGATAGCCCTTTCTCCGCCACCCGAAACTCGCTCCCAACAGCGGTCTCGGGCCACAAATTGATTCGAATAAAAATACATCCTTGGAAGGCGCCAAACAATATAGAACCAAGCCGACGCGCCCGAAAAACAGTTCTCTTAATATACAAATCACATCGGAAGCCGCGCAGGGTGTATACCGTGTATGTGAAAGAAAAAGGGCGCTCGCGAAAAAGAAAAGCCCCGCGACACGCGACTCCAACTCCCCGTAGCTGTGTAATCCCGACCCTCTTGCCGCGGAGCCATACACACGAAGGGTTGGCTCGCCCATATCGATTTCGCGCGAAATAATACCATACACTCGGGCTCGCGTGCGCGCCCAGCGCCACTTTACCGCCTCCCTCCTCCAGCTCCTGTGTATATATACGCGCTGGGTGTGAGCGGATATATATCCACACTTCTCCCAAATGTCTCTATCCCCTTTGGTTGGCGCGGGCTGTAGTATACCGTCAAAACGCGTCTCCATATCGTCCGGGTGCTCTTAACGACAGCGTGTAGCTCGAGCGAGAATAATATTTAACGACGTATTCAGTGCGTATACGATATCTGTCGAGTAACATTGCGCCCCGAGTGTGGGCTGTCTCTCTTCACACACACTCGTGCAAATTTGATCCACTTACCTTGGCCCCGTGCACACCGAGCCATTGTGTTGCTGCATTTTACACGGTATTCAATTCATTTTTACGAGCTCGAATAAAATTTATAACGCGTTGCGCAAAAGCGCAGCACATGTAAAGCAATAACTGGTCGTATTTCATTTTTTGACCCTCTATATCTGTTGAGCCGTACAATTATACCTTTTCCTCGCGCACCGGCTCGCGCGTAAAAATTCCCCTATCCCTTTTTTTTTCACCACGACTCGTCCTCGTCCGGTACCGAACACACAACTTGTTCCCTTCGATTTGGCGACACACGCGCTAAACTGCCATTGCAAGGGTGTAGCATATCAATGTATATATACTAAAAGTGGCGTGTCCGTATGCTCGCGCGGTGTGGTTTCAGGTGTGGTTCCAGAACCGCAGAGCCAAGTGGAGGAAGAAGGAGCACACGAAAAAGGGCCCGGGCAGGCCGGCGCACAACGCCCATCCGCAGAGCTGCAGCGGCGAGCCCATTCCCCCGGAGGAGCTGCGCAGAAAGGAGCGCGAGAGGCGGCACAAGAAGCTGATGAAGGCGCTCGAGAGGCAGCAGAGGAAATTGGCGGCCAAGGTGAGAATATAACCATCTAAATTAATCTCGGGGCCAACATCATTCGCTGCGCTCACGCTTCTTCCTGTATATATATATATATATATATACATATATACATACATGTATGGGTGCGAGAAACACAAAAGTATGCAGCACGAGGTCGGGGGAGAGCCAAGATTGTTTTTGGGGTTTGGACGTATAGGCCAAGTGAAAAAACAAAAGATACGAGAGGAGGGGAAGGGGAGGTCGAGCGAGAGTTAATAAGTTGGATTTTGCGCTCGAAAGTGAAATTAAAATGTAGATAAATGGCGAATTCCGTCCCGTCCCCCTCGTCTTCTTCTTTGCTATGCGTGTACGTTGTCTACGGCAGCTTGGGACGTTGTATTAATTCTTATGGTGTTTCGAGGCTGCTCAGCTGATTAGGTCATTTGCATACTATAATTATTTTTTATGAATAAGTCCGGGTTATCTTCATTAATCTAGCGTATATCATGCACGGTGTATCATATACAAGAGGCCGATGATGCTTCGACGCGTGTTCTCGGACCTTTACGTTGGCCCCACTGTGGGTTTTCGCGATCCTCCCGAACGTTAATTAAATGAAACGCCAAGGATGTGAGCTATTCGGTACGGAAGTTGTGTCCCTCTCGCATGGAATTAACATTCGTACCTCGGGATGAATTCGAATTTAAAACAAAACCTGGAAATAAAACGATTGAATCTATTAGATAATTTATGTTCTGCAAAACGATTAATCATCATTGGTCATAGTCTTTTTTGGTAAATATATATCTTACATCGCGTTGTGATGCTGACTTTATTTCTAGTTTCAAAACTGTTGTAACGAAAAAGAGAAGGTTGTCAGTTCAACACCTTCAATCTTGTGCAGCCTTCAATGCATATTTTAAAAAGTGTATGTCGTATGGTTAAGAAGGTTCTTTGTACTTTTCCAACAAAAATGAAATGAAAATTTCGTAAATGATGAAACAGTCATTCAATCAAAATTTTCCCCGTGCAGTGAATTTTCCTGTGTGAATATAATCCTAGCAAATTAATTTTCACATATTTAGAAACCAAAAGTAATGTAATTTATAAAAAAAATATCAAGTAAACGTGCAATTTAAGTGTGCAATATAATAAATCTTCATTTACCGATTTTTATGAAATACTAGTTATTCGAGAAAGTACGTGTTAACTTTGTGTTGGGGATAGTTACTCCTCTTGGGTTATCTGATTTTCATCTTATTTGTTGATAACTGTATAAAATCTTGTTACGAATATAAATTGTTTTTCGATTACATGGTTACATTTTAACTGTAAATAAACCAATTAAAGATTAATATTAACCTTCTAAAAAATAAGGGTCGTATGCCTTCTTAACTTTTATTGTCAATAGTATCGGTAAAATTTCAATTTTGTTGGAAGAAATGATAATGTATTTCACAAAGATGTAAACAAATGATTCTAGGGATAAATTTAAGGAGTTTTTGTCACCCTTTCACTGTAAATTTAAAAAATGTGAACGGTTTCATGAATATAAACCATTTTTCAATATTTTATAATATACACGAAAATACAATTGTATTATTAAAACGAGCTAAGAAAAGAAAAAAAATCATTCGTTAACCCTTTCTCAAGTTTCTACATGTGCTGTATAAAGTACGTCTTGAAAACTATTTTTGATGTTTTATATTCATAAATGGTACTTGGGAATGAATAACATCAAAGTGAGAAAGTACAGAGAACCCTTGTAACACATTGATTATCACAATAGATAGCACCTTTCTTACCAGCATTCAAAGGAAAAAAAAAAAAAAAACAACCCACAGATGACGTAATAAATGTAAAACCGAATCCTTCTTTTGCTTGTGCCACCTCAGGGCATCACGGTGGACCTGTCGACACTCAGAGCGGAATGGGAGTCGCGCAGCGCCGCCGCCGGAGGTGGGGGTGGCAACAGCACCCTCAACGGGAGCTTCAGCCTGAACAACAACAACAACAACGAAGGCAGCAGTATCTCGGGCATCGACGCGAACGAGGAAATCGACGTGGTCGGGGGACTGGACTCGTGCAGCGAGAGCGGCAGCGAAAGGGTCGATTCGGCGGCCGATGGCTCGATAGACGGCGAATCTTACCCCCGCGTGCTCTCCTCCTCGTCGGACAACAACCCCACGATGACGTCGGAACAGCAGCAACAACGAAGAAAGTCCCTTCTGCCGAATCACCACCAGATGGGCCTGTCGGGGCCCAACGCCAGCCTCCACCTGAACCACCAGCCCGGCATCCACCACTGGGGCCTCAGTCTGCTGGAACGGCGGAGGGAGCTCGTGGGTCTCAGCGCGGGCACCAACGGCTCGACCACCGCGTCGACCACCACGGCCATGACGACAACGACTACGTCGTCCGTGGCCTCGGTGCGGAACAGCTCGAGAAGCCTCGAGGACGACGTGCAGAGCAGCAGCATCGACCTGTCGGTCAAGGGCAGGGAGGAGAGGCGCCGACTGAATCCCTTCTCCATCGACAGTCTACTGGGCAACAACAGGTGCGGCACTCCGGACGCCAACCACCACCACCACCACCTGCACCACAGCCATCAGGACTCGATACCGGTGAGCATAGTCGCGGGCAGGGATTTCAAGTCGCCGGCCGGCTCGCCGGCTTCGTCGGCCAACTCGTTGCCCACCTCGCCCACGCTGACGTAGTCCTGACTCAGGTGGTGGAGAGAGGCCCGCTAAGGAAGACACGGAGACCGATGGGACTGACTGGTGGAGGACCCCCGCCCAGCGATTGGTTAATCTTTTTTTTCTCTTTATTTGTCTTTGGAAGTTACTCCCGTGGCGCGACTGAGTTTCGATCGAGCCAATGTGGGAGGCAACGTTGTTCGGTCAAGTGAGAAAAGCAACAAAAACTCTGCCGTGCGTTGTGAAAATTGGATATACAATAAGTAGAGTGTATTCGTTGTTTTGCTGGGCGCGGGGAGTAGCCCCTGCAGATCAAATCTCGACGAACGTAAGGTCGAGGTGAGAAAGACCCGTCATCCCTCCGCACGGCGCATATCGCTTCCAACATATCCACAGTGTGTGTACTGCTAGCTGATTTCTTTCTAGACTGAGCGAAGAAAGGAGAGGAGGAAAAGTGCCGTATCTTCCTTATCGGGGCGTGGGTTTTCTCTCTGCCTCTCTTCGTTCCTCGTAACTCTTTAATAATAACTGTGCAATAAACGTGTCGGGCCGAGCGTGGAGTGGAGCTGGGCGCTCGCGCGAGCTGTGAATGTTGTCGGGGAAGGGGAGGCTCCAAGATGGGGTGTCGATAAAGAATCGTTTTGAGAAAATTTTCGTTGCCCAGCTCTCCGCCACCGGTGTATTTCCTTTTTCATTTCGAGTTTATGTAGATTGATTTTTCTGGTTTGTACAGACTGAATTTTCCGAGAAAAAAAAAAAGCAAAATACAATACGTTGAAAAGAAATTGAGAGACAAGTAGAAGAGCGTAAAAGTGTATTTATTGTAAATAGGCGAAAGCGTAATTTAATAATCGACGTGTAGTTTGTAAACGGATACCCAGTGTTCGGCGATCATACATTTTGAAGCAATAGAACGAATAATAACAATAATAATAATTATAATATAAAAAAAAAAAAAAAAAACAAGCAAGAGTTGAGTGTATGTACATATGTATTCGAGACAGGATAAATAGAGAAACGATGCCATAGCCGTAGAAGTGAGTTCTTAATGAAAAAACAAATAAATCTACAGTTGAATGTTGTATGATGACAAAATTCGAAAGAAAAATTTAAAAGCAAAGTTCAAGCTTTTTGGACTGTGTGACGACAAACAAAAAAGCTGTTGTAATCGAGTCCGATCGGCCGATTTCGTAGTTGCCATAAAACTGAGATTCGAGACAGTATCTATCGTATATTCAATATAAATATATATATATATATTAATTTATTCTCAAAAAATATCGTATTATTTCTTAACATATTTACTTACCTCACTCCTCATAGCTAACGTCCTTTTTTCAATGCCTGCACCTTTTTTCATTTCAAGAAAGTGTTGATGTGAACATTAAGAAAAAAACAATGCCTTTATTAAACGAAATCGTAAATTTTGAAAAATTTACTATTACAAAAACGAAATTCTTATTATTACGAAATCCAATCCTTTCGATCTTCTGGTTTATCACAAAAATGAGCTAATTCAAGTATTTTTTTTAAAGAAAACATTGCCAATACCAACCCTTCCTCAGCTAAAAATATCTTTCCCCCAGAAGGAGACGTAGTCTTTTTTCAAACTTTGTTATTTTGCATTTTTTCATCACCTACATGACTTTAACAGCAATTAAATGGTAACAAACACCGTCGCACGCATGAGAAGAAACATAAAGAAGCTGGGAGTGAAAGTAGCTGGAGAGAAGAAGACGAAGCAGCAGAGAACGAGTTTCTTGACTCTCGATCGTAGGTATAAAGAAAGGGAGGGGGTCGGGTGGGATGAATAACAAAAGCCCATTGTGTGCAGCACGCGTGCATCGACACGTAAACACGTAGGTATATTCTCGCCACATGTATATACATACACTTGTGTACGCGTGTGTATTGCAGGTAACGTAATTATTATTCAGCCGTGCAACGGCAGGCCGAAGTCTCAATTATTTCGCACCAACGTACACACGTACACGTACTTACTCCCACCGCACGACGAGCCAATCGGTGTACGATGCATCGCCGAGTGTCATCATCACCACCATCATCACCGCCGTCTTCGTGTGCAGGGTATAACATTATCCTCTTTCTCTCTGCAGCGTATGCGAGAGCACGACGAGATTATTCATGTACGAGCGACTCGATGAGGAGGGGGGGGGGAGGGAGGAATGCACGCGAAATTTATTGGGGACATAATGGGCCGGGCGCTCAAGTGCTCGTGTTCGCCGCGACACGGCGATTTTTCACGACGAGGCCCAAGCGCGGGCTGATGAAAATTCAAACGCTCGCGTATACACACGGATCGCACGTCCATTATGTTTTCCACTTGCAAATTGATTGTTGAATCTTGTCTTATACGTTTCCCCCAACGCCGAGATGGAACAGCCGAGGGAACTCGTATCGGGTAATGAACACTTCGCCGACGTGATGAACGGCGGTATTGAATCCGACGAGAAGCTTTGTCTTCGGGAACAATATATACTTGCAACTCTGCGGCAACTGCGTCAATGTGATTCCGCGTAATCAGACCCTTTCTCCCGTCTCTCGACAACAAACGCGCGGATTTATCGCGCCGCAATTATTCAGGCGCATCGAAACACCAGGTCCACGTATGTCGGCACTTCTGAGATACCACGAGGGAAAATATATATACCACGTGGCATCGGGAGGAATCTAATACGACCTCGTCCAGCCTCCAGTATATCCATTACCACGGGAATTAATGTTTTGAATTGAATAAACGTATATAGGGATCGTTCACCTCCGCGTATCGAACTACATACGCGTAAAAAAAAAAAAATGATAATCCCCGGACCGTATTGATACGTCGGAAGCGCTTAGCCTTACGTTGTGTATTAAATGCACGCGGGGGCCAGGTGGCGGTCGTTTCATCGGTTCGCGCGAACGAGAAGCCCGCGCAGACAGCGAGCAGGTGACGTGCATAATGCGCGCCTCGAAGGAAAAGCTTACCTCGAAGTCGAGCTGTAAATCAAGGGACGCTCGAACGGCCGGATAATGCCACGGGGTAATGAGCCCGACTTGCAACGTCACCTCTCTCTCTCTTTTATTTCGCAGAAAGTTATACGAGCAAATATACATACGTATAGCTTCTGATGAGCATCCCGATGCGTTCGATCGCGAGGGATATCTGTACTCCGTAAAGAGCTATTAAAGGGGTTATTGATTGGCGCGCGTTCGAGGAATCGGCAGCGCCGATCGTTGACGTGGACTCGCGTTGGAAAATTATTGCTTTTCTGAGGGAACGTTTCGACGAGCAAAGATGAATGTATCGAAGAATAAGCGAAGAAAAACAAGCTCACACGGTGGGAGCCGCGCTTTATATCAATTACCGATAAGCAGCGGGCCGAGAGCGTAATTAAAAGAAATCAATTTTTCACGCGCTCGCACGTAGAATCGAAAAACGATGGGCAGGCCCGATAATGCGCGCGAAAGCAACAATAAAATAAAAAAATCAAGCTAAGGTGTAATTTGATCGAGGCTGTGTTTTTCGCCCTGGACCCAAGAAAACGATTAAGATAGGGAATCTATTAGAGCCGTGAAAACGTTTCGCGAGCCATCGATCCCCGGCAAAACGCATCTCCCTCGAAAATCCATTACCATAGAGCACAGCCCGAGAAAATCGTTCGCTGCCTTGCAATAATAATTACCATCCGAAGCGCTCATCGTCCCTCTACGACCAAGCCATCAGCAGCTATACGTATACGAGAGGTACTCCGATAAGAAAGAAAACACAAAAATCACACACAGCCAACACGAGTAACGATGTGTTTCCCTTATCTCTTGAGTATATAAATATTAAAAAAAATAATATACTCACGCTCTCAAGTACCCCACTCACGCGTATCATCCTCTGGAGAGCCTTGAGGTGCAAATAACCGATCGAGTTAGCGGGACCCCCCCGCTCTCGTACAGAGATCAATCTCGAGCGCGTTGCAAGGAGGGTCGTGAGGTCGGCCACTCGCATGAAAATTATTTACGCTCGAGATGCGTCCGATCTCGCTGTGCATTTAAACAATAATGTATATAACGTGCGCGCGGCTCACACCACCACGTTGTTTCCCACACACGGGAGTAGGGGACGCTAGGCGCGCGCGCTTATCGAGGGATGCCGATCGATCGGTCGTGCACCTCCTCGTCCAAAGCTTCCTTTTGCCCTCTTTATTTCTCGCCCCGGCTCCACCCACACGCGTCGCGTTAACCCGCTAATGCACCATTCTTTTCTCGCTTTCGCTCGACCCCCGCCCCTCGATTCTTCCCCCCGTGGACCGATACGTTGTTATTATTCCTATATCACCGTCGTCATCTCCATCGGAGGCTCGTATTCAATACGCGCCGAGAAAGAGCTTTCGGTTTCGACCCGATCTTCCCGTACATGTGTATAGGTGTGCGGGAGGCTCGCGGCGTAAATCATCCGGCGAAGAAGGTCCCTTATTAAAGAGAACGTGCATGTCGTTCTCGCTTTGTCCGCGCGGGGAGAGCCGAGACGCCCGAGCTCCGATAAGGGGATGCAATTATCACGAACGGGGGAAGGGAGAGCGGGAGTTGTTTCGCGCGTCACTCGCGGATGTATCAATAATTGAGAAAATGTGCGCGACTCTTTCGTGGGTATTATTCATTGGGCTCCCTATCGCTTTTTGTTTTCTTCGTGGGCGCGAGATTTGACGTTTCTCGGGCGAAACGAACGAAAGGTGGGACGGAATTTTTGGGTATATAACTCTTTGGTGGAAATGAAATTGAAATTACTTTCTCGTTGAGTTTTTGTTATCCCGTGAGATTCACTGGTGTACTTCGTCTACAGAGCAGTCAGTGCTAAAATATCCAAGGATTTTGTAAATAATTAAAAAACGAGCATCGTAATTTCGTAAATTAAAATGTCAAAGAAGTACGGAGTATATATGTATGCTTTCCACCATTTCTCTACAGCTGTCTGTCCTTGAGCGTGAAATTAATGGCATTGATCGTATATTTCCAAATGATTATCATCGATTACGACACTTTCTTTATTATTATTATTATTTTACTTGAGGTGCGGTGCTCTTCGACTTTTCACATTTCTCTTTATCCGAAATGATTAATGACGGTTCACCTTAAAACCGATGTTTAATGAGGCGAGACGCCGAAGGAAGGGAAAGGATCGAGCGACGACTCGGTGGTACACACACACCGTATACGTGAAACGAGGATCCAGTTTGAAAAGAGGTATGCGCGCGGGAGAGCGTGTTATTAATATAAATACTGTTTAACCACATCTTCATCCAAGTCTCAAGTTTCTCGTTTGGTAACTCTTGGTCGAATGAGTATGCCTCATTGTTCACCATTGTAAATCACGAGGTGAAATTCAATCGTTGGCCTTTTCTCGAAAAACGTATCAACGGGTGTTGAAAAAAAAAAGGCGTCACGATGCGAGATGTCCCGATGATTTTGTTCTTTGGATTCGGAGTTTGCGCTAGTGGGAAAAGGCTACTTGAAGTGACACTAAGAACAGGGACAGCCAGACGTCGTATTTAATTTGCGAGCGTCGTGATTTTAATTTCGCTATGTGTTTAATTCGTGATGGGTGTTGGTGATCCAACGTGGTGTGATGAAACTTTAAGAAGATTATCGGGGATATTGATAAACCGCACGTGACGTCTGCGCTATACTCATTTTATTTTATTTACTGGTAAGAGGCTTTGAGAAACTTATTTCGTAGCCTACAAATTTGGATAAAAGATAATACCAACTACGTGTTTGACCTATGTTTTTGGGGATTTTCAAATGAGTGGTGTTTTACGTCATCGTATTAGAATTTGACACGGAGGTTTAGTTCACACTATATTTGGGCATGGAAAATCAAATGGCAAAAAAACTGTAAGCTTTCGTAATACTTCAAAATACTGCTGACAATTTTTCCTAAATAATTTGCCAGAGAAGAAAAAAACTCAATAAAAGTCCTGTATATACTTACACTCTGACCGTAGCTTCTCACTTGTACATAAGTTTTACCGGAGAAATACTGAATTTATTATACAAAAATCCAGTTATTATTGACACACACAGTGCTTATCACATCTCTGTTTACTACCAATTCACTCATCATAGCCTATGATCGTTTTGTTATCGTATGCTGCACGTGCCAATCCCTTTTTTGTTTATTTTTTGATAATTTTACTAAAAATACTTTAACATAGTTTGTCAAATAATTGAAGCAGAGCGTGGTCTGTTACAATTCTTATAAATTTCTTTATGTCTTTACAAATCTTCTAACAATAGCTGAATATTTCTCATCATAAATTGTCATTGCTAATGATTTTATCATTTTTTATGATTCCTCACTGTCACTCATATTTACTCACAACTGCTCAACACAGCTCAACAACCCTTTCTATGGTACATATTTTTTTCACAAGCTGGCTCACTATTTTTTTATTATTTTTTATCATGTATTATCACTGCTCATCACTATTCCCTGTTACCAATAACCTTTTTTTTATAATTTCTTGTAATTTTTTATTACAAGCTGCATTATCATTGCATATGATTCAATATTAGATTAAAAAAAAATTAATTATTTCCAATCACAATCGCCGAACAGTTAAATTATCCAATCATTAACATAACATTGTTCTTTTGTTCTTTTTATTGTAATATCGTTCAATCAATATGAACAAACAATCCTCCAAGTTGTTGGTCAATTATTAAAATAAGTGGATTCGTTAACTAACAAGCGTAAGTAATCGTCTATTACTATTAGCCCATTGTAAATCAATAATTGATATACCGCATAAAATGGCCCTTCCTCCTGTAACATTCAAAACAAGTGCTAGCGCAACAATATTGGCTGGCGACATAAAGTGAACATTAAGAGGGACCAGCCTGGGGTGTATTACGACAAGCCCCCTTGCAAACATTAATCTCGCGCGCAAAGTGAGGGTATTTTTCCAGGAAACGATCGACTCCGTTTCTTGTTTCTTCTCATCTACAAACGACTCGGTAAATACATATATAGGCCTACACGTATTTGCAAAGGAACGAGCGAGTCCAGAGAAGCTACTATCCATCTTTGGCCATTTATGCACATACGTAATGAGAAAAGGCGACGCGACACGTGTACGTACGAGCTGCGCTAACAGACGAGCGCCTTTTTACGGGCTCTTCGGATATTGAAAACTTTCCTCTTATTTATTTTTTTTTTGTTCCTTCCTTCTTTTGCTCTTGGCTCGCGCATCATCTTCACGATGCGAAAAGGAGCGCGAGAGAGTCAGGGGAGGCGAGAGAAGGGAAGGAGGGGCGAAGATGGCAGATAAAAAAATTAATAGCTGCTTTTGGCAGCGCAGCCCCGGAGGGAAGGGGAGGCTGGGGCTCTCTTAACCGGCGGGAACAAATTTTATTACCAAATTTTATTCCGCTTATGCGCCAAGATTGCCGATAGAAGAGCAAGCGGGGGAGAACGGGCTAGCCTCTCTTGAAGCGCAAGTACACTATCGTCTACGATGTACGTACGTGCCGAGAGCATGTGTGAGTACGCGTAAAGTGCCTGGAAGTTGTGTTTCTTTGTTTGTTTTTTTTTTTTTTTTTTTTTTTCAAAGGACAAAGATAGAGCCAAATTATTATGGCTGCCGGCAATATATTTACAGCGTCGTCGCTCCCTTTCTATCCTCCTCGCTCCATGTTTGCTTTATCTCTCCTCTTTACCGATATCCTTTACTTCCACCATTTCATTTTTCACATTTTTGGCGCACTTGATTTTGCATAATGCCCATACACGTACGTGTAGCGTCTCGCGAGCCCGAGATTTCGAAAGCCGGATTACCCAAGCGAAAGTCCAAAGATCGAATCTGTGCACGCGCGTGTAGGTACATCGAAGGGGGGGGAGAGGGCGGAGGGAAAAAACGGCCACTTAAAATTAATATGCGCTTGTTTTTCGATTGTTTTTATGTCCGAGGAGAGGTGAAATTTTTGCCCTGCACACGCGCAACGTGCCCGAGAAATTTTTCGATTGAATGTTTATGGTTATGGGCCCGGAGATATTATTTATTGTTCGGTCGGAGGGGGGCCCTCCCTGTGGTGGTTCATGGACGCGCTCGTGCGGCCTTTATGGATGATGATAAGACGACCGAGTTCTCGGGCTTGTTGCAACTAATATTCGATCTGGGAGGTAACGTTAACGAGTAGAATCGCCTTTTTTTCTTTACTTATTTATTCGTCCGTATCTTGATTCCACCGCAACGCGTCCCTGCAGTCGTTCAAGAGCGAGCTTTTAGGGGCTGGATGGTATTATTTATTGGGACCATTTTTGTCATTCCGGCTAACAGTTGATTGAACTATGCCGATCGAATCCCGATCGGTAAGACTGTCGTTAACAGCGACTCCGAAAATCCAAATCGTCCAGAGCTGGTGCAAAAAAGAAAAAAAATCACTTCCAACGATGTTAGCTCCTTGGACGGCTTTGACCGTACGGACAGGAGATTAAAGCACATTCGCAATAAACTCGATCTCCCTTGCCCGCGAGTCGTCAGCAGCAGTCAAAACGGGGATGAAAAAAAAAAAAATAAAAAAAAAAATAAGAGGACAGAAGAAACACTAAAGCGCGACAGGGCAAAGCCGACACATCTCGTAAACTTATTGAATAAAATTCGAGGCATTACTCCCGGAGCGGCTCTGGTCCGGATCGGCTTCGCCAGATAAACGTCATCAAACACGTACTTAAGCCAAAAGCAATCAGTACAGACGAGCGAGTCCCAGAGAGGTTCGGCAAGAAGAAGAGGAGCATAGTGACGCACATATCGACCCAACGGCAGGCGTATATTATATGCCAGAGCACATGACATGTATAGTATACATACGAAGGAAAGAAAAAAAAAAAAAAAAAGGGAGGAGGACCTAATAATTAAGCCTCTCTCGCTCGGTGCAGGTATTATCGTTTCTACGATTCTCCGGCACACGCGTTTCTCGCACCTCCGCTGGTGCAATATTCCCGATAAGCATCTCCTCCTCCTCCTCCTCTTTTTATCTCGCACATTCAACGTACATAACACACGCGGAATATTCATCCTCGTCTCTTTTCGTGTGCTTCTCTTTCTCTTGTATGCAGTGCAACGATCGCAACTAAGAAAGCGAGCAAAGTTATGTTTACACGTTTTCCGATTGTATACGCGTGTGTGTACCTATATATATATA